>CM023958.1:37289141-37344295 GCA_013407115.1 Glycine latifolia
ACAACCTTCCAAAAGGAGGAGTTTACCCTCCTGGGATCATCTTTGGTCCAACTGATCTCCAGGAAAGACTTCAACAGAATGGTATATCCTTTGATGTCATCTCAGAAAGCACCATTTCTTCTTGACTTTTACATTTTAGTAGAAACAAGTACTGTTCATAAAACTCAATTATTATAAGTGAGTGAGGGAGAGACTATTTGTTTTGTTTAAATAAGCTTTATAAGGATACTACACTTATACTAAGATTTGGCTTGATATGCGTTTGGATCGTTGCATAATCTTTTATCTGCTATACTTGCTCATTACTTTTGTCTTTTATGATAGTTCAGACAACAGTGCGTGGTAGGGGAGAAGAAAATATCCACGTTAGCATAATTACATTAATCAACATATAAAAACATTTTGTATCAAAATATATTTTTATTATTCATAAAATGGTGGAAAAAAGACATGGGAAAATTAATGTGCATTTCATTGAAATGCCAAATTATTTCTGACATGATTTACTTATTTGTAAAATTCCATCACTGCCATATTAGAGAAAGCACGACAAACGACTTGAAACCTAGAAAATCCAGAACGCTTGCCCAAACTTTCAAATTGTTTCTCAGTTCTTTCCCTTCCACCAGGTGTAATAAACATGATGTTATCAAGAATTGAAATCATTTTGTAATCATTTGTAGGTTCTGGATCTTCTGGCAGTATGAGATCCCCAACAATGACCTTCCCGTTTGGTGGCAAAGCTTTGTGACAATTGCTTAAAAGTTCTATGGCTTTTTCATCCGACCAATTATGGCATATAGCCTGGAACAATGTTATCCACATAAGGACACAAATTTTGGTTAGCACTTCATCGGTGAGATTTGATCAAGTTATCAAAAAAAGAATAATCGAAGTTTAGGTAATGTGTTTACTAACCTTTAGCATTATGGCATCACCTTGTGGAACACCTTCAAACATATTCCCCCCAATATGCTCAACCCCTAAATGAAACTTGATAATTTTTTATTAATGATTTTATGAAAATTAACAACGTAACCACTGAGTTGTAGTAGATTGATGTGATCCAATTACTCCCACAGAAGCAAGTAGTTGTGGCTAGGGAGATGGATTGATTACCTGGAATGGGTGGTGAATTTTCAATTACATGTGGGAGGTCAAAATTAATCCCCTTAATTGAAGGGTATTTGGAGATGATCAATTTGAGACATTGTCCAGTTCCACCAGCTACATCAACCAAAGTTGATATGCCCTCATATCCTGTGTATACTTCAAGTATTTTTTTCATATGAGTTGTGCATACATCATTCATTGCTTTGTTAAATACGTAGTTTAGTTCTGGTTCTTTCCCAAAGTACTCGAACTTAGAAATTCCATGAACCTTCTTGAATAGGTCAATCTCAGGATCAATAACCGCTTCCTTAAAATTCAACCTATATTACAACAAAGTTAGCATTTCAATATATATTTGCACATATACAAATTAGTAGTAACTAATACTTGAGTACAATGGTGACAAATAACAATGATTCAATGCACAACGGGATTTCCTATCTAACAGGAAAAGGGGGTAATGAATACTCAATTTCAAGTGAGTAAACAAAATTCCATACTAGATATCATAGATACATATAGAATTCTATGAAAAGTCTTGAATAAATGATGATATTAAGCATAGCAAAAATACTTACCATACTCCTAACAACGCAGGGTGACACAGAAATGATGTGAATGAAGCAAGATAGCCACCACCATTTTCATCATAGACGAAATATTTACCCGATGGTGAGACAGCATAAACTCTCACGGCGCTACCATCCTCATCGGTGCTAGTGGAAACAGAGAGAAGAGAGTAGCTAGCAAGCAAGCGCAACAAACGCTCAAGCCTATTTGGCAAGTCAGAGTGGTGTTGTTGTGTTGGTAACAACAACTTGGAAGCAATTTCATGGGGTGACATGAATCCACCACTCTCTTCTGAGCTTTCCTTCGCAATGATCTCAAACAATTTGAGCTCAATTGCAGCGTTGAGAGCTGCAGGAAAGACCACATTGGAACCGAGCACCATGGCATGGAGGGTAATATCAGTGTCTTCTCTTTGTGGGGTGGGAGTTTCCACCACATGGTTCTCTTTCTCTGAGGAACACGAACCCATGTTAATTTGTTAATTTCGGTTAGTATAGTTTTGTGATATTTTCTCTTCTGGTGATGTACGTATATATGCTTCCTTAATGTGGTGTTTTTATAGGCACATTTAACACTACTTGTTACCAGCTATGTATACATTAAAAAAAAATTCTTGCTTCTTTGTCTACCTCGTTACGTTGGTTTTAGGGTAACGTATAGTTCTACATTCAACTCTTCAAGGCTATAATATTTCTAAACTGTTATTAAATAAATAAAATACTAATTGAATACATTGTGCGGCTGACTTCATGGCATCACGGGTAGCCGATAATGATGTCAAAATTAAATATATTTCGTTTTGACATGAGTGTGATGAAAAGAAGGATTTGAAGATAAGAACTATTATATAAGATTATAGAATTCGTCAAATCAGATCCTCTCCTTTCGATCATGGGGCAATTGAAATCTAACAATCATTGATTAATCATTGCAAAACAATTGAGGAAGGAAGAGAATGTGATGCACGTAGATTTTGGATACAAACAACATTATATGCAATGTACTAATAAATAAGGTTAGAAAATTTGTTATTGAAACTTGTTCAAAGTCTTACATATTCGTTATTCGGTTTAGTCTCCAAAAAAATAAAATAGAGAGATGAACATATTTAAAGTAAAAATAATTTTATTAGAATACTAATTGCAGAAATCACGATACTAGTCATTATGGTGTTTGAGATCCCCTTCCATAATACTGATGTAATTTAAGGATGAGGTTGAAATACTTATAGAAATTCCATAACATAGTCATGTAATCCATGACTGCATAAGTATAACGCTCTTAAATGAATCTCACAATTACACATCACCTGTATCTTTTGTTTAAGTATAATTTAAGAACCATACTTATCCAATCATACAATTCTACAAATTTTATTAAATGAATCTGACGAATAACCACACATTATTATATTTTATCATTTTTCACACAATAATAAACATGTGAGTGTTACAATCTATTTGAGATTCAATACTTGTATAGAAAACTTAGTGTTATTTAAGATTCTTCTCCAACAGTAGATACTCTACAAGCAGACACATGTTCTTTTTTTCCTAAATAAGATTATATATATCATCATTCCAAATGATCTAACATAATCTTAGAAGCTATGCGTAAGTAAGTGAGATGCAACTTGAATGTACAAATATGTTTTTAACAATATGTAACTACATTTATTAATTTTAAAAAAATAGTATAAAATTTAGATACAATTCTTGAGATGTTATTTATATTAAATTTTTTCATCAAAGTTAAAATTCATTTCAACAATTCGTATAATAAAATTTTATATTAAAAAATATGTAAATTACCTAAAATAAAACTTTAATTCCTCTCTCTCTCTCTCTCTCTCTCTCTCTCTCTCTCTCTCCAACGAATGTCTTTATCCGGAAAAAAAACGAGATATGTGTAACTGCTGAACTGTGCAATGAGTGCTTGCAAAACCCTTTCGTGTTTCTCACTCTCTGCTTCTTCCTCTTCCTGCTTCAAACGCACCCTCCTCCACCCTCACCAACGCCTAACCCTAACTTGGAGATGTTCCACGACAGCCCTAGCTGCTTCTCTCGAAGAACCGGAACCCCAATCTCCGAGCGTGCAACACCTCCTCACGAGCCCCGACGGCGTCTCCACGCTCATGAAGATGGACCACAAGCATCTTCTCCCTCGCGAACTGCACGATCGTTGGTTCCCTTACCTCGACGCCTTCCGCTGCCGAAACGGCTGCGTTTTGAGCAGCGCCGAGGTCGTCGAGGCCCTCGCGCCCTGCATCTCCGACGACCGGAGGCAGAGGTTCGAGAGCGTGGTTCGGAACCGGAGCTACTCGGTCTGCCTCGTCGTGGAAGGGCTCTGCGACTTCGGCAATGTCTCCGCCACGTTCCGTTCCGCCGACGCGCTTGGCGTTCAGTCCGTCCACGTCGTGTCGTGTGACACCAACAAAAGGTGTTGTTGAGGTGAAATTTTAGGAGCACCCTTGTTTCCTTTGGATAGGCTTATTCTTTTTCAATTTAGATTGAATGTAATGTATCATAGTATAATCACAATTCACATTCAGTAGCCTCGGTTTAAATCAGTAATGTAGAATGTTTTTGCATCGATTTTTGAGAGAGTAAACTACCATGTTAATCTGTCTATGTGTGTGTTTGGATAGCCTCCAAAATCATGGTAGACCATGGTGAGTTGAGTCAACCTTGATTTTGACCAAATTTTGTATGTTTGGATTGTTTTGAAAATCATGGTAGAATCAATTATGATGCAAAAAAATCATGGTAGAGTTGAAGCAAGTAGGAGTAGCTTTTACTTCTACCAAAATCAATTCTGTAAAATCAATTTCATTCAAAACAAATTTTGTCACCGCCAATCCAAATAAACACTAAGTATATATAGGCTGTCACATTAGTCCTGAAAGTAATAAAATTCCAAATAAGCCCTTGAAAAAGTGAAATTCGTCAATGACATTAGTCTTAAGATTAAAATAATGTGACTTAAGTAATAATGTAAACATATGTTTAGGGACTAATATGACGTTAAGCAGATAAATTTATGGACTCGGATTTCAAGAACTTATTTTGAATTGCAGTTTCCTCAGTTTTATGGTCTAATATGATAATGCTATACACTTTCAGGAACCAACATGGTGTTTACTCATTTTAGAGTTTACAGAAATGATGCCAATGCATGATTCGAGTTTCACAATTATTGAGGCGTTATTATTACGAGTTATGAATAGTGTTGTTTGACATTGTTGAAAATGCTGTTATTAAAATGTTTTGCCTGACTTCCTTGTTGCAGGTATAAAGATAATCGCCATGTGAGCATGGGTGCAGAGAAATGGTTGGACATTGAACTGTGGGACTCTACAAAGGAGTGCTTTAAAATGTTGAAATAACGCGGTTATCGAATTGCCACAACTCATGTGGGAATGGATGCGGTATGGTTTGTCTCTGCTATTTTTTAGTTGCCTATGTTTTGCTTTGGTGCAAATATGTGCATAGGGGACCAATGTCTGGATAAAGGTGAGGGTTGTGTTAGGCAGTTGACAACCAAGGCGCCAACTTGAAATTTTGTTGAATGATTATGACATGGTTTTATCTGGAGAAATTGTGTGAAACCAGTAATCATAGTATATATTGGTGCCTTGCATTCATTATTTGATGAATCGTTGTGTTTCTCCATTTGTGTTTAATTATTATAAATCCCAAGGCAAAATGTTCAAAATCTTCAAATGACATGCAGTGACGTTTACCGACCTTTCCTTGTTGTGTACAGGTTTCTATTCATGACTTAGAATGGTCCTGCCCAACTGCAATCGTGGTTGGGAATGAAAATAGGTTATTTCCTTCATTTTCTTGATGCTCAATGTTACTGTCAATTTGTTATTGTTTACTGAGTACTGAGTCTAATGACTATTAGTAGTCAGGGGATCACCAACTGAATTCAAATATTAAATAATTCTTATATTTCCTGTAACGTAGGCCTTACTTTCTGGTCAGGTTTTGTATGTATTTAATTTAACAGTGGCTATTTTCTTGTTGCAGGGGTATTAGTGATGAGGCATTGGAGTTGTCAGATTTGCATTGCAGTATTCCTATGGCAGGAATGGTGGACTCTTTCAATGTTTCAGTTGCGGCAGGAATCCTTATGCACCATGCTGTTTGTGATAGAATATCTCGTATGGTAATGATTTTAGCTTATGTACTTTATGTGGTGCAGAATGACAAACCAATTTGAATCTTATATCTGGGTTTTGTCGTTCAAACATTGATATTCTAGAGATGGGAAAAAACAAGTTATCGTACGCTTCCTCCTATAGGAAAACAATTTAGTTTCTAATTTTGATTATAACAATCCAATTGCTATACTGCTACAGTTGAGCATTTGTTTTCTTCAATGGGATATTCCAATCTTCTTTTAATCTACAAAGTCATCTATAAAGTGCTAATTCAAGTAGCACTCTTTTCCCCCTTTTTTCTTTTCTATTTTTTATATTTCCTGTAAGTAAATACCTAAACAAGATCTGTTGTTCAACAAAGTTTATATGACATCAAAGTCAACTCTGGTTTTATAATTCGTTTTTCACTGTCATGATCAAAGTTTGCTGCATGCCATTTGACATTTAGCTGACTGAATTTTCCATAACATTTGCAGGGCCGTCATGATGATTTGACTGTAGAAGAATGCCAGATTCTACTTGCAGAGTTTTCGTTGCGTCATAGCAAAAGTTCCATTAATATTGTTGAAGATTATGCAATGCGTAAAGCAGCAACATTGACCTAACAGTAATAACAGAAAGTCAAACTTCTTCTGATTGTGTGCTTGGCTGCTTGCTTGTACTTGACAAGGAGACAAACCAGAGGCTAGATTGTCTGATTGATTGATTCCTACAAACTAGCATTAGCCGATGCATGCCGTGCAAGGCTCACAGATGACAATGGGAACCTTACCAACTAGCCAGCTTCTATTTAGACAATATAATATTTCCTGAATGATGTGCTTTCTAGCCCAATTACTTAGCAATGGAGAATGATGCTATCAAAAGTGCAATTGTATTTTCTTTATGTGGATTTTGCGGGCACTACTGTGTCTAATGGTTTATTAGGATGAGGGAAGAAAATAGAAGAGAGAAACTTGTAACTTAGTCAAATTTTCTGCTTCCCCTTTCCTTTCTTTTGAACTCTTCGCCTTCATTTGATGACATGTCAATTTTAATAATTATTTATGATTGTAATTACTTTATACTGAAATCACTTCTCACTTCTCTTTTTATGAACTTCTTTTTTTCCACCGTTAATAATGTAACTATTTATGTTTCAACTATCCCAACACACTATCTCATTTGTTTATCTATTATAACGAATTTAAAAGGATCATTGAAAAGATTTTTGCATGTACCATGACCTTGAAATGGGATAACATCTTCCTTAAACTTTGATTTACTAAAGTAACGTAGGTAGGCTTGTTGACAATAATACAAATGTTAACAATTTTTATTCTCTTACATTCTCGTTTTTTAACACATTATATTTTATTAGGTTAATTTTATGCAGGTTTCACTGGATATATTAATTCATTAGTTCCATATTCGTTCCACCATTCACTAACATGGAGAAGAAAAAAAATGCACCAGAAGTGAATCACCTAAAATTTCAATTTTTTCAGTGACATGCATGCCTAAAAGGTAACTGAATTGCAGTGAAAAAATCTTTTCAGATGATCAAAATTAAACTCTCTGGATAAGGGTTTGCTTTTGATCCACCCTCAGTATTACACTATCATTAAAATGTTCATAATCATTAAAAGAATGCTAATTCTTAGGCTGTTGTCATCAGTCATCAGTCAAACTCTTAATAATGTATTTTTACAAGAATGGATGGTTCTTAAAAAAATTTAAACATTGAAATGAAATCCATAAAACTGTTGAACTTTTGCATTATAATGCTCTCAACCTCATCTTCTGCATAATGCTACTCAATCACTAACATAATACAAAATTTACACTTACTCCCAATGCCTTTCGCCAATGAAAAATTAGCCAGCGAGACAGTTGGTGGAATGAGTGCACTTACTAAATCACACTGCAAGGGACTCATTATTCGGATAATTTTGCAGGAATATGTTACATCATTAAATTGGACATGGCCTTCCATATTATGCAAAGATATGTGGAAATATTATTATAAAGAATCATCACTAGAATGTTCATTACTGTATATACTTGACGATGAGTATCCAGCATTAGCAGGACCAAACAATAATTCTAAGCAGAAGTCAGGGCCACATATTGATGTTCCTTTCTTCCCAACTTTGTCCAAATCTTGTATTAAAGAGTCCTGACATAGCGGTAAAGATGTGTCTTGGTGACTTGTTGATCATAGATTCGAATTTAGAAACAGTTTCTTTGCATATGCACGAGTAAGTCAAACTTCTTTTGATTGTACGCAGTTTTACCCTTACATATATAAAGAAACTATTTTTAAATTCGAACCCATGACCAACAAGTCATTAATACACAATTTTATTGTTGTGCTAGGACTCACCCTCCACTTCACTCATATATACTCTTTATAAATCTTTCATTTAAAACTTTTAGTAGTGAAATTTATTTTGAAATGAATAACTTTCTCTTAGTTTATATTAGATTCAAAAATGTTAAACTTTAATAGATTAACGTCTTACAGTGATCGAGATCATGTGAGAAACATATGCATTATAAATTCAGTGTTATTTATGTTTACTTTAATGATTTCTTAATATTTGAAGAATTTAATTTTTATGTAATATTAATGTTATATTTTTTACACTCTCAAATAATTAGAATCATATATATCATTTTAAAATAATTATTACAAAAGTTAACAATTTTATCATAACAATTTATGATTGAATATAAGTATGGAAAATATTGAAAAATGTCATTTGTACAATAATTCAGAAAACAAATTATCCGAGAAAAAAATATAATATAATAAATGATACAATGGATTGAGGCAGACAAGTGTTATATTTTTTTTTTTTTCAGTAACAAGTGGTTATATAAAGATGTATGAATAACAACCGAAAAAACATTCATGCAATTTCTATTTTTAAGTTGAATTCATATTTAAATTACAATATGAAATATTATCTAATTTTAGCATTATTATAAAATTAAATAATTACTTGACAATATATAGTTAAATTCTCATACCAGAACAAAACTGTAAAGTAAAACTGACTCTACTATTTCTCAACTAATTATCCATTAAGTACCTAACAGCCTCCACGGGATTGCTCAAGATACAAATTCCATGAAAAAAATGGTTATGGGAAACTTACAATCAAATGAAAGAAGGGGCCTCAATGATTTTTCAATTACTCAAACTCACTTTCTTGTTTTTTTCTTTTTATACATTTCACTTCAACAGGTCTAATGGATTTGAAACACAGTTTTATTGAGGATCAGTAACCAACAACAATGAGAAAAAACATGGACACACCAGCTTTCATTCAAGGTGGTCATGTGGCCTTATTGACATGAACATTGCAGCATATTGCAAGAGCCTGCGTTCAGTGCCTCCATTAGTGTCCCTTACAGGGGTCACTGGACCTTTAGTCCTCTGCCTGTAACGTCTCCAAGCAAATTGAATGTTGACAGCAGCCCAGGTTCTCCAATTGGATGAATAATATCTAGCTGTTCTCTTCAGCCTCTCGTTGGCAAATTTGTACCGGAAGTGATCAGTGATGTACCTCAAGTGATTGGCATCAAGGCCAAAGGCTTCTGCTGATTCAAGACACACAAATGTAGCCGATGAGGCTGGAAGTCTATCGATAAATGGCCGGCGAAGGCACCATGAAAGCAGCTCGTCGCCCAAAAACCCTCCTGGCTCAAGGATGCTTGAGGCTACCATGCCTTTGCTAAGGCTTTGGTTGCGTTTTATGCGCCCTCGGACGATGAACACCATCCTTGGTACAGGATCACCTTCTCTGATTATCTGTTTCACAAGGGCATTAACAATATGATGGTCTTTTTCTACATGGAATAATTTGGTCTTAGATAATGCAAATTGTTTACATGATTAATACCTTTTCATCTTTAGAGAAGACTAGGGGTTTCACCCTGTCACAGATGTTGTCAAGAATAAGGTCATCCAAGTTGTGGAATAGAGGAACCTGTTAAACAGAAATAATTACTTCTTAGGAGAGGTTGCCTACACAGCCATAGCAAAAAGGTTTTGTTATTTGCACATCACAAAGTGATGATGTAATTTCTCATGCTGTAATATTGTTGTTTCTATAAATATGTGAACATCTCGGGCACGAAATTTGCAGGACTAAACACTTACGGGTGGTCCGATAAAGGGTAGCCTAAAAGGAGGCCTAACAACAACTACAAGGATAGATTTTAATACTATTTTAAAATTTTGAATTTAAGCTTAACTCCAAAAACTAGTTTCCAGGGTGAACGTTGCCTCCAACTTATATACACTATTTTAATCATATAACTAGTCAATATAGGATCTCCAACATGATACATGCTGTGGTGAATTCTCTATGTAGTTTGCAGGGTTACTGAGAAAATTTTGTAACAATGGATTGGCCTATCATGCAAGCATAGAGACCAATGTGTTTGTGGCAGCTGCACAAGGAACTAATTTCTCTTTGGGTAAGTGATATAGAAAAGTTCTGTTATAATTTCTGATGCAGTCAAACAACATTCTAGAGATTTGATGAAGGGATGTTTAAACAACATTATTATTGATAAAAAAAAAATCTTAATCTAACATCTAAGAATACCAGCCAACTTAATGAGGCATTTACTATCGAACTTCTTTCATGTGAACATTACTTACCTTTCTAATGAGGTCGAGGCAAAGATGGCGCTTGATGTCCCTCCTCAGCCCCTCTGGCAAGTCTTTGATCATTTCCATCTCATCTTCTCCTCCCATCGCTGCCCATCTTTGACGTTCAAAATGGCGAACTCTTTGTCTTAATCGCGATGGCAACTGCCTCCTCCTCATCCACCATTCCATGTCACGACATCTCAGCTGCATCTTTCTCTTCTTTGCCATGACTGCATGTAAGAATACCTACACGGTAGCAATGATTCCATTTGTTTAGACTATGTTTGAGTATGAAATAGTTTTTCAGCAAGTACAACAATAACCAACATCTTTTCATATTTACTTATAATAATAATGTACTTTGCATACCTGAATGTTACCAATCAATAATGTGAAAAGCAATAGTCCACTGAGTACTATGCATATACTGAAAATCACTTCTAGCCAGTTGCTAGTGGGTTCAAGATCATTTCCGAAAGTGCTGCAAGAATTGGTAGGGATCATGAAAACACACAGATGCTCAGTACATGTGTGAGGCTTATTTCATGTACAATATAACTTTGGATACATCTCAATCAAACACATTAAGGAAACATTTTTGCATGAATCCAAATGCAATCTATTTTCCCAACTAATTAAAACTAATAACTAGATAAAACAATATTAAATATTTCTTAATGTGTAATATTGAGTTCTGATGTATAGATTAATAAATACAATACAATAACAAGAGCAAGCACAAATTTCTGAACTTGAGAAATAGTAACAATAAGAGTTTGTTTATTGACAAATTTACCTAAGGGTCATCAAACCCCAAAAAATGGGATAAAGAATCTTTACAGCCAAAGAGTTGCTGGATATGACAGGAAGTGCCCATTGGTAGATCCCATATTTGAAAGGTCCTTCAACATCTAAGCACAGAGGCTTTCTTACCACTGTTGAGTTTCCACCACATGAATCTCCTATCCTGCCAGCTGGTAACAAAGACTGGTAGCATATCTCCTCTGAGCATGACACAGAGAGATTGCATCCATTAGTTCTCTCACACTGCTGCCGGAGGCACGATGCAACACGTTGAATTGCAAGGACATACCAGCACCCTCCAGCAACCTATAAATTAACCATGAGGGGAAAACATATTGAACTTTTTAGCAATGAATTTTGTGACAACTTGATCATAGACAGGCTCAAACTTCAGTTTTGGGGTTTGCTTACATGAGAAGCAATAAAATAAGCTATGAGATTGAGACCAAAGCCCCACCAAATGGTGCCAAAGATGTAGCCTGTGACTTTTTGCATTCTTCTCATCATGCAGATGCTATGGTAAACCTTGGGGAGAAATTGGAACAAAAAAATCAATAGCATTATTGTCATAATGATTTTAATTTTCTCTTCTCTTAGCAATTTTGGCACTAACAACCAAAACACAACCTGCAAACAGAAGAAAAACACATAGTTAACAGAGAGTTGATATCATACAAACAGGCAGAGACAGAACAGACTAGTGACTATATGTTAATTGTATTGGCTTCTAAAGCCACCCTTTAAATAATTCAATCCGCAACTGATTTGATATAACAAAAAAAAACTCCAATTCAATCAAAACTTTCAATTTAAAACACGCTGTTGAAAAGCCATTTCAATATAGTCAATTGAGCAGGAGGCAACACATGTATGAAGATACCAAGACTCCAAGAGGTCCAAGACAAAGATGTGACTGTGAATCATTGACATACTTTTAAATATATTTCACTGTACTACTGACCATGTCAGATGTCTATGGTTAAGTAGGCCAGTAATACTCAATGGAAATTAGCATACTGTGAAATCAAACTTTCAACCTTATAAGCACAGTGCTTTAAGACTTAGAAATCGAGCCACCACTGTCTAATAACTTGTCTTTCACTTTAGGCACTATATGTTAGTGAAGAAATTCCAATTTGTTCACTTCAACTATTATTTATAAAAAAAAATACAAAATATTGACTGATATACCAAGATAAATACAGGTTAAATATTACACAGCAAAATGCATCCTTAGCTTAATTGCAATTTTGGTCTTTTTAGTTTAAATTATAAGCATGAAAAATATTAATAAGACATTACTATTAACTGAAATTCATTAGAAATTACAAAATTTTACAGATATTACTTCTTATTTAATGAATTTCACTCATGAATTTGTAATTACCAAGCTAGCACTCTTCTAGTGAGCAATTTTCATCACCCAAATCTTTCTCGAGTGAATTAAGTCCCCATACGTTTAAAATTAAGCAAATTTGGTCCCTGTACTACCTTAAATTTCTAAACTCTCATTTTCTACTCCAAATCTTCAGAAATTGAATCCATCGAATTGTTTTAAAACTTCTTCTACTCAAAATATACAAACCAAAAGACCATTTTTTATATAAAAAAATTGAAAATATTTCATGGTTAATTTTACATCTATAAATCCCTTCAAAATTTGTTATTTTTTTCAACTTTTTTAACAACTAGTATTATTTACTTAAAAAGAGAATATTGACAATTTTTTTAGTGCAATAATTGAAGAATTTTTTATATAAAAAAGTTTTAATAAGACACTCGTTACCATAATTATCAGTGTACTTTCACCTTAGTTTAGCAAAGTAAAAAAAAACATTAAAACATAATAAATCAAAAACGATATTGAACCTTTTTAATAATATTTTTTTATTTATTAATTCTTTAATCTGTTTTCCCATTTCACCCCCAAAATCCAGAAAACTTTTGAAAAAGTGAAGGGTGTTATTAACGTTACTCTTTTCAATTACCGCACGGTTCTCCTCCAATCTCCATAGTGAAGACGGAAAAGGCAAACACGTGCGAGTGAGAAAGAAGATAGAACGAAGAAGCGAGTGTTTGTACTTGGGAGTGTGGTATAGAGTGAATGAAACTAGCAGTTTACGAAAAATCCTTTACCTGCGGAACTGGGAGGATCACGAATGCGTCGAACCAGAACCCCTTCAACGATCGCAAGTAATGCGACGCGATGACACGCGCGTCCCACACGAGTTTCCCGCACCCCACCACCAGCGACTCCCGCGACACGTACGCCAGCCTGAACTGCAACCACATGTGCAAGAGGTGCACCGCGTCCAGGCACGTGCGTGCCACCGTCACCATCGCCGCCAGCCCTCCGTCCATGTACAAGCACGGCGACCCCTCCCTTCCTATCGACAGCGAGTAGAAGAACAGCGGGTCGATCGCCAGCGCCACCCCACGCGCCAGGAGCAGCGCGCGGTTCCACCTCTGCACGCGCTTGCTCCTCGGATCCAGAACCCGCCCAAAAGGCCCCTGACTTAATCCGGACACGGTCCGAAAGCCGAGGACCTTGGTGGGCCGGCTTTGGATGGGAACCAGAGACGACCCGGCCGAAGCCTCCCACTGCAACTGGTGGACGGCACTGTCGCAGCTGGTGGAGTGAAACGCCGGCACGCCTACTTGCGTGCAGGCGTAACACTCCACCCCGCTGCTAAATGGATTTTCATCCACAACGGTGGCAGCACCGTTGTGGAAGCTGTCGCTACCACTGTCGCCATTGCTAATTGAATTCCGTCGTCGCAACTTTTTGCTAATCCACCTGTCAAAAAGAGTGGACGACATAACAATCATGTGTTAATATGATATGTTATTATAATAGGATTTATGTTGAATATCTGAAATATGTAGTGCATTAGATGAGATAACGTACCGAAGGAGAGAGGAGAAGGTGTTGGGCATGGTTTATGATATTGGAGAGAAAGCATGAGAATGGGAAGAAGGTGAGTTACATGGAGAGATTGGGAGGAGTGGGGTTAGAGTGTGTCAGAGGAAGGCACATGGAGGGGAAGAAGAGAGCATGGAAATGAAATGAGAATAGAGAGAGGGATGAATTTGCATGTGAAATGGAAGAGGGTGGGGATTGGAGCTTACGGTTACGCAACGTTGAGGGAGTGGTGGTGGGGTTTCTACTCTCTTCTCGTCCCTGCTCTTTGCTCTTTGCACTTTGCCGTTTTCTGTATAACTTGGGACCACCTTATTTTGTTTGCCTCCTCCTTCTTACACTACTCTTTTTTTTTCTTTTTCTTCTTCTTCTTCTTCTTATCCTTCAACTTTGCATCCAAATGGCATCACTCATGAGCTTGGAAGAAGGATTATGCAATCGTTTAGTCATTTATATTTCAATTTAATTAAAACTCTATGAGAAGTTAATATATATGTATTAACCTAAAGTTTAAAAATATTCTAAAACTTAATGTGTTTGTATTAGTATAACAAACTATTTTATACGAAATACAAATATTAATCCAGTTGATAAAGATCATATTATGAGAATGTGGGTTCCAATTCTTCTATTAATATAAAAATCTTGCTGATAAATAATCAGTATCTATCTTTGTAAATAAAGAAAAATTATTGAAGACACAATTGTTTTAGGCTTTATATTTCTAATACCATTTACACGTTTATACAAAATTTGATAGCTATTATCTTATTAAAATTTATTTTACTCAACTTTAAAATAGACTCTAAGTTGTTATAGTTTAAACGTTGTAATCAGTAGTTATAAACTTGTATTTTATTCGAAAGTTTGTATGGTTCATTTTAGAAGAAACTTTATATGTTTATTCACTTTTTAATTTTTTTTATAAAAAAAATACATTTTTTAATTTCTATCTTGGTTTCTTGGTGACTCTTTAATTGAAATGAAAAAATATATATTAATAAAAAGATGATGATTTAGTTAAATATATATAAGGAAAGATTAAATTATATAAGGGTAACTTTGAAAATTATTATACCATTTATATATATATACACTTATCTAAAGAAAAATGATAATAACATTCTTTTAAAATATTTTCTCTGTTAATATCTTTCTTCAAACCCTTTATTATCAAGTAAAATTAATATTAAGCTAACAACATTAAATAACTTGAATTCACTTTATAATAACGATATTACAAATTTGGGACGTAAAAATATTGTTCCTTTAGTTTAAAAGTGTATTTTTAATACGCATGTTTGTGGAAAAGATATAAAAAAATAGAGATAATTATATGTGATAAATGTCACTTATAATAGTGACAATTTTTTCCTGTTTAAAACTGCAAATAATGAAATTGTGATATCAATGATGATAGCATGATATTAGAGTACTCCAATAATAAAAATTATTTTAAAATATCCAAAAATGTGTTATCTTTCTTTAAAATAAAAGGTATTTAATTTTTAAAAATTCTCGAAAAATAATTTGTAAGCCTTGTATTTTGAGACGTATAATAGCCAAGAGTACAATGATTTGAAACAGGAAAACATTCTTCTTTCTTATCTTCGCATAGCTGGCATCTTTTTCTATTGAACAATAAAAACAAAGTACATTAATACTATTTCTCAAGCGACGCATAATATTCAAATCGAAACGTTTCTGCAATCACATATTTTGTGTACTCAGTTTATTATTTTACAGTAGAAGGATATTAGTAATTTATATTCGTCATTTCATATTTTATTCATCCTAGCACATTTGTTAGTATCTGTTTGGTTTGTTGGTAGCATGAATTTTGAGATTATTCAACCGGAAAGAATATGAGAGGAAACTTTAAAACGAACATACATTAAGGATTAATGTGTAACGATAAATCAAACATACTATTAAAAGTTTATTTTTTATTATATCTTAACAATTATATTGGCTTTGTTGTATAAGTAGTCAACCATAAAAAATACTTGCAGTTTTAATAGTTTAGTTTATATAGTTTAAGAAAATAATTATATAATAAATACTTCATAATTTTAGAGTTTTTTTTAGTGTTCATTTCCCGGAAGAAATTAAACGTAGGATTAGGATAACATTAGGGAAGATTTGTTTCAAGAAATTTTTTTTAGGTGTTGGAAATGTTTTTTCTGGGAATATAACGTAACGTGAAATGTTATTTTCGGATATTATTAAAAAATATGTTCATTTAACTATTAAAATTGGTTTAAATTACTTTTTATATTCCTAATAATGATTAAAACATGGGTTTGGTTGAGTTATTTTTTCTAAAAATATATATTATAATTACTAAAATATCTTTATTACAAAAACTCTTTACATTTCTCGCCGCTCTTCATGTATTTGACTATTACCATAATTAAAAAAAGAGCAAGAATTGTCTATTAAGAAGGAAGCATTGGGAGGAAAGAAAAGGAAAAATTATCATAAAATGTAGGAACGAAATTGACGGTAAATTAAATTGTAAAACTATTAATTGGACACGATCAAAATTTGCAGAATCAAAAAAAAAAATTTAAGCATGTATATCTTCAAGGAACAATGAGAGACTAGTGAGATAATGGTTAGGAAGAGGGTATATATGAATTTTTACTCATGAAGAGGTATTTTTGTCCCATGTGATTAATTTTTCCCACTTCCTCTACCGAGACTATATATTGATAGAACATGGGATTATGTCTTTCTTAAGAATAAAATATACCTAGGATTAATTTTTTTATGAGCTCATAACAAATGTGAGATAAATTTTTTGTCATGTATTTTTGCAAAATAGTTCGTGAAACAAACTCCTATAGTATTATTGTTATTGTTGGAGATTCCACATCAACTCATAGTAGTATATATAATTAGAAGATAAGCCATTATTGTTAGACTTATTGGGTAACCTACTATCAAGTGATTACCTGATTATTTGAAAATATCCAATCCTACAAATTTTATGTTTGAGATATTCAGTCTTTAACATAAGAACGATTATGTTAGAATATACGTAGATTGACTAAAGTTTAAGATGTTCAATCTTTAACATAAAAACAGTATGTGAGAGATTCTACCTTGACTAATGATACAAGTGTAACTATTGTAACATTATTTTGTAAAACAAATCATTTAAAAATTGTAAGTTAAGTTAAATTTTATTTTAATTTTAACATATATGAATAAAATAAATACAGTAATGCCTTCAAAGCCAAAAGTTTGTCATCAAAGACCAAGCCAGTGTCATTTGGAGCATGATTGATGGTCCTTTCTTTTTCAACATACATCGGAGAGAATGGCTTAGAATGAATATGGAGAATACTGATTTAATTCATGGAATAGAGTGGAGGAGATCGATCGCATACATTTTCGGTGTGGGTCTCTATGCATATGGTGGCGCAGGAACGATGATGCCACTTGTAAGTTTTAATTAATTCAAATAGGTGGCCCTTCAATGATGTAGTGAATAAGATGTGGAACATGTCCCAGGCTTTTAATTCCCAATACCTTGAATTCAGATTTTAATTTTTCCTTTACCTTGGATTCTAATGTCGGATATGAGATGGAAGCTACGAATGTTGGGTCAAGTGTTTGTTATATATATAATTCATATATAATTGTGATGGATCAGTGATTGAAGCTGGTGTGCTAAGGCTAATTGTGGTGGAGTTCTACCACATGATAATTGCTTTGCTGATAAGTTGGGAATTGTTTTTATCTTGGATAGCTCAATTATAGTGAATTTTATTTAGAATAGCGGTTTTAGTAATATATTATTGTTGTATATTCTGTTTCTCAAATAGTAGTGAGCCATTTGAATAATGGTTGCTGTCACACACTCATCCTTATTATAATTTGGTCAAGGTCATTCATATATTTAGTAGTACCAGATTATAGATCAGGTACTTTGAATTAATGCCTTGTGAAATTAAAGCGAACTAGGTAGAGATGGTTTAGCAAAATATGGGTTGAATCTTCAGTTTACTTTTCGTGTTTTAAAATAATGCTCCCTCTTTTCTTTTTAAAACCTTAAATAAGGGCTAGCTGACCTTACATATGCATAAGCTTTTTCTAGAGATTTCTAACTCTCTCAATGAAGATTCATTAAAAAAAAAAACCAAACTAATGATAATGATATCAGATTAATAACTTTATATATATGTCATTAGCATTTCTTCTCAACTAATTTTAATCCAACATCCCATTAATGTTTTTTTTAAATGAGTCAGATTATTTGATTAGTTAAGAAGAATGCTGATGGCATATTTTTTTTAAAAATACTTTTAACATATTGTTTTATATTATTAGTTAAAATTTATTTACAACTAAAAAAGTATAAGAAATGTTCATTAAATAAAACTTATGATATATATAATTTTATGATTTCTAAGGAATTTTAAATAATAAAAAATAATGTATACAAAGTAATATATTAAAAAAATGTTACTAACACTAGCTAATTAATTTTAATTTTTTTAGCTAATTAATAAAATCTAATTAGTTTTAACGAGGGGATTATATGATTTGGTTTTGAGAAAATTATGTGATCCTTCTTTCTCTATCGTTGCTTTCAAAGTGACGTGACGGGTAATTAATAAAGGGAATCAGAGATTAACTGGCTTATTTAATTAGTTTCCATCCATTCACTGTATTTATCTAAATTGCTTTTTGTTAAGAAAAATAATTTTGTACTTATTTTAGAAAACAAATCCTATATATTTCTTAAGAAAGTACTTATATAAAAATATTTATTTAAAAATATTTTTTAAAATTTAAAAAAATCCACCCTAAATTAGGTAACTTAAAATTGAATTATCATGAAATTAATTAAGCGCTACACCAACGGAAATTATAATTATAATATATTTAAAGAATGAAATACAAAATCGAAAGTGAAAGTGAAAGTGTTAATTCACCTTTATCAGTGCAATTAATTAACAAGATAGGATCTGTGAAAGGACAGCACCACGTGTTTTGTTTGTGTAAACTAAAACATACAACTGCTTTGGCATTTCACTTTGACGATGATAGCTCTGTTGTTATCGGACAATACTTTCCATTATATATATATATATATATATATATATATATATATATTGCAAAGGAGATCACCTTCTTTTATTTTTTTTTAAAGCAATTGTATCACCTTCTATTATTTCACACACGTAAGTTTAGAATAAAGGTTACATAATCACATATGCAGGAAAAATTATCCTTGTAGTAGAAGAGAAATTTGGATTAAAAAAATAAATGGTGGAATTCATCACCATTTTATTTTATTTTCTTAAAGAGAAAGAATAAATAATGTTATATATATTGATTCATATTTAATATTTTTAATATGGACTTAATTATCTATTTAATAAAAATTATTTATTTCTAAAATTATTTTGCATTTTCTGTCTCAAACTAAAGAAAGCATTATAGCATCTTTAATGTGTATTTTTTAGTTGATTTCTTAAACTCAAGAATTTTTTACATCAATTCTACCATTAGACTATATCATTAAATATTTTCAGCATGCAGATTCAGTTTTAAGAAAAGAACTTTCAAGAATTCCTCTTTTTTCAAAAAATTATTTTTTATTGTCAAGAACTCTTAAAAAATTATTTAGTTAAATTTAATTTAAAACTATTTAATAAAATATATTTTAGTGAGACCCACAAAAGTGACTCAAGAATCCAAAATAAGATCTACCATTAAAAATAATAACAATTTATATCTTATGTAATGTAATGAGACCCAAAAAAAATAATTTAAGAATTCAAAACTAATTCTACCAAAAAAAATGTTGTTAGTTCCTTATAGTTGAAATATGATCATTAAGATAAAAAATTAATAATTAACAAAATAAATAAATAAATAAGAGAAGTGTGTATTTTTTTAATCATTATAATAAGGAGTGAAACATTTGAACTTAATTATTAGGAAAAAAAGGAGCCCTGGCCCTCGCTCAAGTTTTGGTATTTGTGATTAACTAATCTTTTTTTCACATAATATTGTTAGTTTCTCTTGTTGTATTAATTAAGCTTGTTTTCTTGTTGTCTAAGATAATATTATTATTTTTCCTCGTAGATCATGTTTATTATTTTATTTGCACAATTTGACTTATATAAAGTTATTCTGGAGATTAATTTTTTATTTTGAAATATGGTAAAAAAATAAATAAAGGAACTGATATTTTAAAAAAAATAAAAGACTGTATTGATCAGCAAAAGAGAGCTTTGCAGATAATTAAATTGGGATCAAAAGGTAGCCAACTTGAGCACCATTGTACCTAAACCTTATTAAGACACTTAACATGAATGTAGTGATGAACAATGACATGAATGTAAATTTATGATGAAGATGGGCATGAAATAGTGTGCATGCTATTTTATATATATAAGAAACTAAAATCAATACTATTTTTTAATACATATGAAGACATAAAATAGTGTGATATTTTTAGGGATTGTTTTAATTTTTTTTTTGTTTACATAGTTTACAGTTTTTTTTTAAGGTAGTTTGTAGTTTTTTTAATACTTTGGTTTCGTTTTGTAGATCAAAGAAAAAAAAACGAAGATCACACATGTGTCATGTCATATAGGGTATGATAACACTAAAACAAAGACATATTGTATTATAGATGTGGAAATAGTTGATGTAAAAGTTTTGCAATTAGGAAAAGGAAAAAAGAAGATAGAGGATAAATAGGATAAAAGAATTGGTTACTAATTTGGATTATTTATCTTATGTGAAAAATTGTACTATATAGTCACATGTGGTGCATTGTAGTTAAATTTAAATTATTACATTAATATATGTTAACTTATTGCATTTGAATTTGAATTGTTATATTATTTTACCAGAGTAATATATTTAAACATATAAAAAGAATCATGTCTCTAAATTAGAAATGAAGTTAATATTGATTAATAGTTAATAAATATTTTATAATATATCTAGCAAACTTATAAAAAAAATGATAGTTAAAATGTGAATTGAATAGAGGAAATTATAAAACACATCCTGATTCAATATTCTTCTTTGAAACATTAATCATGTTCAAATTCATCCAAGGATTTTCATGTATCCTAAACTAATTTAGTAATTTATGCTACTTTGTTAAAAAGTATGTGAAAAAAAATGAGAATTTTAAATATAAAAAAGAAAAAGAAGTACCAAAATTTAAATAATGAAATAAATAAAAAAAATTAACAATAAAGAAACAATTTTTGGAAAATGATATTGAATATTTGTAATAAAATTTATTGATACAACTATATTATTTATTTATCATTTTTATCATAAACGATGATAAACAGTAGAAGAATAAAAATATACTTCTTTCATTCCCATTTATAACACCTAAGTTCACATGCCAATTTAAAAATTAATTTTTGATAATTATTTTTATTACATAGTTCTACTATTATATAGTTACAATGAATAATAAAAAAATTATTAAAGTATATTAAATTTAACACAACCAAAATGTAATAGTCTAATAAAAATGCATTAAATTAAAAAAAATAATTTAACTCAAATTAATATTCATATTCATTAAAATATGAAATATATTAATTTTAATATAATAAAAATTATATAAAATATTAAATTTAGTATAATAAAAATGAAAACACACATGCACAACACATGTGTTTCCGCTAGAAATCATAATCTCCCTGAAATACATGTTGCATTGACAGGTTGATCGTACCAAATTATTTTTGGGGTTAAAATGGAAGTGGATTGATTCCGTAACAATCTATTTTTATTTAAATATTTTGCGTGTTAGGGTTAAGTCATGCGTGTGCGAAATGGTAGGGAACTTCTGTTCCAACTTTTTTCCGTAGGTGGAAGGTTCGTGGTGTCTGTGTTACACATCAAATTTCGTCGGCGAGTGCAATATATTGCATGCAATTCATAAATTGATTGACGTGTATTTATTATCATTATTATCACTGACTTACATTCGAAATAAATATACACTCCAAGGATACCTCATTTGATAATTAGAAGTTCGCAATTCAATAATTGAGGAACTTTTGATGCGTTCAGGTCAGATCAAAGTCAAGGATTATCTTAAACAAATCATGATAAATTTTAGTCTTAAAAATGTGCATAATAATAAAAGTTTAATTTTCAAACATTATGATGTAAACAAATTTATATCAAACGTATAGTATTTGGTCAGAAAACAAAATAGAAGAAAAAAAATTCATTTAAAATAATCAATGAGATTTTAAAAAAATTATAATATATATTTTGCATCAATACAATGACCCCAAAAAATATAATATTTTTATACTAACAATTGACTAAAAATATAATTAAAAGGTGACTTTTTTAAATAATTATTATAAAAATCAATAATTTTATTATATATATATTAATTTATAATTAAAAATAATACACAATATCTTTGCATTATCAGTATATTTTAATTAAGTTTATTAATAGTAAATGGGTCCCACTTCTTTATACACATTCTCCACTATTATTTCCTTTGTGTGTTTGTTTCTTTTGGGAGAATGCCCCGTCGTTATTGTGGTTTTACAAGTATGATATGATTCAAAATCTTGCTACCGTAATAAGCTGGTAATGACACTGTTGAAAGATTCCTACACAGTACTCATTTGTTTCCTCTTCCTCTCGGAAAAGCAAAGCAAAACAGATCCACGTCTCTTTTTTTTCTTTTGGAAAAAAAAACTAATAAGTTTACAAAATAATATATGATTCTCACATTTTATTAATTGTGTCTCATTTTTAATTTCATGATTTCAATCATTAATAAAGAATATAATATTACTAATTACATCTTCCTTAAGCAAGAGGAATGAGAGAAGAGGATCGAGAGTATTTGAACATGTTGTAAAGAAGAAAGACTATCATAACCCACGTTCGTAAGATGATAAACCTTTCCTCAAAACAAGAAAATGATGATAAACTTATATATCATCAGCCTCTTATTATAAGCCAGTTATGCCGGAGAAGAGCTTTGATTTCCCTTACCCAAGTTCATGGCAAATTTGGATTACAGCTAAATTTCAGATCGGAAGGGGTTAGTGAAATGAAATGGATCGATCATGATCTTTTCCTACTTTAATTAATTAGTTGAAAAAATAAAACTAAATTAACCACATGATCATAATAGAATGAAACATTTAATTTGTCCTATTGTTAATGATTATGAAATCTCCAAGAAACGAGCCTAAAAGTAAGATTTAAATTAATAGTTGAAGAGGACTGAGGGCACTGAATAAAAAAAATAGTTTAGAGATTTTACCATGTCAAGTATTTGAACCTGTGCGAAATCAGTTGTACATAAGATAAACCGCGAGTACGAAGATTAGTTTGAAACTCTGAATGTGTGGGAAAACTGAAAAAAAAAAAACAAAAATTAGGTGCCTAGTAACGATCCCGGCAATAATCAAATACTCAAATACCAGCCTTTGTGGAATGGAAATCATTTAAGGGACTAAGTTCTTGTTTTGGACTTACAGATTGACTTGTTAGAAAAAAAAATTCTTATAGTGTATATGTTTTGTTTTTATTAAAATATGGATTGGATTTAGGACTTATGTATTTTTTCTTATGAGCTTAATTTTATTTTATTAGGTGATCTAATTTGAGCTTTGAGAATCACCGTATATTTATAAGTTTGTTGGGTCAAGCCTAATAAACAAGCGTGTTGAGTTTATGGGTAGGACCCGATGGTCTAATATTCATGATGGTTAGATATTAAATATTAAATTACCTGTCTATTTAAAGAATGATAAGATATCCACTTAACTCAAGTCTTCTTTTACACTTATTGCTCTTTCCAAGAGTTGGCGTGTAAAAGAGGAGAATAGATCAAGATGAAGTTATTATTCTTGACGTATACGAGCTTTTATGATTTAAGCTATTGCTCTAAAGGGTGTCTTCGAGAGATACACAATTTATGAGTATTTGATGTTATTCTTTTGAGTATTCTAAATCTTGGTGGAGATCTTATAATGGTTTCATATGCGTGTTTAGCCTTTGGAAACTATTCATGTTCAAATCTTTCGTCCAATTTGTTCTTCCCAAAAGTAGGTTTGATTTTGAATCACTTCTAAACCCAAACCTACTGTGGTAGCCGTTAGAAATAGTTGTTAGTCGTTCGAAATAATTTATAAGTTTTTTTTTTTACTGCATTTAAGTTATTTTATCTATTAGCCAAAAAAAAAAATTACTTTAATCATTAATCATTTTTAGCGCACCCAACAAAAGTAGAATCTATTTAGATTAAGCCCGCATCGGTAGATAGCCATAGACTGAATTAACCAACTAAATTAACAGTTAATCGATAATAAATGACTATCTTTAATAGCAAACATTTTTATCACCTACAAAATCATTTTAGATAGTTCTATTAAACTCTTGATTGTTTCAGAACACATAAATTTCACGTGAATGCTTTGGTGCTTACATATTTTTCCAAGGGGCCCTCTACCTTTTATGATTATAAAGACAAGACAAGACATGTTTATCAGTTACGATTATTTTTTTAAAGAAAAAATAACGATCCAAAGACCAGACAGGACATGCTAGCAGAAATCATTCTATTTCATAACTTTGGTCGCTATTGTGAAAGAAATTTTATTTTAACTCCACAAATACGGTTATGGACTTACGGTATATTTTCTTCTGTTTTATCATTGTTTTGGAACTCGAAGATCGATCCGATTAATCAATTAAAACCAGTTTTTGTTGAATTATTGTAAAATGTTGAAAGTTTCCATGAAAAGGGTGTTATTTTCACACGTGCACCAACTCATTATTGTTTTATATTATGTATTTATTGTATATCTTTAATAGAAAAATACACATAAATGAATACAAATTAAATTATAATTTTAAATAATATATGTACTAAAAAATATTTTCATATATACCTATTATGATTAAGTGTATGTTTTGATTAAAGTATATGTAATTTATAATTTATATGGCACTGTAAGTTGGATGTAACATTTTGTTTGTGTAACATGATTATAATTTATGAACGAAACATTTTCTTGTTCAAGAAATAAGATATTTTTCAAGTCATTTTCGAATGGGAAACAAGAAGGTGCCTTTGCCGTTGCAGAATCTTTTCACACAGTGATTTTTTTTTTAAATCTTTATTTATAAATAAAAAAGTTGAATTAAAATGGTTGGTTCATGTTGTTGTCTTTTTCGCAGTTTTCAAATCCCGGGAAAGTGAAACGTGATGCACGATTTAAGACACTCTGAGGGTAAAAGCTAAAAGGCACCAAATAATTATAGTAATTAAAGAGAAGAAGCCAAGCTTTCTTAAAATTAAAGTTTGTTCCTGAAAGTCTGAAACTTAAAACTGAAAGCGGAACAATTCTAAAGTTGATGACTTGATGGCACTGAGATTCATTGCCCAATTTATCAATGAACAATTATTTTTCCCACTCATCTTTGATATATATTTCAGATATTTTAATTAGGTGGATGTATTTGAGAACTAAATTAAAACTGCCTCAGTGTATTTTCTTTTAATTTATAAGATGAGAAATGCACTTAATATATCCTATTTAAAAAGAATTAGTTAAACCCTTGTTACTCGGAAGAAAAGAAAAACAACAGTACTTCTTTTATAAGCAAAAGCTAATAATTATTAAATAATTGTGTTGCTAAAGTATAATATTATCAATATAGTTTTTCTTACCGCAATATTATCAATACAATTATTCCTATAATCATACAACAATTTATACAACATTTTTTTTATACAATTTATACAAATTGCTAAGCTAAGGGGTGTGCTAAATTAATGCTCTTCCCCAGTTGGAGTCCTCCCACTCGAGGGAGCTTTGAGCGAGGTTTGCATGCCATTCTAATGGTATCCTCTCATGCGATAATGTGGTGGATTGTGTTAGCCTCATCGTTGATAACAAAGAGGTTATTTTATTCTTAGTTGTGTGTTGGTTGGCTTGGAGGTAATGCTCCTAGGCGGTGTTTGAAGATCAACCTTGGAATATTAATTCTTATTAACTTGTAATTCAACCTCAATTACAATTAATGGTTTTCACCTATTGGAGCTAACTTAGTAATTTGTATCATTCTTGATTTGTTCAACTTTTCCAAGTTACGACGTCGAGTGCAAATTCCAACAACATGAATGCAAGGTCGATGGTGACTACAATTGCTCCATCCCATGGTATGATGACGAGAATAATGCGTTTAAGTGACAAAGGCAACAACCAAATGCTGAAAGGATGGTGGTTAATTGTTGGTCAAACATTTGGATACTTATTATTTCAGAATCAAGCAGCCAAAACAAATTATTTAAGCATCAAATGTTTAGAATTATATCTTCAACTCCACATCTCTTTTATGTATTTTCTTATACATTTTAAGTAGGTATCAGTATCACTGTTAAACACTATTCATTTTTACTTCTTACAACTTAAACAATTTTTTTTTCAACCTTACAAATAATTTTATATTTTTCACTCCATCAATATTATTTTTTATTAATTAAGTCACAATTTTTTGAATTACAACAAAATTATAAAAAAATTAAGAAATTCATTTATTCTATCTTTTAAGAAATAAAATTATGAAAATTAATTTCATAGTAAATTTTTATGAATTAAAATTCATTTTAAAATATGAAAATAAAGGCATAGCAAAATAAAAAGTGACCATATATATATGGGTTATTGTGTAGGTTTGGTAAAAGTCAGATTTTGAAAATTAGAATTAAATTAGTGGAAATTTGACAATTTTGCAGAAAATTTAAGAATGAAAATTGATGTTGAAATATGACACAATATTAGTTTTTACAAAATCAATGCTATAAAGATACTTTTTACATTAATTCTAGCCAAAATTGATGTTGAAATCTAGTAAAAGTTTACCTATTAATGTATTTTCAAGATCAATTTGTTTGTAAGTTGATGTTGAATTAATTTCATTTTTATATGTTGAAAGTGTCTCACTTTCAGGATATCGTGCGTTTCCACATCAATGATAAATGTCTTTTTTAAGTGATGTTAAATTCTTTTTTTTAGTAGTGTATTGAATGAAAACAAAGAACACAATAAGACTTTTTTTTCTGCCTAAAACACATGTATCTTTCATTTGAAGACCTCTAAGTTAGAAGAATTTCACATCAGTTGGCAAAAAAAATTAAAATATAACAGTTTTAATAAAAAAATTACAAAATATTACAGTTTTGAAAGTATTTACGCATCTATAGCAATCAGTCGCATCTCTCCTGGGCGTGACTAAATCCGTCTCTAATTTCCTCTCTAATTCGGTCGCTAACACTTTTTGCGACGGAATATTGGGCGTGACCACAATATTCAGTCGCAAAAAGTATTAGCGACAAAAATAGAGACTGAAATTAGTGTACGCCTTTAAAATCAATTTTTTTATTTACAGTATAATTTTTTTCAATTTTTTAAATTAGTGTTGCGACCACAATACTGTGATTTTTTAATTTTTTAAACCGAAAGCGTTAAAATATTTGCAGTATAATTTTTTTTAAACGTACGACTTTAAAATCAAATTTTTTTTACAACTTTAAGTTTTTATTATTATTAATATATGACTTCAAAGTCGGTCTAAAAATCAATGATAAAGATCGGTCTAAAAATACATTAAAATTAGATAAACATAACAATTAATAATATTATTATAAACTATAATAAATTCATAATTAATTAGACTGAATATTAGCAATATTTAATTTTTATCTAATTTTGGTCTCTATTTTTGTCGATAATACTTTTTGCAACTGAATATTCTAGTTACGTCCAATATTTCGTCGCAAAAAATGTTAGCGAACGAATTAGAAAGGGAATTAGAGACGCCCAGGAGGGGCGCAACTGATTGCTATAGATGCTTAAATACTTTCAAAACTGTAATATTTTCGTAATTTTTATTAAAATTGCTATATTTTAATTTTTTTGCCCACATCAGTTGATCTGTCCGCTTAGTGAGGAACACACTATAAATTATAAATTTAAGAGTATGTGAATTAAAACATAATTTCATGGAGCAAATAGTAGGAACGCTGGAATTGGATATTTTCTGGCCAAACAAAAAAAGAAAAGAAAAAACATTCCCTCGCTGCAATATATAGCAAGATCAGCATGACTGTGTATGGATGGTAAAAATAATTATTTCAATTGTTGACAAGATGAACACAGGGAGGAACACGATTCTCACAAGATAAAAAAATGCAATGCATGTGATCAAATTCATCTAGCAGTGGGGCATATATAGAAATAATTATAGGTTGATGAAATACGTGGGAAAGCCTTACATCAGTAGCAGAGAAATAACCTCAGGAAGATATACAGCCGAGAGCGTTCCAAATATATGCGGCCAAAGGGAATGGAACTTTAGTTCAATGCAATGTGATCCCTCACAAGGTTTCAATTTCAAAGCAGCCACCAATAAGCAAGCGTGCGTTTTGTTTTCCAATGAAATTGCAAGATTAATGTACGTTTATAGAATCATTGATTTGATGTCATGATCAAACTCACATTTTGATGATTTGAGAAACTATTTTGCAAACCACAAAACTATGAAAGTGACAATGTACGTTTACAGAAAGTAGTTATAAATTAAAAATTTGTGCTTATTAGAGAAATAATAAATAAACTAAAAGTAGTAAGCATTATCTAAAGATATAATTAAAATACAAGTTTTTAATATTGTGCGTGGTTGTGAGTAAAGAAAGGGAGATAATGAAAGAGAATAAGTGAGAAAAAAAAAGGAAAAATATAATAGAAAAAGGCTGGAAAGTAATTAATGTTGTTTGGTTGAGGTAAAATAAAATTAAATAATAGAGAAAAATTTGAATTAAAGTAGTTTAGTATGTTACTATTTTATTAGTAGAACTCATTTATTTCTAGTGTGATAAAATTCGGATGTTGACATAAAAGTTGTAGAATCATGGTAAAATTTGAAGTTTTTGTGAAAAACTAAGCTTTGACAAAAAGAACATAATCGTGTTAAATTAGCAATAGACTTTTAGAAGACCCGAATCCCATCAAGGATTAAGCACGATTGTGCTTTGTTTTGAATATCATTGCTTCCAGAAAAGAACAATTTCATGTTCTATTTTGACACCCACTGATACGATCGTGTTTGATTTTTGAAGATTTTGTTTTGGATAGAGAGCACAAACTTGCTAAAATGGGTATGGATATGCTAAAATGGACATGATTTTGCTAAAATGTTTATTGTAAATAAAAAGGGGAGACAAGGGTGAACTGGTGAAGTCTTTTTTTTGTCTTTGTGAAATAAGAACCCTCGGAGGTGACGTTGAGAATGAATTGGAAGAGTGATTGTAATTTTGTGCTTCCCTATTATGGTGGCTAGCTCATTTACATTGCTAGGGTTATGACTCATAGCTCAATTTCTTATTTTAATTGAATTCTTATTTTATTAAATTAATTTTATTATCTTAATGATTTAATTCTTGCCTATAAAATAATGATCAATGGAATCAGTTAATTAACAACCATAGTATATATATATATATATATATACACACACATACCAAAACAGATTGAAAAAAAGACAAGAAAAAAAAGAACGGTTTTCATGATGTGTGATAAAAAAAAATCTAAAAAGAGAGTTATTTACTAAACGAGAATGAATGATGAAATGGCTAATATAAAATCAACTTTTTCAAAGTCTAAATTAGGACTAATTTATAAAATATGATAAAATTTAATCAAATAAAGAAGATAAACAGACAGTTAAACTCTCAATAACAAGCTAGGTAAATTTACTTCCTCACACCGTACCGTACCGTAACATACGTATGAACGTCAAGAAACGACAACTTCTTTATAGTAAGTTTTTATCATTTTGTTTAACAAAAGGACAGTTGGTTGTGTCTTTCAAGTTTCACCAAGATAAATATATATGGAAATCTGAATTGGTACTGGTTATAACTATACAAGGACTAGAGTTAATTAACTCTTATTTTATTTTTAGGTTACAATATGTTTGGGGTATCTCTAAAATTTAAAAATATTAATTTAGTTTTCATAAAAATTGTATGATATTTCTTTTAGATAGTTCTCTTACGTGGTTAATGAACTTAATTATTTTTAAATTGATTGCTGTTTTATCTTCTCTCTAATCTTATCAAAAAATGCTAGAAAATCATTAAAAAAGTTATAATTTTTGGAGGATTTTAGTCACAAAAAATTATTTAATTTATTTTGAGAAATTTTAATTATCATAAATTGTTTAATTCATTTATAATTAAATTACAAGTATAAATCTGTTCGTCATATCAGATCATCGTACAACAGAGTTATTATTAACATTGAGAATCATAAAAATATATTTTATTTTACATAGATTAAATTAATATGGAGAAGTTTGATGAGTACCAAATTAATATTTTTCAAATTTTATCGAAACATATTTTATCCTATTTTTATAAACATGAGTTTAATTCCTCTTTAGACTAATAAATTTTTATTTGGTTACTTGGTATACAACTCTGTAAGTAGATTCCTCTCCATAAAAAAAAGGTAGATTCCCGTAACGTTCATAAGCTAATTTGACTAGTTGTTACTAAATAAAACTGTCTGTAGATTAGGTTGTTTTCTATCAGACTCAAACCGAGTTGTTTGAATTTGAAGATATAAAATTGACACTTGATACAGTGGTTGGAAAATGGTAAAAATAAAAAGGAAGGGGAAAGAATCACACTTTGAATTTTTTCAACTAATATTTTTAATCCACATTAGCAAATTAACATTTATCAATAAAAAAATCTCCATATCCTAAATTTTTTTAAGTAGGTTTTTTTATTGATAACCCAACTTATCATTGACCCATTTTTGTTAACAAAAAAAGATAGATAGATATATATGTTTCTACACTCGACGTGTGAGATTAAGAAGCTAGTATTGAATAGGTATGGCAATGGGGTGGGGTGGGGACGGGTATTGTACTCCCCGTCCTCGCCCCCATCAGATTTTAAAACTCATCTCCATCCCCATCCCCGTTGGGGGTCGGATTTTTCCCGCCCCGCTCCGCCTCTGCTATTTAATTAAAATAAAAAAATAATATAAATTTTTTTATTAAAAAATCGGACAAAAAAACTAATTACGTAACAAAAAATAATAATAACAAAGCCACATTTAAAATATGAGATCATAATTTAAAAATTATAAAATAAAATCAATAAATTCAATTTAAAAAAATTAGAAAATAATTTTTTTTAATATTATTTATAACGGGGCGGGGACGGGGGCGGGGAGCAGTAATCCCATATCCGTCCCCGTTTTTGGTTATCGGAAAAAACCCAAACTCGAATCCAAAAAATTCGATTTTTTTCCATTAAAATTGGGACGGATTCGAGCGGGGACCTATGGATTCGAATCCGGCTGTCATGCCTAGTATTGAAGAGCATTGCTGTACAGTGTACCCGTAACATTTAGGAACCACATTTTTATTTTGGAACTCTGAGGTTGAAAATAACGAGAGACAACCCGACACATGCACAAGTCTAAATTCCAATTCCTCAAATAATTGGAAAACAACAAAACCCTTATCTTTCGTGGGCCCTTTAAATAATGGATGCAGTTCTTTTCAAACCTTCCGTACCAATTAAATGCCGTACCTCTCCTTCTCAAGTGTTGAAGTAAAATTGAAGCAATTGCCTCCTACTTGTACATGAGGACAACCAAAATATTAAAGATTATATTACATAAACAATAAACAACCTACCTCTTTCATTATTTAATTGAGTTAGCCCGAAAGGAAGAAAAAAACATGTTCTAGGAGTTGAGCCAGGTCGTTTACATGATGGGTACCTACCACTATGAAAATGAATGACATGTGATTGATTGTTAATGACTGGGATTTCACAAATAAGTGTGGAGACTGGCCCAAACAGCAATGCTTATCTTGTAGTCTGTCAAATAGTATAGTCATGTTTGGATAGAAGGTACAAAGTTTTTTTGAGTTTTTTTTTACTGAAAATATAGAATTTTTTTAGTATAAAAGTTCTTAAAAACACTTCTAACTTTGTATCCAAACGAACTTTAAGATAAATTAGAGAATATTATACGTAAAAATAGTGGTGGATTAATTTCTTCTAATTCTGAAATTCACTCAATCGGTGAATATATTTGGATTATAGTGTGTAAACACAAATTTGTGTAAAACTTAAATTTGTAAACTTGAGTTTATAAAAATATTACAATAGTTACTTCTTTCAAAATAAGTTTTCAAATTAAATTTTACTTTAAACATATTTTTTTGGAAAAAATTAAAGATGATGTCAAACTCATCTTTTTCTCTAAATTAAGTTTGGAGTTTTTCCACCACTAAACTAAACATACTCGACATAGGTTTTTTTAGGGGTATCATTCAATTGAATCAATGTGCCTAAATTACTTGCATGTTTTATCGTTATTTTCTTTGTTAAAACTAAATACACTCCGTTTGTATTACAGAAATTATATAAGTTTATTTATTTATTATTTTGTGAATGAAAGTTTTTATGAGTTGAGTCTCAAAAACTTAACAAGATTGAGACAAAATTCAAGGCTCATGCCACAAAGAACGTACAAACGATATTGGAAATTACCAATTAAATTATATTTGATAAAATTAATTAAAAAATTAGTTGAAAACTAAAAAGCTAGTTAGCAGTTGGTGGTTGAAATTATAAATTAGTTTATTTAAATATAAGTTATCAATAAAACTAGTTATTGAAGAAGTTGAAAAATGTAAAATAACAAAAAAAATAATAAGTCATGGTTTATTTAAAAAGGGTAATTAGGAATTTTGATAAATATAGTATGAATAATAATGGTAGAAAATATAAAAATTAAAAGCTAGAAACCAACGTTTTAAATATTGTTACTTCAATTAACGTTTTAAAAAACACTAAAAACTACTAAGAAATTACCAAAATAACTTGAAAAACTTGTTTACGTTTTTTCAGCTAGTAAAAAAAATTAAAAACTAACTAAAATATTTTGTCAAACATAACCTTATTAAGATTCTTATATTGGGCAGATTTTGAACTTAAGTTAATCAGAGATATATGAATCCTATTCTTATCAATAGATCAATCTTTGTTGGTTATAAGTTTTTTATATGATACAAAAACTATCTTCATATATCACAAAAATTTACCTATAATATATATATGGAGAGATGATGTTTCATATGAAAATAGTCCTTTTATGTAAAATTGAGAATGATAATTTTTATCCATTAGATTAAAATGAAAAATTAAGATTAAAATATTTTAAATTCAAATTAAAGTTTCATTTAACCATAAAATATTTATAAAATTTATCAAACAAAAAATCAAATATTTTAAAGATTTAATTTGTGTCAACATCATCAACACAACCATCACCACCATAATCATCGTTATGACCACTGTCGTCACCACCAACATGACCGAGATTGTCACCATAACTAATGCCTTCGCCACCAACATGACCATCATTGTCGCCGCTACTACCACCAATTTAAATTTAAAATATTTTAATCTTTACTTTTCATTTTAATCTATCAGATGAAAATAATCATTCTCGTTTTCATATAAGAGATCATTCTCACATGAAACTTTCTCTATATATATCACAGAAAATTTTGTAACAAAAAAAAAATTACAGAAGTTGTTGACTTTTTACACGAGAGAAACGTTAAAAAATTTGGCCAGAAAGTTCTTAACTGGTATACGGTATTTGTTTTGGCTATAGTGCTTGGACCATGTTTTCCTCTTACATAACCAACAAGGCAATGAAGCTTCTCTTGGTACAAAGTAATCATTGAGTTCTGTTGGGATGACAAAAGTTGCTGTCTCTTAGCCACAGTTTTGCTTAGATGAGTATGATGCTCCCCTGAAGTAGGTTCTTTCATGTCTTAATTTTGTTTTCATCATCATCATTATTATTATTATTATTGTATGGAATTCTTCCAAAATCATTTTTAACATTCTAATGTAGACCCCAGTGAAGATATTGGACCCTGAAAACTATTAAACAATCCTGTATCACTTGAAATTCAAACATGCCATTCTTGACTCTTAACATCTCATGATTTTCCAAGTACTTGATTAGCTTTTTCTCGAATATTTGATTTGAATCCTTCAATTATTTATTTTGTTGATCTTGCTATTCTAGTTTTTTGAGTGAGTTGACAGATCAAGCCTCTTCAAAAACTTTTACTGGTCCTTCAAAACTCATTAGGTTCAAATATTTAATTTTATCATAAAAACTGGATACCCCAAAAAATAAAAATATCATCAGCAAAGGAGCACAACAGTGGAAACACAAGTATGAGTAATGATCAACCAACATAATACATATCCACTCATTAGTTCTCATATTATACACTTTCGGCCCCTTCAAACCCCAAATATGTTCTTAAGACATAACCTTCTTCTTATCCGAACTCTTTGGATTTTAGTCCCCATTCAAAGTTTGTTACAGCCTCAGGTGGTCCATGTTGATCAAGTTGTTTCCCTAACTGTTCAGGGTTGCATATGGCTACTTTCTCTTGTGGCTTATTCATTTCTTTTATATATATACTTCAAAACCTCATTCTCCTTATCCAACATATTTTATTGTCTATTGCCCCCATCATATCATGACACATTTCGTTCATATCATTGATGCAAAGGTGGCCTAGGATATATGATCTACACAACATTCTCAGAACAAATAATGTATCGTGTGACACAAAAACGACACGTAAGGATTGGATTATCTAGAACCTAAACTAGCTAGACCCATTTCTCTTCCTGTCCATGTATCTTCTGGTGGGATGGCATTTAAATTTATAAATGGAATAAACAATACGATCAGTGTCATTTGAGTTTGAAAAACTTTTTTTGCCACTCTGTTAATTGCTTATAGGAAAGTTTTTATTATGTAAGAAATTTCACTACCGGTGAAGTTTATGGTATTTATTGAATTTACTTCAGTTACTTGTAAAAATCGAAGATAAATTGTGGAAGTTTAGCATACTTTATTTATTTTGTTAAATCAATTGAGTTAGATTCTTCTTATTAGCTCTAAGAAACTTGGCAAGTGACAACTAATATGACATAGACTAGGAGGTTTCAAAAGAAGAAAAATATGAGATTTTTAAAATTGTAAAGATGAATTTGTATTTACTAAAAACTTTTTATATGTATTTTGATATTAAATATAGAGTTTAATGATCATTCATTAATAATATAAAATATTTTTACACTATCGTATAATCATAATTTATTGTTAATATGATTTTTAATAATTATAATAAAAATTAATATATAAACTTAATATATATGATGAATTATGATTTAATAATGGTGTAAAACTTTTTATATTATTAGTAAATGATTTTTCTCTCTTAAATATATAATAAAACTTGTGGTGGTATGGCATTTAAGTTTATAAATGGAATAGACAATACAAGTGTCATTTGAGTTAGAAAAATTGGCTATATGTTGATTGTTGATAGTCATGATACATGATACATGTCGTATTGAACTCAAATTTTGTAAATAAGATTTTAATTTTGTACTTTATAAATAAGTAAAATATGTTTGAGAAGGAAGAGTTCATTAAAAATTATCGATTAGTCAAATTTTTCAATAAATTAATAGATATTATTTTACTCTAACAATTTGGGGACAAAAAATATCATAATATTTTTTTATAGGCAATATCATAATATTTTTATGTAAATAAAAATTTTCTAGCATAATATATATGATTTTATGTTATTTTTATTTTCGATTATGAAGTATAGAATAAAGTGTTATTTAAATTTAATGTTATTTTCACATAATATGTATTTTTTTTATTTAAATTAAATATACATATAACTGTGCTTAGCATGGAAAAAAAACAGTAGATAAATGTAATGAGATTGAATTTGTCAATTTTTTTTTATTAAACTAGCTGAAAATCAATCAAAGAAACTAGGGTTAAATAAGGTTAGGTCGTCAAATTTGTATATGTTTTTTAAAAGAAAAATGTATTTAAAATTTCCCATATATAGAGAGAGAGAGAGACACAGATATTAATAAAAATAAAATGAAATAAAAAGAATAACGAAAAGGTCATATTTTAAATAGAGCCAGTTCATTGAATTCCAAAAATAAAAATAAAAATCAATTCAATAATAATTGAGTTAAATGAATTTTGACCCCACCTAACCCAATTATTATAACCAATTAAGTTCAAATCAGTTTTCTGTTTTCACTTTTCATGATCACTCCCGAGACTAAGTCATATTTTTGTCTTTTAAGAAATTATATTTATATAATTTGTTTATAAATATTTGTATGATATAAAGAGAAATAAAAAATAAACGAAGAAAAACAAGATAAGATGATTAATAATATTTAATAAAATAAATAAAGATTAATATTATAAAATTTATTATATAGGTCATATTTAACTAAATGAAAGGAATCTTACACAAAAAGGAAAAAAACTCAATGCAAGGAACCGACACTGGCATGTTAGAACATAAATATCCACTTTATAGTTTCCGAAGGAGATTGGTTATTATTTCTTGTTATACATAAGAAAAAAAGCTAATAATTAAGATGAATAAAAATTAATTAAATAATGTTAATTTGTTTAAATAATTTAAGTAGTAAATATATTTAATAATATTTATAATTGAGGATATTTTTATTTTATTTTGGATAGCATCTTGAAAATCATGACAGTATATTATTATACTTCCAATAAAATAATTTTTACTTTGATTCTTTAAAAGATGTTCTAAGTATACTAACTAGTATTTTCGTAATTTTTTCTATCAATGAGAGTAACTTATATTGTCAATAATATAACAACAAATAGTTAGTTGGAGTAAAAATGAGTTCAAAACTCTTAGTAATGTTTCAAATCTAACTATTGTTGATAAAAAAAATATGATTAAAAAGAAAGACTCAATTAAAAATGAGTCAGATTTATTGATTGAGATTAATTATTAACAAAACCTTATTACACCAATATAATGATGATCTAAAAGAATTATACAAATTAAGGACTTCACTTACATAAAAAAGAAAACTAACTCATTAATAGACTCTTCATAATAATAAAAAATCGATAAAGAAATTAACAATTAAAGTATTTAAAATGATCAATTACAATTATTTTTATTCATAAAAATAGATGAGCTAAAAAAAAGCTTTTAAAATTCATTAGATATTTGATTTGTACAACTGTTGAGAAAGAGATCTCCATGGCCCAAATCCCAGGCAATGGCTCTCATATGTTATATCTTCCCATGATGTCTTCTACAAACCACAACATGCTTAGGCAGCACAAGTTATAACACAAAGTACATACCAAATTATTTCATCCCTGTAACTAGCAACTAGTAAGCTTTGCATTTGTCCATTCAATTTTTTTTAATTAAAGAATCTTACACGACATAATATAAATTAAAAAAGAATTGGAGAATAATTATGCTTTTTTGAATCATACAGAGATTACTTGACCTTTCCTTACATTCATAATCATTGTCACTTTTGGTGTATTTGGGAGAGAGTAAAGAAATAATAATAGAGATAAGTTTTGTATTTTTTTTTTATCCACACTTTTTACGCTCTATTTAATTCAAAATTTGTTATCATATTTCCATCCTATAAACCACACACATCCATTGTCAGTTTCCACTATGCAGTAACCATTTTGATAACCATTATGCAATACTTTGATAATAAGAGAAAGATGGAGAGCCATTTGAACAATTTGCTAAATAGAGAATAATAATTGGATCCATTACGATAAATCCCAAACTACAATATTGATCCATTTTTACAAATTGTTGAAATGAACTATAATAATGAACCAGTGTGTCTTACTACTTACTACTACTAGTTAATAAGTGGAACCACAATTACAAACCGCTCATCCTCCAACTCATATTAAAATAAAATGAAAATGTACTTTTAAAATAATAGATACTAACAATTAACAAATACTCCGTAAAATAAAAATAAAAGAATTAACATTTTTTTTTCATTTCATAATTATTATCTCGATTTAAAAAAGTTAAATAAGGTGTGGGCGAGAGCGATAAACGTCGTTTACTGCGCCACTTGTATTGAAACTCCGTACCTGGCTGGTTCCACGCTAAAAACGTTGTAAAGATAGAAAAAAGAATTGAAGGGTTTTCCTTAACTCTCTTTTTCTTTTTCCTTTTTTGAAAAAAAAATCCAATCTTTCATTCTCGCTCTATCATGATTTTTGCGTGCAATTGCTTTCACCTTCCGTAAGTTCTTCTATTTCCTCCCCTGCTTTAGCGGTTATGCCTCGTTAATTCTTCCGATCTTATTTCACATTTCGTTTACCCATTCATCTAGCATTTCCTTCAATTAGGGTTTCTTTTTTCTTACCTGTTGCAATTGATTTTCATTTTACTCACCTGGCTCGGTTTTCACATTTGTAAGTGTGTGCATTTATTTGTTGATTTGGATGCTGTCATGAATTAATTGAATGTTATAATATTCTGATATGATGGATTAAGAAGCTAATTGTGACAAACTATTGGTCTATGGGGGATGCTGTGAAGGTTGTGTTTGGGAGGTTGGAGAGGAAGGAATGAAAGGAAGTGATTTTTTGAAGAGTTATAACATAAGCCTAAGATGTTGTCTGGATTACAAAATAGTGTAGGAAGTTAAAGAAAGTACTTTCGTAACTATTGACATTAGCATAATGGCTTACACTTATTAGGTTATTTTGTAAGTATCTGTGCCTTATGAATTTAGTCAATGCATATATCGTGTTGTTTTGCTATGGGTGAACAATTTTTAATATTGAAAGAAAGGCAGGCATGGATTAGGACATTCAACTTTGTTTCCTGATTGATATTATGTATGAAGCACTGATACTTGCATTTGTTTCACATACCGTATATGATACATATCCAATTACCCACTATGTAGAATTGTAGGTACTTCATCTATACAGGTGATGCTCTAAGAAGGAATATGATTGACACCATTCTTGGCCCTTGAGTGCTTTAAAGTTAGAGAATATGATAATTCTTGCACTTCGCTAATAAAACCACATATTTCAATTTATAAATATGTAATCCCGATTAATTTAGTCACACATCTCAATCACATTTCAAGGCTCAAAATTAATTCTGCAAAACTCTAAACTGAACAGGCACGTTGTAGGAAATTGGCAGTGATTTATGACGAAAATGATTTATATAAATATGACGCAACTTCTGAGTTTGGATTTGCAGAATCACAATTATATATTTGATGTGTTTTATAAATATTTTATATGTATCTATATATACAGTTCATGGCTTTGTGTCTTGCATATTCTAGGAATAGCCATATTGCTGTATCGGATACATATTGAATCCAATATTTGTATTGTATCTGTGCAATATAGATGCTAATGCTTATAGAAACTGTATTAAGTGCATGCACAAGATTTACATGTGTGCACTTGTTTATGATCTTAAGTATGTGTATATCATTTTATTTTAAGAAAATATTTCACTTCTGTTAATACAACATTTCTAGTATTGTGAATGTGTTACAGGGTGTGTTCTGACACTTGTTTTGATTTAGGTTTAGCCTTGGTACACCTCTGTCACGATTGATATGGTCCAGACTTGATGCTTTGATCCCATCATTAATGACCACAGTGAAGTTCAAATGATGCTTGTTTCCTGGCCATTTCTATAATACTGTGACGTGATTGAGAATGTGGAACTTTGCATCTAGTTTAATTGCTGGAAGTGTGGGTCTGAAAAATGATTCTCAAAAAACAACTCACTCTGCTTCAGAATTTTCTGATGACGAGACTTCCATGGTTAGCAGAGAGGAAAGGCTAGAATGCCCAATATGCTGGGAATCCTTTAACATTGTTGAAAATGTGCCTTATGTCTTGTGGTGTGGCCACACCCTTTGTAAAAATTGCATCCATGGATTACAATGGGCTGTGGTGAATTTCCCGACGCTGCCAATTCAGCTTCCGCTTTTTATCTCCTGCCCGTGGTGCAACCTTTTGTCTCTCCGTTTAGTTTACCGGGGAAATCTGAAATTCCCTCGCAAGAACTACTTTCTTCTTTGGATGGTTGAGAGCATGAACGGTGATAGAGTGAAGTCACATTCTACTGTTTGCGGGGATCATCAACCAGTGTGGCCAATTAAAGACAGTTTAACCAACGGAAGCCAAGTAAGCCATGGCAGCCTTCAGAGAGGGCAAGTTTGCCATCCAGAGTCTTCAAGTTCCAATCATTATCATGACGATACCAGTAATTACCTAAGTATAGAAACACTGCATACATCTCTGTGGAAGTCATTGGTTTTATTTGTTCACTTGACAGCAAAGTTCCCATTGATCATTATATTTCTTTTGATTGTCTTATATGCCATACCAGCCAGTGCAGCCATTTTGGCTCTGTATATACTTGTTACAATTCTGTTTGCTCTCCCATCATTTCTCATCTTGTACTTTGCATATCCTAGTTTGGATTGGCTTGTCAGGGAAATTATCACTTGAGGTCAAAGCTGTATTTCTTCTGCTTTGCAAGCATTATGAATGTAACTTTGCCTCACCTTGTGGCCCCTTCAGCCAGTGTCTTCTACTTCCTAATTGGCCAACATCTCCATTTGCAGCTGTATCTTTTATCTTATATATAACCCCAGTCAATCTCAGTACACTTCTTGAATCTTGAGCTCTGGTTGAGCTTGGCTGGTTGGGAGAAGGGATATCAGTTTTTGGCATAAACTATTTTGATGACAACCAAGGCCGTGGAGTGAATAAGGTTATGAATAATGATTTTGCCTTTTCCTGGTGGCAAATGGTTGTTTTATCAATATATGAACTTCAGAAGAACACCCTAATGTAGTTATCAAGTGGGTCAATATCAGAAAAGCTTTTTTTTTTTTTATGGGCACATTTGGATGCTCCTGTTAATACTGCCTACAGTGTTTTTGCTAATTGTAATTTGTAATTATAATTGGAGCTATTTTCCTGGCCATATGTGCAAGCATTGTACTCTCATTTTCCTGGTGGCAAATGGTTGTTTTATCAATATATGAATTTCAGAAGAACACCCTAATGTAGTTATCAAGTGGGTCAATATCAGATAAGCTTTTTTTTTTCATGGGCACATTTGGATGCTCCTGTTAATACTGCCTACAGTGTTTTTGCTATTTGTAATTTGTAATTATAATTAGAGCTATTTTCCTGGCCATATGTGCAAGCACTGTACTCTTTATTTGATTTTAGTGATCTTCTCGTGGTTGGTTACTGGAAAAGGTATCATATAAGTATTCACTTGAGATTTGAAATGTATCATATAAGTAAAAGTTATTTTCTTGGGCACTCCAGATGGAAATGTATCTATTAACATGAGGTTAGAATTCAATCCGAAGCAATCTAGAAATTTAAATTATAAACCTTTTTTATGTTACTTAGGATTAAATATTTATTGTTAACAGTCATTTTTATTAATTTCCTATTTATATTTTCAAACTAAGCCTAACGGGTGATTTGTCGTAAAAGCTTAGTTATTTTCATTGGATTTGGCTATAAGCCAACATGGATGCACCCATTTTCTTATCATAGAGAAGGATTACAGGATTACCGAAGGTTCTGCACTAGGCTTAAACTTTAAAGGGTGGTCCATGAAAGGGGGAGACAACTAGCAAGTTTTCGATAGATTGATGATAGAACGAGTATTTATAAATTTAATTAAAATTTAAATATAAATAAAATATAGAAGAAAAAATATCATTGATAAAAAAATAATTAAGTTATATATTTTATGGAAGGTATAATAAAAAGATGTTTTTTTTTTTATTAATATCACAAGGATTTTATTTTTAGATTTTATTTTTAAATTACATGTATTCTCTATTAGATATAATTTTGTTTGAGTTGGATAGGAAAATTATGGGTGACCAAGTTCTTTTTTAGTTGTCTCTTTGAATGCATTGATTGGAGATGGTTTTTGGAAACATAAAAATATAAAAGAATGAGATATTTGGCATAGCAAATGTCACATAGCTTGGTGAGAAAGAGATTAGATCCTAAAGCTCTTTATTTAAAAGAGTGCTCAAATTCCAAACTTTATATATAGTTATTAATAGTTTTGGATAATTAAGTCTAACCAAACTTATGGTTTGTTTGGATGAGGATTTGATTAGAAAAAAATGAAATAAAAGAAAATAAATAGAAACTCAAACAAGCAATTCATGGTTAGGTTCAAGGATTTATAATGGGCTTTAAGTCTTTACAAGCCACTTCTCAAAATAGGGGTTGCTATTAGCACCTCCCCCATTACTACTGAAATTCTTCAAGGTGATGGTATTATTTATTTTGACAAAAATGTCCCCTCACAGTAGAATTATATATGGAAGAAATACATAATGAAAACAAGTTCTTGTTGTGAATTTTATCATTTCGCACCCCTAGATTTTGTTGTGTAGATCCACCCTATTACACAAGAATAACAAGTTTATGTTGTGCATGTGTACACATACACAAGAAAACAAGTTTCTGTTGCGCAATTGAGAAAAAAATAATTGTGATTTAGTATTTTTTTTTTTTGTTTTTTAAAGAGTTTAATTAAAAAAATTTCTTACACTACTTGTCAAAAATAACTTGATAGCAGAAATATATGGATGCAAGAATATAGAAGAAATCATAGATACATAAGGCGACATTCAATAATAAAACTACAACAGTAAAATGCAAAATGTCAAATACAATATATATAAGTATCTACTTGAAGTATCCTCTTGTGTCTGCCTCAGTACCTACTTGATATCCTCAAAAGCCTCAGTGCTAAGGGTCATTTTCCTCATCCAATATATATATATATATGGTATGAAGATCATGAGCGATGCTCTAAAACACCGGCTACAAAAAAGAATATAAGTACCATGCAATTATACAATGCAAAGGACAAAGATATAAAGATACTAACACAACAGTCATGCTCGTTATTTGCCTGGAAGTTTGCTTGATTGGTTGCAGCAGCATGCTGATAATGCATAGATGGAGGATCTTTGGTTGGGGTTAGATCTATGGATGAAAATAAGTACTGTGAAATCACTCCAAGTAGTCATCAATGCACATCGATCCACAGGGTGCTATTAGGTACAAGTGGCACCCGAAATGGAATAGGAATGATGTTGTTAGCCCACTATCAATAATACTCATCTAAATCCTCACAAGAGGACTGTTGCACCTCTGTGTGATCATCGAACAACTTCTAGATGACCTGATCTAAGAATAGAGCAACTAAGATGTCTCTCATGTGCAGATGATTACCAATTCACCATAGAGGTCTCTATTGACAAGAATGACAGTCGGAAAATGAAACACAACATTAACATAAATATTTATTTATGGCAAAACTAAAAATCTAAAATTTCATAACAAAAAATGTATAAATTGTGTAACTGTAGAAGGGTCATATATCTGATAAATATATATGGTAACCATGCATGCTTGCATCGCTAAGGTGGTCGTACGGGAAACACAAAGTAGTATTACAGACGCAAATTAGAGCTCTTCTCCACGAATATCGTGCATCCAACAACATGGAGAAGGTAAACTCATGCACCTAACATTGTGTTGTCTACCGTCACGTGTTGCGAATACAAGTCTCGTAGCCAAGAGAACGTCACACGTGAGCCCTTGTCTATAGTTGTAGCTAATCACACTTGTATAAGAATTTAATTTAATTTAATGTGATGACCAGTTACAATTAAATAGAATTTTAATAAATTAATGAATTGCTGGTATTATACTATTATTTAATAAAAATAATCTTTTATATAAATTTTAAAATAATTATTATAAAAATTAACAATCTCATCATCATATATATATATATATAATAATAATAATTTGTAATTAAATAATAATATAAAAATACATTGTTAAATGTATTATTGATTTATTGAATTTAGTAGCCATATATTATTAGTGTTTACGCTGTCAATCAATTAAAAGTCATTATTGTTAAGATTTTTAAGATAATTATTAAAAAATAAATAAATCTATGGTATATGATAATTTATGATTGAATAAAAGTATATTTTTTCTTATTTATTAAATAATAGAAAATATTATATATAAGACTGTGTAACTATACGTTATCAATAATAACATTCAATTTGATCTATTGTTTAATTAACACTCCACATTTTTCTTATTTTCCTCATAATCGAAGTTATAAAAACAGGTTAATATACAGGATTTATAACTCATCCTAGCTATTAAATTTGTGACATATTTGTTAATATCATTTGTACTTGGCAGTACGTAGTAACGAATTCTGATAATTTGATGGAAGCACCTCTCAGCTAGCATCGTAGAAAATAACAAAGCAACAAGTCACTCTTCCCTTGTTTCCTTGCAAATTCCTTTTCTGTTATTTAGTATTTACTGCAAAATGGCACTGATATCCACAAATTAATGTGCGACAGGCGATAGCAGAAGGGAAATTTCGTGTGCAAAAATATCTATTGTAAGTGACTAATCCAACACTTCCAAAAGCAGCAATTTACTGAACACAGACAATTGACAAAGCCATAAAATTATATACTTCGCCAATGTTTGGGAATATATAACCATGTTCTATATGAACATAGAAGCATAGAAGTCACACTGTCGAGAAAGATGCATGGTACTATACTACAATAATTAACTAGAAGAGACATGAGCAGTGAATTTGAGAGTAAGAGTGTGGTACAAAATAAGGCATGTCTTAATGACTAGAGTGGCAAATCATTAACTTGTTAATCATAGTATATTTATAGGCGACAAATTAAGCGAGCTAATTAACAAATTGTGACAGACATGGTCATGCTTCTTTTATTGTAGTTTCTTTAACTAAGCGAGTTAATCATTAATTTTTTTATATTATTTAGTTCATTCTCAATCATTTGTACAGTTATCATTTTTTTCTATTATAATTTATTAAAAAATACTTATCCTATCAATTTTATTATGATAAATTTGAATTTTCGGTATTCAAGTTATATTATTTCTTTTTTTTAAATAAAAAAATTGCGCCACATGTTTTACCAGTTCCTATATCTTTTTTTTTTCTTTTTCTTTTTCTAATTAGTTATCTACTCTAATAAGATTTTAGGCTGCTAAATTATTTTAATTATAATTTAAATTCCGTCAATTAAATTAAGTATAATAGGATATTTTTAAATTATTATTAAAATAACATGTCATTAATACTGAAATTTCTCAGGTCAATATTAATATATATATATATATATATATATATTACTATTGAAATGATATTTCATTAATAAAATTAGATTATATTTTATTGTTAATTAGTTATTATAAGTTGAATTTCTTTAATGAAATAATTAATATTAAAATAATATGTCAATATTAAATATAATAAAATATGTAAAAATGATCATTTAACATTAATTTTATATTTTAAAACTTTAATTTTTTTTACTTTGAATTTAATTTTTATACATTATCAATTTTTAAAAAATTAAGCAGACAACTAATTATAAATAAATTTTTATATAAATTTTAAAGTAATAAGAAAATCAATAATCTTCTATTATATGATAATCTATGTTTAAATTTTTAGTCCAAAAAATATTTATACTATTACTACATTTGAAATAAATTCTTAAGTTTTTTTATGGATAATAGTTTTAAATAATTGTCAATGTAATTTTTTTTATAATTATAATAAATTAAAAACTATTTTAGATATAATTTTAAAATATTTACTACAAAAATAAATATATTTTAATTATATGACAATCTTTTTTTTCTTTTGCTGGTTATTATATGACAACCTATTATCTACTATTTGATGATCATGTAAAAAAACATTTATGTAAATAAATAGAAGATAGAAGATATAAAAACATTTGCATTATTAATGTATTCAAATTAATTTCTTATATCATTATATTTTATTACTAATAATTAATTTTTATTTAATTTTCTAACATTTATAGTTTATACTTCCACGTACATTTATAAATCTTTTCAATGTATTAGATATATGTGAGAAATATTAATGATGTTTTTTTATAATACTCTCTTCCCAACAATTTTTCTATGATTTATTGGTAATAAAATAATCAATTTGGTGGATCCCACATTTATATTAGGAGAGGAAATTTCTGATTAATTAGTATAAGAAAATTTATATTGTCAATTAATAATAAATTATTTTGAAAATATTTTAAAATAATTATTATAAAATCGATAAAATTATCATCTATAACAAATTGAATGATAGTATAAAATATTAAATATATTTTTTATCCAATTAGAAATGATTGTTTTTTATACCTATAAAATTTCTAGTATGTTTTCAATCTTTGTAAAATTGAAAATGGTACACCGTTTGGGAATTTCAAAGCATTGCATTTTTGGAAATGAATTTCAAACTGAATTTCAAAAAACAGTAATGGATTGGGTATTAATGTCTTAACATATCATTTATACCATTGTTAACAACATGCCGTAAACGAAACGTTATATTCATTTGAATTTTACTTCAAATTCTAGTAAATGATAAAAATGAATGAAAACATCCCTTCGATGTGATAATATTAAATGATAAGATGTGGGACACACTTATTTATTTGATTTTTAATAAATTTTATTAATAAAAAAGAGTACAATTAAAAAAATGTATTGAAAAGTGGATTGTTAATATTTTTCCTTTTCAAAAAATATCAAATCTAATACTCAAAGTCAATCCTGGAGTTTCACTTTCTCTTATTTAAAATTTGGCTAGCAAGTAAGAATATATTTTAATTTTCGTAACAATTGGAAATTTGAAATAAAAAAGAAATTCAAAGTCAAAAATTAATTTTCATATCAACAAGTTTTAGAAAAATATCTTAACATTTTGACCAAATCATGCTAAATTTGAATAAAACATTCCTTAACCGGTGAATAAATGCATTAAATATTCAGATTCTAACAATTTCTCTCCATTTTCTTTAGATTCTACTCTATTATAATATAATACCATGATATACAATGACAAATAAAATAACAAGCTCAACGAACGAAACAGAAGAAACAAAAACCAGAAACTGTTGCTTTCTTGCACGCACGTTCTCTTCTAAAATGAAATAACCCTTTAAAAGGGGTGGCTCAGTGTTCACTTCGTTACTTTCTGCTCCTTTTCCCTCGCTCTCTGTTGAAACACCCTTTTTGTTTATGAAGCTCTGTTGTCAAAATATAAAACAAAGGTGCGTTATTTTGAGAATTTTATCATCTGGGTTGTGCGAGTTTTCTCCCATACGCAAGTGGGTTTGCTGAAAAATGTGATTTTGTTGGGTTATTGAGATGGGTTTTTCGGAGCATGCTCTGATCTCTGCCTCTGTCTCTGTTGCTTTGTCTTGGATTGGCTTCGTTTTGGTGTTTTTTTTGCTGGAAAATGTTTCCTTGGACGTTACGGTTGCTGTAGTTTGAAGAATCGGCATAAGGTAATGCTTTGTTTAGAATATGAATATGGGTTTCTTCAATTGTGTTGTGTTGTGTTTGCATGAAATGGGTTATCAGTGATGCATGCATCATCATGCCATTTTTTTTTTTGTTTTGGATGAATGTTTTTTGCACTTGATTTGATCACATGTGCCCGTTTCTAATATCATCTTCCAGTTTTTCTTCTTAATTTGTTGATTTTCTTATATGATTGGTTTAAAACTTTGGTTACATTGCTGATGTGCATGTGCTTGATGCGTGGCTTTTTTTATTGGGTCATTAAAGCTTTAGATATACTGATTGATCACCTATACTTGAAGAAAAAGTGTTGGATGCGATAATTTATTTTTGTTGAATCGGTATATTTGTGAAAGTTTAACATCTCAGGCATGGCCTGTTTTAGAACAAGAAACAAAAAAGTATTTGTGAAAACAATAAATGAAAATAGAATACGATTTCTCAAACCAAATTGACCATTATTTTTTTCCCTTCTTTTCCAGTTTTTGATGATTTCATTTCCTTTCAATCTTATGCCTTCATGGCTGGTTATTGTTTCATTTATCTTATTTTTACACTTACATATAGTGTGTTGTTAATCTAGATAGAATGGACAAGATTCATGTGTAAAACAAGTAATTCTGATGTTGTTAGATACTCTATGAATGACAGATGTTCTACTAGTTTCTTGTAGTTGGTGTCTTAGCATGGTGAGCAGTAGAGATTTTTATTCATTTTCAGTTTGTGATACCTTATTTGAGTTTCAAATCATAACAGATTATAACATCATTTATTTTGATGTATATTATGAATTTTTTTTTACCAAAATTGAGAGAAGTTCTAAAAATATTCTGCTTTTGTTAACTTCCAAAGATTATGCTTTGTGAATGGTACTTTTCTTGATATCTGACATAACTTTGAAGCATGTTTGATAAATAATAAATTTTCATTGCTTCTAACCTTAAAATTGTAGATATTGATTATGTACTTTGACTGAAATTTTGAGTAAGCCATTGACCATTATATTGCATTTGCTGTTTTAACCAGTAATTACCATATTGTATTTTTCTTTGCTTTTATTTAAAATTAATTTTGTTTACATGTTTCAGTATTTTGCCCCCGATCTTCTTCTGCATAGGCTAAGGAAAAAAGTATCTATGTCAAGTGGGGTTGCATTAAGAAGGCACTCTGCTGGAATAGCAAATTCTGGAAATAATGAAAAGAAAGTTGTTGTTCCTCATTATCTCAGAGCATCTACTGGCTCCTGTCATGATATTTGTAAATATGGGAGGAAGAATGTGGAAGAAGGAAGGGAGAAACTCTCCATGATTAAGAGAGCTGGAAGAAAATCACTTTCCCGAAGTTCAGAAGGCATTATTGGTGGGATAATAACATCAGTTGCCAAGCAAAAAGCATCACTCGATTCGAAGCCAACAAAGATGTCAACAGTGAAACATAATGAATCAGTTGATTCTAAGATCCAGGTTTCTGATGCTTCTGACACAAATAAGATTGAACTCCCAACAAAATCATCTGGCAGCCAAAAACAAATGGGGAATAAAGTTCTGGTGAACACAAGCAAAGCATCATTGGTCAGCGTCAAACCATCATTCCTTCCAAAATCACATATTTCTTCAATCCCCGAAGCAAGGAGAGGGGGAATTTCTTCAAGTTTTGAGGTGGAAGCTCTATCAAAACCAACTTCCAAAAGGGTGAAAGCTTCACCAACAGCAACTTCTGAGAGGGTGAAAACTCATCCAAAATCAACTTCTCAAATGGTCAAAACTTCACCAAAATCCATGATCAAGATGAATCAAACTTCATCAAAGGTGTCTCCTTTTGAAGATAAAGAAATGGAGTTGTCTGATAAGCATGTGACTTCTTTGAATCCATATTTCATCACAATGCAGACCATATCGTCTGTGAATTATTCTGATGTCTTTGGTGGCCAAAAGAATAGTAAGATTAAGATGAACAAGAAAGAAGCCTCTCCCAAATCTTCTTCCAGAGGAATTGGAAGTGTGAGTGCAAGAAGGCACAAGGGCCTGAAAATCGTGCCTCATCTTATGAATCAATCCAAGCCTATAAAAGTTGAACTTGAGGAACACAACAATGAGGCTCAGGAAAAGAATTTGTATGTCATCAAGATGGAAAGTGCAGACCAAAGTTTGCTCTCTGATCAAAATGAAACCCAGGATATCGAATTACCCCTTTCTAATTCATCCAAGTTTTCACCCCCCTCAAAATCTCAATCCTCGTCCCAAGAAGACCAAGAGGAATCTGAATATGCAAATAGTGAATTTGAGGAGGATACTTGTCCAGAGAACCATGAAATTGATTGCATGGCTAATGTGGAAACTTTGGAAGTTGAAGAGAATGGAATGCCTCAAAATGATGGGATTGTTTGTTCTGAAAACATGGAGTGCCAAAATTTAGGGGGAAAATTGGTTGAAACTCAAATTGAATATACTGCTTATGTGGACACTTTGGAAGCTGCGGAGAATGGAAAGCGTCAAAAGGATGGGATTGTTTGTTCTGAAGCCAAGGAGTGCCAAAAGTTAGGGGGAGAATCGGTTGAAACTCGAATTGAAAAGGGTAGTCTGAGGAGCCTTAAAATCCAGAAAGAAGAAGTGTTGGGGGCCAGCGTCACTAATTTCAAGGCTGTTGCCATAACTGCTCCAGAGAAGGTTGTTTTGAGACGTCAAAATGTGCAGGTCAAGAAAGATGGACAAGGATTGTACAATAATGTGATTGAGGAAACAGCAACTAAACTTGTTGAAACTCAGAAGGGCAAGGTTAAAGCACTGATTGATGCCTTTGAAGCTGTAATCTCTCTGGAAGAGAAAAGAACTTCTGCTGCAAACATTGTCAATTGATCTTGGTAGACTTTTTCTAGATTTCTCTTACTTTGTAAAGAAATGGTAGGGAAATAAATCCAAGCTTGTGGCAGTAAATGTGAGCCAACAAGCTGATTGTTCAGCTGAAAACATAGATAGATTTGTCTTGTGTCTTATCTGTAGAAGACCTTGTTGTGTAGAGTTGAACGGGGGATCTTGTATTCACCACGACTCTTGTGTGAACATATACTCATCATTCTGTTCTTCGAAACTTATACCTGTTGTTATTGATTTTTATCTTTTGAATAAAACAATGATAGCATGGATTTATTCATAGCCAGCGAATGAAAAGTGCTTTGAACTTGTGAAAGTTTCAATGATAGCGTATGTTTAGGGAAAAATATTCGGTCAGTGTCCTCTCTAATCAAAGTGGCTGTTTGTCTGCTGTACTTTGGGGAGATGGCAATCAAACCTGTTATAATAGAAGAAAAAAAACTAAATCAAAGACCAATGATCTTTTATACGCAATTTTTTCAAACACCTAACTAATAGTATCTACTATTGTTTTGTATCACTCTATCTCTTGGAATATAACAGTAAATCTTAATCTTAAGGTTTTGGATTAAACTTTGGTGTTAAGTTCACTTATATGATTATGTATGATTCATTTGTGTAAATCTCTCTAGTGTTTATTCCTTTCGATTTTTCAATAATTGATATCAGAGCTGATGATTTGACTTGGTGATTGGCTCAGACGAGTAAGATGACGGAAAGTGTGAGGTGAAGTCACAATGAGTAAAAATGGAAAAGTTGAGCACCATATAAATAAGAGAAGATCCATAAACCTGAGCTTTAAGTTTTTAGGATAAGGTGTGGTGTCAGGTTCACTTATAAGATTGCCCATGACCCATGCTGTGGTATCAAAGTCGATGGTTCGACTTGATGACCAGCTCAGACAAGTAAGATAACGACAATAGATCCATGGACATGGAAATCTTTATATCAAAAGCCTTCTTAGTGAGTGAGTTCATGCATGGAGGTCAGGCAATAGGTCTCGCAAGTGTTATGGGGTGTCAGGTACTAAAGCATGTTGGCAGCAATGATTAAATGAGTCGGGGCAACCACAGTTTAGCTTTAAGGGTAACCATTGGATACTCGTGGATTGAAAATGACTTCCGCTTGAGGGGGAGACTATCATGTGGAAGAGACTTATATTTGAAGAGAAGATTATTGGAATACAAGTGTGAGGTGAAGTCTCACATCAGGTATGAGAAGATTGAAAATCATATAAGTGAGGATAAGACCAATAAATCTGAGTCTTAAGATTATATTAAGGTGTGGTTTTAAGTTCACTTATATGGTTGTGCATGGTTCATTGGAGTAAATCTCTTCGATGTTTACCCCCTCAATTCCCCAACACCTTCTATAAAATTATATTATTTATAATTATCTCTCTCACTTGGTTTTATAATATTTTAGGTATCCAAAAAATTATTTTCCTAGACATAAAGGGAAAATAAGTAGATTTTTTAGCACTTTAAATTAATATGAAGAGAAAAAGAAAACATTAAAGAGCATTTGTTTTAGTAATAATTTTTATTTTCATTTTCAAATAATCCAAAATAATCTATCCCCTCCCATGTTTCCTTTACCAAACAAGCTTTAAATTGCATGATCATAAAATGAAAGAGCTATATGATGTATCGTCCCCCTAACATTAAAATTTTCATATATAATAGTGGCTTACCTGACAACTTCCTTTTTACTTGTTTGATTAGATAAAGAAAAAAAAGTATATTAAATAACATTTAAACCCTTATAATACAATATAATAAAATAAAAGGCAGAGATGTTTTTGTTATTACATTATGATTGTTCCGTTCTCTGTTTGTTTTCTCCCCAAATCTGATAGAAGCTCACAACCTTAAACTATCTTTTCTTATTAATCATCTCGTGTTTCAAACGAGAGATATTATATTGAAGTTTGTGTTTTCTCTCTCACTTATTTCTTTCTTAATAAATTCATATCTACTTACAAATATAAAATCTCGAGTCCAAAAAGAACTTGAAATTTGAGCAAAAAGTTAGTTTAAGGTAGGGTTTGTACATCGCGTAGCTTATTTGCTGCCAGAATCTACTATGCCATTTTGATGTTTATTTTAATGATATGTTCTTTTTAAAGTTAAAAGGGCCAAAATCCCTACAATCTCCATTACTCTTTTTTTATAAATGATGATTTCATTGGTATATATTTATTTTTAGAGATAAAAATGAAATATAACAATAAAATGAAAATATTCAATCTATTAAAAAGTTGTTTTTTTAATAAATATTTTACTTTTAAATTAATGTCATTTCATCCACTAATCGCACAGATAAATTGACATAGAATTATTTTATGTGTGTTTTATACAAAAATAAAATTAATAACAATTTTTACGTTTCAAAATACTGTTTTATATTCTAATTTTAGGAGTGTTTTACATTAACTAAGAAATTAATTTTTATATTTTTTTTTCTAAAAGGAGTATTTCAGTTTCAAATTTATATTATTATTTTGCATTGATAAATTTTTTGTTTTCGTGTAAAGTATTTATTTACTAGGTTGATTATTAGTCTTTTTTTTTAAAAAAAAACTTTAATGATTTAGTTTTTACTGGGATTCTTTTTTTAATTACTATTTTTTCATTTGTAAGACTTGATGTTTTACTTAACATCTAACTTTAATTCTACACACCTTATCATCACAAACTACTTATTTAGAAGTACCATAAAAATTGAATTAGGACTTTTAAGTCCAAAATGGCTACCCAATTTCAATAGAAATAATTTTTTGTAAATCTAACTCTTCCATATTCATTGAGCCACCTTTACAAAATCATATTAACAACAAAATTCTAATAAAAATAGTTAAAAATGACAACCTGACACCTGGCATAATGAGCCCTTGAAATCATTTGGGGAAACTTTGTGCTCTCCCGACAGATAAATCTTTCCGCTTATCTTTAGTGTTCAAAACAACAGGCTTGCCATGGCGTGCTTCTTGCACACGGCATATTACGAAAACGACCTCCCGTTATCACCATGCCACGTCATGAAATGTGGGTCACACCTCAGCCCCTATCTAGTGCCAGCTAATTATAGGTGACATCATGAGACAGGTGTCGGCACATGAGTGGGCCTTCATGTTTGGATTGCACCGATCCTATGAAACAATGATTGTTTAGAAATTTATAACACTGTCATAAAGCACTTCATATATATCTCCAATCCTTGCAATTTTTGCAACCTCCTATCTTTCCTCTCTCTGTGTATTAGCTGTTTTTGTTCACACCGCTAATTTCAGTGTGTTCTGTTCTATGCATCTCTTTACCAAATTGCCCCTGTTCAGACGTGAAATTACTGTAGCAATTTTTTAAATCTTTTTGTTTTTGGGTGTTTTTCTTATCTGTGTTTTTTTTTTCGAATTGCATGACGTGGGTTTTTCTAGGGTTTGGAGGCTATGCCGAAAACGGGTTAAAAATAAGCTCAGGTAAGGAAAATCTCTCTTTGCAGCTATTCAATTCTCAAATTCGAACTTGGATTTTGGTTGAATTTTATTTTCATTTTTTGAATTTTCCTGTTTATGTGTGAATTCTACTTTGGGGGTGGCTTGATTTGTGTCCGAGGAGGAATTGTGGTTAACTTACTGTGCATTTGATTACGGGTGTGTCTCAGGAATTTGAGATTTTGGGGATGGTACTTGACATGGATTGAGGAATGTAGCGACTTTGTTATGTTATGTTATGTGGTTGGCGATTGTGTTGTTACTAGGAAATTCAATAATGTGTTTCCTAGTTGCTCCGAGTCCTGATTAGTCGTTCCCCTAAGGTGTTTGGATATATTTTATGTTATGGAGTCAAGGCTAGGCACTTCATGGACGGTTTAAGGTATTTGGGACAGTTTGAACTCTTAGGTGTATGAAATGTATGAGTGTTGAAGATTTAGGTCATTTTTAGATAGACTTCTTTGTAAACACTTATAAAAAATAACTACGTACCCCATTGCTCAAAGACTCCTTGCTATGCAAAGATAAGGGGGAAGGATACTGTATGCAGCCTTATCCTTATATATTATATATGCAAAGATGCTATTTATGTATTCAAACCCATTACCAACAAGTCACCAAGACACAACTTTATCATTGTGTCAGGGCTCGCCCTCTTCTTTGTAAACCCTTATAAGAAAAGAAAATAAGAATTGAACTTTTCACATGAGCTAAAGTCAGTTAAGTGCATAAGATTTTAACTTATAAGAGAAGTTTATCCAAACAAGATCTTAGTATAAGATAGCACATCGCTACAAAAACTAGGAGCGAATTGAACATCACTTGAATGTCTAACTTATAGTCTAGTTGTTAGGAGCTTAGATGTATGTAAGAGCAAGATTTTTAAAAAAAGTTGAACATATCCAAGTTTAATTATTTGGCTTTGTACTGCTTCAGTACGATGCAAATTGTAGGTTAGTTATATTCTTATTTCCTTTCAGCTTTAGTGGTACTTTATTTTATTTTTATCACAAATAACACTTGAAGACCCCTTTATTTCACCTCTCCCCC
>CM023958.1:37344395-37429868 GCA_013407115.1 Glycine latifolia
AACTAACCCACTTGAATCTTATGTTTTACTATTCCCTCTTATTTTCCCATCATTTTATGTGGTTTAGTATCATTTTATATGTTCAGTAAATAGTTGAATACATTGAAGACCAAGTTTAAAAGATAAGGGCTGAAGTTGCCCTTGATGCAGTCCTACAATTATAGAAAGTCTTTTCTGGCCTTGTGTTCTCCCTCCAATTGTGACCCCTTTGAACATATATTTTTTGCTTGAATATAAATAACGCGAACTCCTTTCTTCTACTGTATTCCACAATACCCCTCTACTCTCTAGGCACCACCCTATCATATGCCTTTTTCATATCACCCTTATTATCATAGATAGGGGTAAAAGTGCTGCACTTGTCCAACATTATCTTAGACTTATAATCTTGTTAAATAGTTGTCCGAGTTATTTTATGTCTTCTCTCTATCTTCTCTCCTAGACCCTCTCATATCTCGATAGGTATTGTGGTATTATCTGACTATTTTTCCATTATCGATTCTCTTCAATGCTTGTTTTATCTCAGACTCCCGTATTCTACTATAAGATGTATAACTTTGGTCATCCTTGGTATTTGTAGTGTCTATCATAGTACAACAAAATCATATGCCCTTCATTTGTGAAATTAACGCTTCCACTTTTACATGATATCCCTTTCTATGACTAAAACTTCACTGCCTTTATTCATTATGCATTTTACTTGGTTCAAGTCTCTTGTCTTTCTTACTCTTAACATTTAACAAGCCTGAAGATACTTCTTTCCTCAGATTTGGGACTTAAGGATTGGTACAATCTATCAAATGCTCTAACTCTCACTTCAATCACTACTTTCTTAGTATCTTCTTAATTTGTGTGTATGTATATATATATGTGTGTGTGTGTGTGTGTGTGTGTGTGTGTATTCCATTTTTCAGCCTTTAAACAAGGACTGCACTTTATAACTATCCCTTTCATCCTTAACCATATTTTGCATGCATGCATCTCACCACCAATAATCTTTACCCCTTGGTCCAAAACCTCTTGATTCATTGCATGTCTCTTTTGATACCTTGCTAATCCCTTTAGTCATTTTGTTCCACATGTAGTTAGCAAAATAAAGCACATCATTTATATCAATTATCAACTGAAAATGGGAGGAAAAAGCACTCTAAATTTGCGGCCTTCATTTTCATTTTGGAGATGGAGAAGGTATTTCATGGATTGTAAGACTAGAAGTAATTGAAGTAACAGTACCCTGGAAATCCACTTCGTACCAATACATTGGAAGGAGAAAAGGATTTCTTGTATTATTTTCTTGAACTAACTTTGTAGTACTATAGATAGCAACCTCTTTAGGTTAATTCTTTATTGTAAGTTATTTGCTTCAAATGCATAATTATAAAATTGTTGTTTGCATTGTTCTGTATTGCCTTCATCTGTAGACTGGATTTCTCTGCATTACCATGAAGTATTTAAGTAAGAACTTTGGTCTTTAAGTTGTCTACTTTATGAATACCCTAAAATTTTCCAACAAAGAGTTGTTATGAACTGATAATTTTTCTTTTGGTTTTTTATGTGAAGAAAATGATTCTCTCAAAGCAGTACCGATGCATACACTCAGCTAGTTGTCAATGTACTAAAGGGCATTTAAGTGAAGATATGATATTCTTAGTATTTCATAATTTGAATTGGAATCCCAAGCTAATTGCTACTCTATCATGTGTGTGCAAATGGTTTGATGATCTTGCCAAGCGAGTTCTATGGAAAGAGTTTTGTCGAACAAGAGCTCCGAAAATGTTGTGTGATCTGCAATCTAATGGGAGTCACATTGTTGATGGGAACTGGAGGGCACTAGGGAAGCTTCTTATATACTGTTCAGGATGCACAAAAGGTGGCTTGTTCAATAGCAATCAGATTCCTGGTCACTTTGTTTATCAGACACGATTTTCTAGAACATCAGGAAAGAGCTTTCTTTTGCCACAATGCAGGACTGATGTTTTGTATGTGTCTGATCCTTGTGAGCATCTTGACCAAGGTGAAGAAGGAGATGTAGGATTCTTCCGTGGCATTTTTAAGTCATTTGCAACCTCAAAGGTCAGGAAGATGCTTATTAATAAAGGTGCCAAGCTCCATCCAACAGAAGTCTGCCCTTATTGTAAGGCAAAGTTGTGGAGCATGCTGCAAGCCAAAATGATCCCTCAAAGTGCTAGTTGCAGGTTGGGTTCTTATGATGATTGCATTGAGTATTATGTGTGCCTCAACGGCCACATGCTTGGGATATGTACCCTATTACCATTGTCTGATTCAGAAGAGGCATCTGAATTGGAGTAATACCTAAATGATTTTCAGGTATTTTCATGTATCTGGAAAACCATTACTTTCCTGTTTTTGTTAGCCTTTTACATTTCTATATAAAATGGGAATAAAGATGGAAATGTGTATTACCAAGTTGTTTTCATTGAGAACTGGACCCATTTAGAATGTCATTAGGTAGATCTTATTTGGATGTTGTAGTTGTAGTTAATATTTATTCTTTACTATTAAAACAGAAAAGGTTTAATTAATCATTTGGTACCTATACTTTGCCAACTTTTCATTTGAGTCCCCCTGCAAGCCATTTTTTTAAGCCTCTATTTTGTAGCGGTTTCACACCACCATAATACTAACGGGTTGAAACATAAAAAAGTGATAAGAAATGTGCCTTTTGGAGTGATTCATGATATTACTGTAGCATAAGTGGGTACAGGTGAAGAATATAATCTAGAAAACTATGATGTAGGATAACTAGAACCCTTGTCGTCCAGAGTATTAATATTTCTGTTATACATTGTTGATTGTAATATATTGAATGACTGGTTGATCTGCTCATATAAAGTATAGGGAAAATATTGTATGTAAAGGCATTCATATGAAACCATTTTTAGCACTGTAATTACTTCATTATTAAATTTTAGTACTCTATCATCAGTGTGTAATGATCTAAACAGCCTTAACCAGTCTAATATTATTCTCTATGAACTTTAAATGACTAATATTGCAAGATAAAATATTACATGTATAGAAAGAACTCCCTCACGGGAATGATAAAAGTGTATATTAAAAGTAGAAAATGTTCTGAACCAAGAGTATAGAATCCTGAAGGCATAAGCATTAGCTACATTATTCTGAAGTCCTAACGTCCTGTTAACCTTGGACAGGTTGGCAGTAAATCTTCACAAGCTGGTTGAACACTGCTGGTATACTCCTGGTTTAATTAACTACTCAGCACCTAAAATATGCATTAACTTACCCTCAAGCTTGATGCTGCAATCTCACCCATCAAGCCAGCATTTCCAAGGATGGTCGAAGATATTAATCAATTTTTCGTATGAATCATTATACACAAGGTTGTTACTGTGAACCATGTGATATCCCATTTAGATTGATGCGTGGTGTCTCTGCCTGTGACAAATATGCGTGTTAATAATTCATACTTGTTCAATATATAATCAGGATGCATTTTATATCACTTCACTCTCCAACCCCCTACCCTTGTTGATGAAGAATACAAAATAAATTGGATTTAAACGAGAAACAGTATTCTCTCGGTTCTGGCAGGTCTGAATTTGTGTAAGAATGCGTAGAGTTTGAGATTAAAAAAATTGGTTAAGATTTGAGATAAAATTAGAACTTCTGTAGAACAAGTTTATAGAAGTATTTCATGACATTTTAAAGTTATTCTAAATTTAGGAAAAAAATATATCAATAAATTTTATTAATTTAGTAAACTTTAAATTCTCATGAGCTAAACATTTTAAAATAATTACTTAACTAAATCATTTTTTTATTACATACTTGGCTAAATCATTGAATCAAATACGGCCTTATTGATTGTATCTTTCCAGCAGGAACAGTTTAATGCTTCTCATAGCTAAGCATTAATTCTTAACCAAGCTGGAATTAATCCAACTCAATCATTTACATTACCAGTAACAGTATATGACGGGGTGACTTTGGCTAATTATGCAGAACGCGACTCATTCAACAGCGGTAAAATATATATATATATATATATATATATATATATAGTGACACGTTATTCGTATTGGTAATAGAAAATGTATATTATATGCAAACTACGCCGGGGATCATTGTTCAATTGGTACAAGGAAACTGTATACTCAAATTTTTGTGTGATGGAAAGTTATGGAGCAGTAGAAGAAATTCATGGAGCCTGTGGGAAGGGTTCCAAGGTGTCTTGAGGGGTAGATTCTGAATCAGCTGCAAGTTTCTTCTTAAAAACAAGCTTTTGCTGGGGAAGTTGGCCGTTGGTAAATGCTGAGAGTTCTGTGTCTATTAAAATTGCATCTTCTTCCTTAAATTCTCCTCTGAGAATACCCTTGGCGAGTTCATTCTCCACATTCTGCTGAATCACTCGCTTGACTGGCCTAGCACCATAGTTGGGGTCATACCCCAAACTTCCAAGAAGTTGAACAGCAGCATCCGTCACTTGGATTTTCATCTTGCGATCTGCAATTCTCTTCTGCACACGCTCCAACTGTAGTATACCACAGAAGAAAAAGTGTTATTAAGGATGTGAAACACCACATCACAGCACCATGCAAATCATGCAATAAGGCTTATGTTGAAATTAAGAGACATCATATTCATATTTAAGACTAGAGCTGATAAAATGTCAATTTCTCTAAATTCAAGGATACTACCATCCTTAAAACCATTGGCAATCAATATGATCATATGAATCAAGTAATTTTCAGACATGGGGAGGGGGAACTCAGATTAAGCATGTCAGAAATAAGAATATAAATTACCTGTAATCTGACAATACTACTTATTTGTTCACGGTCTAGAGGCTGGAAAACAATATATTCGTCAACTCTATTCATAAACTCAGGACGGAAGACGGATCTTGCAGCATCCATTACGCGTTGTTTTATGGTTTCATAAGCCAACTCTTTTGGCGAGGTGTCGTCGTCTGTGTTCAAGATGTACTGTGATCCAACATTTGAGGTCATAATGATAACAGTGTTGGTAAAACTTACTGTGCGACCCTGTGAGTCGGTGACTCTTCCATCATCCAAAATTTGAAGAAATACATTGAAGACATCGGCATGCGCCTTCTCAATCTCATCAAACAAAATAACAGCATATGGTCTGCGGCGAACTGTCTCAGTAAGTTGCCCTCCTTCTTCGTACCCAACATATCCAGGTGGAGCCCCAATCAATCTTGAAACAGCATGTTTTTCCATGTACTCGCTCATATCAATCCGTACAAGAGCTTCTTCAGTGTTGAACAAGTAGGCTGCAAGTGCCTTAGCCAGCTCTGTCTTTCCTACACCTGTAGGTCCCATAAACATGAAGCTGGCAATTGGACGATGAGGATCTGAAAGACCTGCTCTTGAACGTTGGATAGCCTCAGCAACTGCCTTAACAGCAGGATCTTGGCCTACAACACGCTTATGAAGCACTTCCTCTAAATGCAACAACTTCTCCCTCTCTGATTGTTGAAGTTTTGAAACAGGGATACCAGTCCACTTGCTTACAATTTCAGCAATATCATTTCCCGTAACTTCCTCTCTCAGCATAGACTTCCCAGAGTTCATATATTCGTCTAACTCCTTCTCTGCACTTTCAAGTTGCTGTTGCAAGGAGTTAAGACTGCCATACTTTAATTCAGCAGCACGATTAAGGTCATACTCCCGTTCAGCCTGTTGGATCTCAAGATTCACTCTGTCTATCTGTTGCATAAATAAAGAAATCATTAGTATCAGCTGTTGATCATATAGTACAATATAATTCTTTTACATAATTAAATTTCTAACTTAAATTATAATTACAAACTCAACCCATATACTTGCACCAGTTCCATGTGCTGAAAATACTTCAGAATTTTCAAACAATTGTTTAATTAAAGTGGAAAAAAAAACTTTAACAAAATAGAATAAAATAACACCTCTTCTTTGATTGATTGAATACGAGTCATTACAGACTTTTCATGCTCCCACTGTTCAGTCAGCTCAGCCTGTTTCTCTTTTAAGAGAGAAAGCTCTGTCTCAAGACGATTCAGCCGATCTTTAGAAGCCTTATCTGTATCATTCATGAGAGAGAGTCTCTCCATCTCTAGTTTCAGGACTGATCTATTGATCTCATCAAGTGCAGTAGGTTTAGAAGTGATTTCCATTTTCAGTTTGGCAGCTGCCTCATCAACCAGGTCAATAGCTGCAATTTGGAAGAAACTAGAAATTAGTGCTTTTTGGGCATTGTTGATGCTGATGCCAGTCCAGAAGAAATTATAACAACTTAAAAGTGCAATAAAAAGACATGAGTCACTCAGAAGTCAGAACTATATTTTGATCATTCAAAACCAGTACTATAATCATTTGTATCAGGTATGTTCCCAGCAACAGCCAAGTGCTATAGATATGAAGTTTTACAAAATGATTTCAAAGAGGGCGAGCCTTGGCACAACGGTAAGGTTGTGTCTTGGTGACTTGTTGGTCATGAGTTTGAATCCGGAAACAGCCGCTTTACATATGCAAGGGTAAGGATGCGTACAATATCCGTCCCTCTTACTTGCGCATAGCGTGGAGCCTCCGGATAATGGGGTACGTAGTTAGTTAGTTAGTTACAAAATGATTTCAAACTTTTACATGATATATCCCTTAATGGCAGCAAACTATTTTCTAAGCATTGGCATTTGAAGGGTCTCAAGACCAACTGCACAGGGATTTTCATTATAACCAACATATGTAAATTATTGTTTTCCATAAACCCTCAACTGAATTCATATATTCTCAGAAGTCTGCTTAAATCATTCAGAAAATGTTCTAATTCAGAATTCAAATCTCTTTCATACAAAAGTTGTAAGGGTCATAAAAGTAACTAGAACCAACGTCAATGCTCCAAAAACTTCTCAATCATTGTGCATGACATTAACTGAGAGTTTAAAGCTTGTACTATTACCTTTGTCAGGCAAAAACCTTCCACTGATATATCTATCTGAGAGAATTGCAGCTTCAACAAGTGCACTGTCAGAAATTCGGACTCCATGATGTAGTTCATACCTTTCCCGCAGTCCCCTTAGTATTGAAATTGTATCTTCAACTGTAGGTTGGTCAACATAAACTTGTTGGAAACGACGCTCTAGTGCTGGGTCCTTCTCAATATACTTCCGATACTCGTCCAGTGTTGTTGCACCAATACATCGCAGCTCGCCCCGACCAAGCATAGGTTTTAAGAGATTACCAGCATCCATAGCACCATTTGTCGCTCCTAACATAAGAGAGAAATAATTGCAATCAAATCTCCATTTGGCATCAGCTATAACCAGAAGTAATATTTTAGGAAAATGATATGAATTAAAATGCATCATCTATGATCAGAATCCCCCATTGATCCAAAGAGTTTTGGTATACAAACCAATTTGCATCAAGTGGTAGTCAAAAGTAAGCTGACTGACAATGGTAGAGTTTGAAGCTTACTACCTGCCCCAACAACTGTATGAATCTCATCAATGAAAAGGATAGTCTGACCATCAGATTCTGTCACTTCTTTTAGTACAGCTTTCAGCCTATCCTCGAATTCTCCCCGGTATTTCGCTCCAGCAATAAGTGCTCCCATATCAAGAGATATAAGCTGAAGAGACCATTGCCAAAAAAAATCAAATTTACAATCCAAGGAAATATACAAACTTACAAAAAGATAAATATTACATTTTGCTTTAGAAAATGGCAGTAAAACTAAGCTGGCAGAGTATATAATAGAGATTATTATAGTGAAATTGAAAATGGGAACAGACACTTGAAAACCAGTTTCATCGATTTTCAGCTCTATCAAGAATTGCCCAAGCATTTGGATAAAGCACATACCCTACGGTTCATTAAAGCCTGAGGAACATCTCCTTGCACTATTCTCTGAGCCAGTCTGTTTCAAAGGAAGGATTAGGTCAATATGCAGAACAAACAAAGGAATACTACCAAAAGCATCCATATAAGGTGCAAGCGAGAGTAAAATGAGTTAACCTGATTGTTTTCCAATAAAGTTATCAGAAAAGCCTGAACCTCTGGCTAATTAAATATTTCAAAGGTATTAATGCTCACACTAAGCACTGAGCATACAACCAATCATATTGTTTCTGCCATTCTAATTTCTACTACTAGAGGGGAAAAGTCATCATTTTAAATTATCATTTAGGCCAACCTCTAAAAAACCATTCCCTATTTTAAGAAACTTACCATTAAAAGATTAATTTTACACATTGTATGTTTTCAATAAAATTTCATTATCTTTTTTCATATAATGTATATCATCATATCTTTTAGATAAAATTTGTATTATAACCTGTGTAACAAACAGCATTGCTAGTTAAGCTTAATTCTAAAATCTGAAAGATTTTAACAGCAATGATGTTTCACAAATGGTAATCAAATCCAATCATAGGCAACAGCAAGGATGAAGACCTAAGTGCTTACCCTTCAGAAATGGCAGTCTTTCCAACACCAGGTTCACCAATTAGCACGGGATTGTTCTTTGTCCTCCTGGAGAGAATTTGGATGCACCTTCGTATTTCATCATCTCTTCCTATGACTGGGTCAAGTTTTCCAGCTTTTGCCATTGCGGTCAAATCTTTTCCATATTTTTCCAAGGCTTCATACTTCCCTTCGGGATCTATATAGAAACTTAAAACGAGGCTTGAGCAATACAAAGTTGACAATCATTCACATTTCACAGCAAACACCAAACAGTTCCAACAAACTCGGGGAAAAAAATGAAAGACGATTGGAATCCACTAGTACTCAATAGTCCCCAATCATACTCAAGTCTTCAATACAACAAAATTAAAATATCTAACTAGTGCTCCCCCAAATGGAAAGAGGTAAGATGAAGATAAAAAGGAGACAATATACAGTTACATATTATATCATATGGAGTATTAAAAGTTATAAAAGAAGACAAATGGAAAATGTAACTACCTTGATCAATAACTGACTGACGTCCCCTAACAGACTCTATTGCAGATTTTAGAGCTGGCTCAGATATTTGAAAATCTCTGAAGAATTGCTTCCCAAATCGTTGATCTTGGGTAAAAGCAAGAACCAAGTGCTCAACTGAAACAAATGAATCCCCATACTTTTTCTTGTGGTCCCTAGCTCTCTGAATCAATGCCTCCAAATCCCGGCCCAACATTGAACCAGAGGATTCCCCTAGAACCTAACATAATTGAACATGTGTTAAACAACTGTGTTTTCAGGAGGAATAACTAGCAGTTAAACTCAAACAGACAACAAACACAAGGTCATATTTCAACTAAAACTTGTTTGAATCTGTGAATCACCTTGGGTTGCCGCTGAATGTACTTATCAGTAGCTTCTAGAAGGCGAGTGTTATCCACCCCAACCTTGGAAAAGATCCTGCGAGCAAGCCCATTCTTCTGCTCCAACAAAGCCTTCATCAAGTGCTCTGTCTCCACAATCTGATGCTTGTTCTCCTTGGCCACCTCTGGTGACGAAACTATTGCCTGCCACGCCATCTCTGTGAACTCTTGCTGCGTAATCTGCCATTGCATCAAAACCCCAACATTAACCACTGCACCCCACAATCTCCAACAATCATCATACAACCCAAATTCACAAACATTCAAAATTGTACATTAGCTGGACAAAATTACCACCTATGGTTAAATTGGTTGAGTTTGGCTAGGTAGTGATTAAGTAGTTTGTAGGTGCTAGCTTGCTTCGCTACTGCTACAAAGAAGCTCAATTTTAAACTACTTTTCTCCATTCAATCAATGTTAATTTCTTCTCTCTCAATTATCCTATCTACCATGTTTTCCAACAGAGAAAATATTGTACTTAGAAAAGTTTAAACTAGTTGACTAGGCTCTGTTTGGATAAATTTCTCCGTAAACACTTGGGATAAGAAAATAAAAAGGTATTAAAACACTCATAATTTAAAATCTACTTATAACACTTACAATTTTTACAGAAATTCTCTCATTTACCTAAAGCTGAAGCCCATAAATTGATTTTAACTTAGGTTAATTCATTTTACTCCTTATTTTCTTTTCTTAAAAGTGCTTACCAATAATAAGTTTATCCAAATTGGACCTAGTTAAACTAGTTTCTACTAAAGTTTTGAACTTGCTTCAAGCATGGTAATTGCGTGTTTCGAGTGGAAAGGAAAAAGAAAAAATTAGAAACAAATGCGTTATTTATTTACGATGTGTTACCCTTCCACTTGAAGCTTCACAGCGAACGGTGAAAGGTGAGGAATTTCTTCGAATTGTCTGAAACCCATTTGTAAAAGGGTGTCTTTTGTTGAAGGGAAGCGATTGGAGGGGCTTCAGGGAAATGGGTTTTGCGAAGGAGAGATAGTGGAGGTTGTGAGATAAATGACCGTGTTTTGTGATGCATGAGAAGGGAACAACAGCGTGGGAGAGAGAAAACGACGTCGTGGAGGCCATGACCGAGAAGGAAGAGCAAGTGGGAAGGAATGAGAGTGGAAAATTAAGGGAAGAGAAGAAGAGAGAACTTTGCGTTGCGTGGGTATTGAGAAAAGAAAAAAGACAAGAGTGAAGAAAAGAAAAAGGTTGTAACAGAACAGAAATTGCATGGAGAGAGTTGGAATAGGAATATGAACAGGAATAGAGTGAGAGTAGAGCATTCTCGGAAGTTCGTGAAATGTTTAGATGTGCTGCCATACACCACGTGGGCTTGCTTTGGATATGATGTTCATGCTCCCTTTGGAGTTACTATGTACTAAGAAAATGATTTGCATCACATAAATTTAGCCTCATACCATGCACGCTTCATATATTGTTTTTCTATTTTATTTTTTATTATTTTATTGGTATGGAGTTTTTATTAATCCTATTTATGATTAATTTTTAAAAAAAATTAAAAATTTTGATTGATTATTTTTAATGAAGTTCTTTTCTTTGAATTTTTCATTCACAAACTTGAATTCAAAATTTTATTTAAGAAATTGAGTTCAATATCACTTAAATTAATGATTTATTGATATTGTTAGCATATTTTAAATAAATTCTTATTATAAGATTTTAAAGTTTTCACATAATACATATGTGATAGATGAAAAGTTTTAAGAGTGACTAAATTTCATATTAAGAATAATTTCATAACCAACTCAAAAAACCAAAACTTATAATATATTTTGGAATCTTATCATAAATCAAAAACTCTACTTAAAGCAATTAAAAAAATCTTTTACACACAATAATAAAATGAGATGGTTTTTTTTCTTTTTTTTCATAACAACAAATGAGATGAGAACTTACAAATTCATGCAAACTATTTAAACATTATTACTTTACCCATTTCAGTGAGTCTATAAAAAAATTTTAAGTTGTCAATTAATTATAAATTACATTATATAATTAATTAATAAAAGTATGGTTTGGTTTAAATGTGTCTAATTAATAATTGAGAAGATATGTTCTGTATTATTTGATGACAAACTATAGTAATTGAAAAGATATGTTTTTTAGGCAAATTGAAAAGATATTTTATGTACTTACAAAGTATACGGTGAGTTGGTTGATTTTTTTAATAATTATTGTTAATTTTTATAATAATTCTCTTAAAATTCATGTGAAGGATGTATCTAATTAGTTAATACTTATATAATATTAAACTCTTAATAATTTATGGCCGCATCAGCCGTTTGTCTATCCAAATATAATATGTCACATTCATTGATTTCACTTACATTCCTTCTCTTATCACTCACAAGTTAATGACATTTACATCTTTGCTTTGTTGCATATAACCAATGAAAAAATAAACAATGCTAATTATTAAACTCTAAAACTATTACAGTTTTTTGTTGTAACAAGCTGAAACCATTGCCTTTGAGGGTTGTCCAAACAAACAGGACCACACAGATGCATCTTTTTGTGACAATCTTAGATGAAGTAGGAGGTTCCATTTCCAAGCATAGGTTCTGGCATTGTCCATCTATGGTACCCAAATGAAGATTGGAAGCTGATAAAGTTTTCCACGAACTCTGCTTGCTCTTGCAGTCATTTGAGAGACTCGCTGGAGACCCATCACCAATTGCTTTTATGAATGTGCCATTACCTACTAATTTAATTTGCTGCCCTTCTTGGCTCCATCTACTTTGGCCCCCACAATCACCCAGTTCAAGTCCATGGTTCTTGTTTACATTCACACATTGCTCACTTAGCGGATGATATATTATATGGGACTTGGTGGAATTTGAGCTTGGGTCTGCAATTAAGAAAAACATGCACTCGTCACAACTAATTTATTATACTATTCCCTAAGAAACTATGTGCTATGTGAAATTCAAAATATATATCTTGGCCTTTATGTGAATGTGACTGCGTGAAAAGTTCACAAGTTTAGTTTTTGACAAGAATTGCAATTTATATGGCTATACTCTGTAAAGTATTCTTCTTCACACACCTTTTCCTATTAGGAGAAACTTACGTTGGTGTTACTAAATATGTAGATCTTATTTCTTGTTTGATGAGTTCTATTTCCAAATTAGTGGAACTGATTTCAACAACTAAAAAAATAGTTGGAAAGATCGAGTGCTATAAAATAAGTTAGTGGCACTTTTCCTAATGGAAAAGGCAATTATACTATCTTGATTTTAAAAAACGGTCTATGACAGTAATTTCGGCCACAACATCAAACTTTTCCTGAAAAACGGTCTATGCCAAACTCACGCATCACCAATGCACCAGGATCCTGACCCCTCATGAGAAACCCTGCCCTTTTGTTCAACCCCTTCATCACTCTGCCACAAAGTTGATGAACTGGCTTCTCTATCCAGTCACTTCGTGATGCTGAGGACCATGCATAAGAATGTACCTCGTACACCAATTTGTTCCCTACACTAACGTTTAGAGGCTTTGTCTTCAAGAAGCTCAAATTAGTGTCATAGTTCAAACCAGAAACAAACACCAGAAAATTGGGATTTGCTTTGTGAACTGTTGCAGATCATGTACTTGTGCCAATCCTCTTGATTTTGACGTGGACCACGTAGTTCATTTCTCAAGCCTATTGCCACCACCTGTTCAAACGTTAAACATGATAAATTTATTAGATAGAATAAGCTTATATGATATAATCATATCATATAGTATATTAAAATAAGCTTAACAATTTATAGAATTATCACAAGTTACTTTCAAAAAGTCAATAAAGTTCATATAATTCTTTCAAGCACTTCTTTAATAAATAATCTTGAAGATTTTTTTCACCTCATATATAGTTTAAGGTACATAAAATTTTACTTTAAAACTCTTCTCAAATGAAACTAATTGTAGGATGAAAAGACAAATGCATATAAAACATGAAAGATCAAAGCTACACGACGTAGCTTTGCGGTGAACGCGGAAATTTTAACGAAAGTTTGTTTCGACCTAACACAAAACCAAGCAGACATTGAACTTTTGTTTATTTTTATGCTTACATGAATTTGAATATAGCAAATCATCAAAGCAACTGTTTTTTTTCTCTGAAAGAAACACATTTGAACCTGATGAAACGTGAAAACAAACATGCAATCAGATTGTTAATTCAGTTACACCATAGTTTACAATTTGCTTTATTTTTTAGGAGAACAATAATGTCAAAAAAATTTAACGAACCTGAGATTTTCCTTTTACACGATTAGCTACCATGGAGAGGCCTTGTAGCCATTCCTCAGGATTGAAGTGTTCATCTCCAAAGAAGCCATTCCCATCATTGTGGCCACAACACCATTTAGGGTCACTTACATGGTTATCAGCCAACACCATCAACCCTTGTCTCCCAAACTCATCAATCACAGCATCAAAGGCTTCCACAAGTGTGACATTCTCCAAAGAAGGGTTGTAAGGTCTAAGGCCTAATCTAATGCCATGAAGCTTCAATGAGTCCAAAGTTTCACCAACTTTGTGGCTACTATAGCGTTGGAACAAGTGTGTTGCCCATGTGTAGCGAACACAATTGAAGTCTAGTTTCTTTATTTCACCTATAAGATCTTTCAAGCATATTAAATCAAGACCTTCCCCCAACATTGAATCGAGGTAACTTGACCAGTTCACACAATGCATCTTCACCCTTTTCCCTGACTCATCCACTATCCATCTCTTGTTGGTTGAAAGTGGAAGAGAATTTGAATGTGATGCAAAGAGAGAAAGTGCTAACAACAAGATCAAGCACAAAGGTTTCCCCTTCATTTATTATTTATTTTTGTTCTAAAAAACGTGTGTACGCAGAAATATTGAATAGAATTTTGGGTTGAGTTTATTTTTCCTTGTGCTCTATCTTTTGAGCTTATATAGGAACCGTGGTGTTAGTTACTATGACTTTGAGTTAGTTAAGGTTGAGTTTTTTCTAATTTTAGCATGAACTTCTTTTTGCTGCAGTTAGTGCCAGCTTCATTTGCCATATATAAAATTTCGTGGTGAAACTTCAAACCAAAATCTCTAATTTTTATATTTGTTGACAAAAAGCTTTGTATTCATTTATCTATTAAATAAGCTTTTGTTAAAAACAGTTTCCAGTCAAAATCTCTTGTCTGGGGAGAGATAACTTAGTGCTTTACTTCCAACTTCTAATTCCAACTAATCGTAGGTGCTATAGGAAATAACAGATATAAGTCCATATACCACAAACACTATGTTTGTTATTCAATATTGTTTATTAATTTATTCTATCATGGAATAAACGATTAGTACTTAATTTCACTTTATTTGAATTTTAGTTGTCATAATTTTATTTTTATTGAAAATGTGTATTTTTCCTTGTGTAGATTTTAGTCCCTCAAAAACTAACACCTCAATAATTCCAAAATATAAAAATAAAGCCTTCATGAAAATTAAAAAGTAAAAAGGTAACAAATAAAAACTGTTTGTTTTAAACTCAAGCGTGTGAAAAATAGAATACCAATATCGCAACAATAAGGAACAAAACCTAAGTGCGTACAAATATAAAAATTGATTTAAGAAAGAAAGAAAAAACTACAACATCCAAAATTTAAATTTGATCAATTTATACGACTAAATGTTTATTCCATCCTTCTAAGCTTTTAGCATATATTGAAGATTATAAAATATTTAGCTACGGTAATTTCAGAAATTATTTAGGAAAATGCAACGTTGGAACTTGACAGGAGGAGGGGTGGGTGGGTCCCTAACTAAGGTATTTTAACTCACAAATATTTAAAGTAATTTCTCTAAATTACTCTCCATTTATAATTTTATAGCTGTCGCAGGAGCTTCATCGATATTAGCACGGTATTCTAACTTGGAACAAACAAGGCCGTAATTACCACCTGTCGAACCCTCTTTTTGAATGGAAATACTTTGTGAATGTGACTCAAGCAGTGAGAATTTGATAATTTGTTTTTCAGTAAAATTAAAGGTTTTCCATGAAAATATATGTGACATCTTGCAAGAAACTTGAATTGTTTGACACTGTAGTCTATTTTCTAAAATATAAAATATAAGGAAATTCAATTCAAGCATCAAATCTCCATTTTGTGAGATGTTAAATCACTATTGTCACAACTGCTATACAAGAGTGAGTAGCAATGGTACCATATAAACAAACAGAAAATTAAAATACATTCAAATATTCAACACATACATGTCTGGATTAAGCATGTTGTATCAGATTCAGATACACGAAAGAGAAGAATTGTAAAATATATATGAGGGGAAAAATGGCAAACTAGTAGAGTTCATTTCAATCAACAACTATACCAAGTGTCTGATGAGGCAACACCTAATACATGGTGAGACCAGCAGAAGAACATCTCCTATGAAATTGTACAAGAAATTTAGTGCCGCAGACGAATCAGGGAACTACTAGCTTCACAACCTTCACCAAGTCAAGTACTCCATTTTTATAAAGAAAATAGTCCAGTACTCCTTGACTGTAGTATGAATGAGGCATGCAACCAAATAATTTGTGTATGTTGAAATATTTGACACCGCAGGTTACGTAAAAATGAAGTGTCCCTAATCAACTAAGACAGATGACATCTGATATTCAATCTGGATGCTATAAAATAACGCACATGCATTTGTTTGGTGTTGTTTTGTTTGCAGCTTTCTTCTCTGTATCAGAGGCAAAAAGACAATTGTCAATAAGTATCAGATAAAGCACCAACACTGAATGAAAACAAAATCAGTCAAACAAAACAGAAGTAGTTTTACATTTAGATGCAAGTAGTTTCCAAGTCAAGATTGGTGCTTTAAGTGCTATTAACTGATAATTAAAAATCAAGTAGTTCCCAACCAAGTCCATCTAGTTATTAAGAAACTACTCCAAATTTTATTTTTCAGTTTTCTTCTCTTCCTCAGATAAAAGAAAAGTCATTTAGGGTTAGCACAAGACATCAAAACTTCCGGGGAAAAATATTGTAAACCCCAAAATTTGAGAAAGGACTGCCTTTTTATTTGTATTTTGAAGCAGATAGTTACTGTTGTTGTCCGACATGAGATAAGTCTGAAAATTGCATAAGAACACATAGTACATTGATAGTCATTAAGGGCCTGTTTGTTTGTGCTTTTCAGTTAAAAATATATCAATTTCTTTTTAGATAATTTGATTAAGTTATTCAGGGGGAAAAAAAGGCTAAAGCTCAAACAAAAACAATTTTAGTGGATTTCTCTTAAGCAAGAAAGTGTAGTTTCTAAAAATAGTTATAAATATTATATCATAAAAGCATTTTTTAAAATAAGCTTATGGTCTATAACTATTCTTGTGTATTTAGTTTGTTTAATCTTTTGTTCCTCCCTCTATAACTAAAACATATAATTCTACAAATACTTTTAGAGTGTGTTTGGATAGAAAATTTTAATTGGGGAAAGTAATTTATCAGGGAATTTAAAATTCTTTAATTTAAAATTCATTATTTGGATATTTTTATATGAAGAATTTAAATTTTTGGAATTTTAAAACAGAATTTTAAACAACTAAAAATGTGAAATTTGAATTTCCTTCTAAAAAGTGAGAAATTGAAATTTTCTTCTTTTATAAAAGTTCTATCCGCATCACTCTTTGCTCCGTCTCCATCACCGATGAGTACTCCGACCTCCGCTACTCTCATGATACCCACCTCAAGCGCCTCTCCATGCATGAGGTTCAAAATTTTAAAAATGAAGAAATTCAATTTCTTTATCCAAACACAGAATTTTGAAAATAAAAGAATTTTAATTTATTCATTTTAATTTCCCTGGATTTTAAATTCCCTAAAATTTTAAAATACTCCATCTAAACATACTCTTATAATTTTTATGCAGAACAGTAGAAGTATTTTACCAAAGCCAAATCCAATAGTTACTAATGTAACTAATCTTTGGCCCCTGAAGTAACTAAGCCCATAATCCCAATTAAAAATTATGACATAACGGAAATGAACTACTTCTACTAGTATGAGAGTGAAATTGAAAAAACAAACTTTATCCCAGCCAATGAAAAGAACTTGAACCTTATCCCTGCCAAACATTTAAAAAGAACCACATACATTAAAAAAAATGCTATTAAAACTTGTTTTTGGCATGTCTCAAATAAATACCAGACCTTTCTCCGTATCAGGATGTTGCACAACCACATGCATCGTTGTCACAGTATCAGGGGTATCACATAACGGGCTCTGGCATTCCCCAACTGTTCTGTTGTTCTCCAAAATTTTTCCTGCGCTAATTAACTTCATATCTTTTATGGTCTTTGGGCCATTCTCCTTGTCTTCCAAACAAAAACACAAACTTGCAAATCTCATATATCACAAAAAGGACGGCAATAATTCAGCATGAAGCTCAATATATTAAACCAATACGACAACCATCAGAATGATTGAAAGACTACACTTAAAATATCATTTTAATTTTGCTTTCTTTGTCAAAAACTAGTACAACTTACTGTTACCATATTAATCTAGAAAACGTCATTTTAATTTTATCTTATATGCCAAAAAGTTGTGGCAAATCAAGGAAACTGCCAAACTGGTAAGCTTGGATCTCAGTATAAGTATGTAAATAATATGTTCAGTTGTTTACTGTTTATAAATATTAGACGATATCCACAAACAATGAGCAATGGCATGACACTAAGCTACAAACATCCTCTTCAAAAATTACTTAAGTATTAAAGAAACATAAACCTTAGACAGTTTCAGTTTAAAGAAGTATTAAAATAATGACACAAAAACATCTCCTTTTAAGTACACTGCTAACACTTAAAGAGGTATCCATCTTGAACAAATCAAGCAGTACAGTATGGGATAAGGAGAAGAAATTGAAGTTTAAGAAAGAAACTATGTAACTGGGACCAAAAAGTTGTTATCCAGGTTAGATATTTTCACAATTTATGAAATCCTAAAGGTGCCTTCAAACCTGAAGACCAAAAAGAGAAGCATAAAGGAAAAGACAACAGTTACACAAGTAACCTTTTGGCCACTGAGCGAGAACACACTCTTTTAATGTTGCAATACTAGTAGCTGCAGGAAAACTTTTGGGGCCAATATCAGAACCATCAGTCAACCGAAACTTGATCTCAAACTGATCTTGATTCCCAGCCATGCTCAAAGATCCAACGAACTCGTGCAGTTAAAACAAATCTAACAGCTTCAGTTGTACCTCCAATACTATGAAAAATAAGTTTTCCAGTGAATAATCACTTCACTTCAATTTAATCTCGTTAATGAAAAACAAGATTTCATTCAAAGTCTATCACTCAAGAGTTCTGCAAAAATCAGGCACAAAGTAAAAGATTGAGTTAGAGTCCCACATAATTACATGCAGAATCTGGCATGAAAAACTAGATAAATCATGAAAAGTTTGGAGAGGTTTGAAAAGTTCTTATAGAAACTCTTGTAATAAAAATATGAACAGAGGAAGTTGAGAATAACTGAGCTGGATACATATTCAAAAAAATATTAAAAAAATAAAAACAAATATATCAATAAAGGGAGTGAAATGATTGAAATCCAACAACAAGTGCTAAAAAGGAAACATCATAAGATAATTCAACACACTGTCACCAGCCAAAAAAGAAAGAAAAAAAAAGAAGAAAGAAATCTCAAACAGCCAAATCAAAAGAGATCCAATCTTCAAATGGGTACACATCAAACAAGAAAAAAATCTCAAATTTTAAACTGGGTCAACTACAAAACAAGCAAGGATTGGAAACATCAGGACATAATTCAACACAGTCACCAACCAAAAAAAAAAAAGAGAGAGAAAGAAAGAAATCTCAAACAGCTAAATCAAAAGAGATCCAATCTTCAAATGGGTACACATCAAACAATAAAAAAAATCTCAAATTTTTCAACTGGGTCACCTAAAAGACAAGAAAGGATTGGATAAAAAAAACAACAGACTATGGAAAAACCTGATTTTTGTTCTTGTGGGCTTTCTGAGACTGGTGTGTATACTGATCCGAGTGGTGATTGTGGAAGTCACGGAATTTGCTTTTCACTTTTGAGAAAACCCAAATGGAAGAAGAAGAAGGGAAAGTGGATACTTTTTTTTTTCCCTTTGTTTTGGTTGGTTAGTGTTTTGCAAAGCAATAATAATAATTAATGGTGAATCGGAGAAAAGGATGAATAAGATCGTCCGGATCCTCTCCATTTCCAATTTCCCTTTGGAAATGGAGATCTCCGGTCCAATGAATCTTGACATGCCACGTGTATTAAATTTATTTAACGGCTAAGATTTAATCTTATTAAATTTGAAAAGAAAAACTGAAATGTATTATTCCTTCTAAAATTATTGACATTTAAGGTTTATACAAGTAGCTTAAGAAATATTTATTATTTTTCACAAGCTACATATTTAACCTAAAATATATTTATTTGATATATATGATGAGAATAGTTGTCTATTGGATCATAATTATCTAGGTCATGTTAAATATAAGTATAAGCTGATGAAAAAATTAATGAGACTTGGAATCTATGAAATATGAATTAATAGTTTTGGAAAAAAAAAAGTTAAATCTCAATAGTTTTGGTCTAGTACAATAGGATCGTTCCAACAATTATGTGATTGGAATTTTGTCAATTGAATTGAATGTCAATCCACTTCCTCTTTTCCTTCTCCGTTGAGTGCTTTGGAAAGTGAGATTCTTGATTTACAATACTTTCCACAGATTTTCAAACATATCTCAAATCATTGACATAGTTGTGTTGTCGCCACACACAACCCCAATGAAAATTATCATTATCTCTTCATTTACAATTGTCTATTGCCTTGTTTAGTAGAGAAAAGAAAAATAGGATCAATAAAAATAGATTTTTGAAAATAAAGTAAAAATTAAAGAAGTGAAGAAAAGGAAATAAATTATTCCAAATGAAGGAAGTGAGGTGCGGAATGCTTGGCAAGAAAGGAAATTGCAAATTATTCTAAAGATGTGTTATTTTCTAAATGTGTTAGTTGTGAAAATTTCAAACTGCCACATAATTCTTAGCCTCCTTCTTTGTTTGTTTAAATAAAAATTAAACTCTTTGATGCCAGCCAATAAAATTGCTTCAAGGTAAAAGCAATTATTGAAAAACTATGAAAGGAAATTGCAAGTTGTTCTTACGTTTGACTTTCACATAATATACTTGCCATTGGATATGACAAGAGAAGTTTGAGTCAGTGACACCATTGTCTTTAACACAAATTATTTTAGAAAGAGCATCTAAAATTGGTTGTCAAGCAAGAAACTGAAAAGGAATTTGCCAAAAAATGCTTTCCAAAATCCATAATCTCCGATAAGAGTAGTTGAAAGGTATAGAATTCAGAGCAAAAATGCATGTTTATTTCGAACTTATTTTTAATTTTTTGTATCAGCAGAAAGGATTGGAGGGACCTTTTTCTTTTTCTTTTCATGTTATTTCTTTAAATAAATACATATTTATGCACTCACAGCATATATCTGAAAGCGAAGGTATGTATTATTCTCTAAAAATTGAAATAATATCGTCTTTCATAATGGCATGAAGTGGGAACATCAAAGTTTAATGATTGCACTTCAGACTCTGCAGTTACAAGGTGAAATTTTGAGCACAAGCAAACAAGTTTGCTCTGCATATGCTTATTTGCAGAGACATTAAAGTATTGATGAAATTGCATTGACTATCTTAATGGCATACCTATCCTTCATGTTGTGAGGTGTATTGGAAGCTCATAAAAATTTTCTTCTTTTGATTTGGTTGCAATTGCAAAGCTATAGAATTAAATGGGTAACATGCCATACCTTTTAAAATTTTAAAATGGATTAAACGAGATTGAATCTCAACCGTTAAACAATTTTAGTACACGTTATCTCAAGATTCATTGGACTGGAGATCTGAATTTGCAAAGGAAAATGAAGAAGATTCGGAAACCAGGAACGAGGCTGCTTCGGAATGTTCAAAGTCATGGATTGGAAATCTTTGGTCAATGACTCCTTTCTTTGTTGCCTTTTCCCACTTCATAATCTCCAAAGGCTGTGAAAATGGAGATATTGTCATGTATATCATGCATCATAACACATGTATAAGGTTAGAGAAGGGTGAAAAAAGAAAAAAAATCATGGTTTTGAATCTTTCAATTTATATTTTTAATAAAATTATCATTTGTTGATAAAAAAATTAAAATTTTACGATACTTTTATAAAGAAAATTACAATAAATAAATGCAAATTGCTTGTGTATACAAACATTAACTTAGTATTCTTTTAATTTATCTTGTGGTATATATAGAGAGAGAAAGAGAGGCCATATATGATAGAAAAACATCTTATATGAGAGGGACTAGTGAAAATGACTTAAAATTACAGTTAATATTGTTTTATGTTATTAATTTAACAGATTATATCCTACAGAGAGAAAAAATGATATATCAAAAAATTTAACGGATTATTTAATTTGCATATCATGTAAAAGAAGCATGATAAAATATATGTTTGGATAATTCTACATCGTACAGTATCTTCACGTTTTAACATAATTATCATTAAATGGAAGAAACAGCAACAGCAGCCGATAGAAACTATTACACGATGATTGCAGTGTTAAAACACCAGAATTTACATGCATTACGACAAAACCATCAAGGGAATAGTCCTTAATTAGTCCTTATCCTATAGCTAACAATCTAAATTCTGACGAACCACAACTGGGACCTCAAGGAAAATATTGATTACAAATGTGTAGCATTACATAGATTCTTCAATATCTCCATTTTCACAGTAAAAAATATTTAAGAAAATAAGTTTATGTCCACCTAGGTTCGCAGGTCCAAACAATCTTTAAGGTAATCATTAATACTAATATAAAAACTGTTCAAACTCCACCAAATTAGCCACATGTTGATTTTGTGTAGATTTGTATAGTAAGGGCTCACACACCCTTTTTGTGTCAGTTTTTTATTGCCTGGCACCCCCTCTCCTCTACTCAATTTATTTTTTGTATTTTACATTTTTATTTTCAATAAAATTGAAATGTTTCTCATGGCCGTGCAAAACACAAACATTGTTGTAATTATTATAAAAATTTATGGAATTATGATGTAAAAAACTCTTGCTTGCTAACATAGTATTAATATTAGATTATCTTTCATGTTGGTTGGCATATCTTGGGGCAATTTTCACGTTTTTCAAGTATTATAAATGTTTTGTTGTTTCCAAAAAAAATAATATTAGAACTACTATTTAATGACAGTACAAAACTACAAACAGTTCATTGTTGATAAATTTATTATATAAACAATGTTTTTTCAGAACAGATTATATAAACAATGTAACTAATATCGTATATATCGATAAACTTGTGGTCCATCTCTTACATGCTATCAAGTTCAAATATAGGAGGTTCTTATCTAGTATTTGTAATGGTTATTCCCTTTCTCTTTCAGAGGCTTAAGAATCTTTCATAGTGTTTCCCATAAGGTTATGGAAGAACTCACACTTGTTAAATATAGAGACACAATTAAGTGATACTTCCTCTAATCTTAAATATAAAAAGAAGAAAAAAAATTTGGTCTCAAATTACTTCTTTATTTCTGATATAAAGTTTTAATGAACGATAAGTTAAAAAAAATTACTTTTTTAATTAAAATTAATATAATTAAATATAATTAACTAACTTTTTTTTAGTTCACATGAGTTAATTTTTTTTCTTATATTTAAGTTTAAGATTGGTGGGAATATTCTTTAAATTTCAATCATTCAACCAAATTATTGATTAATTGACAATTCGTAGATAAAGAAAATGGGCCAATTTGAATTGTGGGTCCGTAATATTTTGTTGGGAAAAGTCTTAAAAAATAAGATCTTTCATGCAATTTGAAAGCATTTTTTAAGATTTTTGACATTGTTTCCTTTATTGATAGATCCCAAATCGAGATCTTAGATAATTTTAATGGGTCTTATATGAATCTCACTTTTAAATATTTAAAATTTAATTTAATTTAATTTAATTAATTTTAATTAATAAAAAATGAAAAAATATATAAATATTAATAAAACATATATTTAATTTTAAGTAATTAATTTTAACTTTTAATTTTATTTTATTTATTTTTTTCATTTTTTGTTTGTTCTGTCACATAAAAAATCATTTTTTTAGAATTCTGTGCAGATCTTCAGAGTTCCTGTGGAAGAATCGAATCTCCACGTGGAGATCTACATTTTCTCTTTAGTGGTGGATTTGGAAAAGGAGAGATCTTCAGCTAAAGTTCCCTCTCCAAGATCCCACACTAAAATTGCTCTTAGACCAAATTTTGTGGTTGAGAGCTATGAGTATGCACAAGGTTAAAATAGTTTTAATTGGAAATGATGTCATCATCAACTTAGCAAAGTCATTCCATATGTTTCTTGTCTTTCGTATTTTATTGCATGTTAATTAAAGTTAGTCACTTTTGGACTTTGTCTATTGAGTGGATTGTTTCAATATCAAAGTTGTGTTTTAGTCTTCCACAGCTTTCTAATGCAAAAGAAGCATGAAAGTTGTATGAACAGAAATAACTCATAAACGGGAAAAGTCTTTCATGGAGGAGGAAGACAGAGTTGAGAAGACAATCAGGAATAAACTATAAACTAGAAGGATTGTTATCCTACCCAAAAAAATGGAGTCTACAGTATGCAACCAAAACATGTTGCGTATCATGCGTGAGGAATTTTAACTGTTGGATCGTTTGGTTTTTATTTCATTTTACTTTTTTCTTTTTCTTTTTTTGTTGTCATTTAAAAAAATAACCCTCATCTTTCTCAGCACCTCAAGCGATTTCGAGATCGAAGAGGAAGTAATCGTACTTGTCGGTGACGATGTCGGGGGGCTTGTCATTGAGAGCTTCAACAATGAGCCAAATGGCTTGAACTTGCCCAGCAGAACAAAGAAAAGAAAGGTGATGGAGAGAGAAGGGATGACGATGAACGTTTTGGGTTCAGGTAAACGGGTCGTGGATGGCTTGGTTCCAGTGCTTCCCGGGAGGGAGTTCCGGTGAACAGGTTTGGCGTGTTTGTGGTCGCCGGTGTAAGTCACGATGAACATTTTGGGTTCAATGGTGCTTCGTTCTACTTGCTTTCTCACGACGCAGCCTTTGCAATTTTGGCACCATGTTGTCCGCACCCTAGCACACTCTAACCACCATTACTAGATCTATTGTCCTTGTAAAAGCACAGAGGGTGCGAGAAGAAGATGAGAACAGTGCAATTGCCTGCAGTGAAGAGATGGTGGTGGACGATGGCAGAGGTAGAGAAGATCGGGGAGAGAGAAGAGAAGTAAAAAGAAAGGGCAAATGGGGGAAAGGAAGCAGGGATAGAGAAAAAGAAAGAAAAAAAAATTGAGACCATCTGATGAAAATTCAAATGAATCTAAAACTCAAAGATTCTTTCGCATGATATGCAACATATTTTGGTTGAGTACCGTAGACTCTGTCACCAAAAAGGGAAAAGTGATGAATAGTTGATATATTAACAAGCTTGATGTGACAAATCAGCCACTCTTACTGACTTTAAACCCCACACAACTAAGTAATATACACCTCTAGCTCTACCTGGAGTGATTTACCCATTCTACTCACGTAAGTCATAAGGTGTAGTATAAAGCCTTTTTTCCTCATTAATGTTCTTAACCAATATGATTGATGCGTATTGAATTTTCTTACCAAAAATTGGCCAAACTTATGTTGCCAAATAACTTGCATTTACTTCTAACATTGTGCAGTATCAAAGTTGTGAAAGCACGAGGCACAAAAATGATGAGAACGATTATTACCCGGCATTGCAAGAATGGAGAAGAGAGCAAAAAAAAAAAAAAATGAATTTTCTGCACATTTCAAATGTCTGGTAATCGTACATAATGAATAACAATATATATATCCTACAAACAGTTCCCCAATTCAATGGACCCGTAACAAAGCAATCTCATGAACTACTCCTAGAATTCACCATCATGATATCAAATCAAAGTGGGTGAAGGTAAAAATTGATACTAACAAAAAATAAGAAACTAAAAAATGAAGGGTAAAACGCTGCTCTAGAGGGGGGAACCTCACAAATTAACTGTTCTAGCACTTGTGTTCTCAACACCAACTAAATTGATGAAACAAGCCTGACTTTTTTTATCTCCAGCACCCACTTTATTCTCCAATATTCAACTATGGAATCTTTGCTATATTTGTCCCATAGAAGATCAATAATAGTATCCTTTCACAAACCAAAAATAGAGGACGTGTGTCTATGTCACAACTCAAGGGCTCAAATGATTTTTTAAGACCAAGCAGGAATGGTAACTGTGTCATCTGCAAAAATGTAGGAATGGAAGCAAATCCACCCACAATGTTTATTTATCACTTTGCCCTCTCAACCAATTTTATATTTGCCTTGTCAAATTCATCTTGAAGAAAATTTCAAGCTGCAAAAATTTAGATGAAACCTGTATTACTCGTCCCTTTCATATTCACTGTTGTACAAAACATTGTGCTCCATATTGGCAGATTATGCTTCCAGGATATGACAGTTCCTCAAAAAATCATTAGAATAATTGACATACTTGGTCCAAAACGGGCGAAGATGTTCAAAGCCAATTTGCAACCAAGGTTTTGACTGGCCGTTGTAGTGAATAACAGCAGCCTTTTTCACACTCTCAATATTGGTATTGTTCTGATAACCCAATCCAAGCATGTGCCAAGAGGGATCAATTGGGTGAACAAGTCCCTTAAATGCAATCAAAGCAGGAGGCAGGGTTCCAAGCTTCCACATTGTCAGGTTTGACTTCAGATTCTGCCATAGTGAAGCTGTCAATAAATATATTTTATGGTAACAGAAACATTAAGGACCAAATGCCCAAGAATTCCCAATACCAGCCCCCTCTTTCAGTTTCACAAGGAAAGGGGGTTCAATAACAAGCCAAAAACAGAAGGAAACAAAAGGTCACGTTAATGACGTGGAGATTATAGATATTTAACCCACTCAATCAATTTCTGCACAGCAAAATTAATTTATAATAATGTGTGGATTTTGTATGAAAATCAAAAGAATAATTTAAAATTTTGAAAAACTGCAATTATATTAGTCTGAGTATATGTGGACTTTTACCTCTTTCAGCCAAGAATGATATATCTCTCTTATATTAGTTCTTCTCCATGCACGCAGATCAAAGATGTTCATTCCATAAGCCCATGCACACTCATCAGGGTCCAAATTCCTTGCAACGAGAGGATGGGAAAAATTGAAGTAGTTTCTAAAATGCTTAGACATTACCCACTCGTCTTCACCTCTGCAAGTTTCCACAGCCCCATTAACTTTTCCTTCCAGGTCAATTTCCCAAAGTGGAGACAAGTCACGCTGAATCACCACATCATCATCCAAAAAAACCACCTTGTCAAGGTTTGGGAAAAGCTGTTTGACATGCAAGACAAACATAATCAACACAAATATATCAAACAAAACACAATACATGTTCAAAAGAGAAAGACAACAATAACATTTTATGTAACATTAATATTAATAATATAAATAAAAAAAATAGCAATCTCAGCTATAATTGGTGCACAAGTTCAGAATACTGATGAAAGCAATGCAATGCAGTGCAAAAGCATATTAAAGTTAATATACTTGAACAAGCAACAATAGAAGGGGAGAGGGGAACATTAATCTATTCATAGCACAGAAAAATAGAGAGGAAAAAGAGAAACAGAACAATTTGCAAAGATTTATTGAATCTTAACAAGAATACAGAATGCTCCTTCCAAGGTTTTCCCCTTTTACAATTAGCTAACATTCAGATTTCCAATACTAACAACTCAATGCCCTCTCATCTGCAATTTCCCCTCTATTTAAGCTAAATTTTTTATACTATCCCTTTCAACTGTTTAACAACCAACAAACAGTTTTAACTGTCTTATTCCATCTAACTGCTTTGTCTCACTTCAGTTGGCTTTCTTTCATTTTTCACTCCTGCGACCTATCATATTTCATGATTTATGCTTCTCCTTCATGTTGTATAAATTCCTAGAAAGCAACTTAGGCAAAAAAGACAAACATTTTACTTTAATAAATTCTAGGTCATTTTCTATGCTTTAAAACATGGTTTTATGTTCTCTTCAATAACTATAATTTGTAAAATGTTCAGAGACATTCTGTGCCCATAGCCACTTTTGCCACTACAACTTCAGTTCATAAAAGCATTCATAAACATACAATGCAGAATTTTACAGAAAAATATTCAGCTTCAGTGACCAGTCAATTGTTCATTTCTTTACAGTTTACATTACATTCAACATAAAAAGATTACAGAGAATATTAAATAGTGATAAATAAAAAAAGCCAATGAATTGCATTACCTCTGTAATGCTTGAAAAGTATCAATATATATATATATATATATATAAAGAGAGAGAGAGAGAGAGAGAGAGAGAGATGGACAAAGAAAACAGAATGATTATTGTTGAATGCAATTTACCTCTGGTAAGTATATGCGGAGATGGTTGAGTAAAGATATGTACTTTGGACTTCTGGCCTGCAATTTAGATGCAAATTTACGTGGACTGGTGTCACTGAGATTGGCTCCTGCAATATGATTCCCATGGTAGTAATTCCTAATCCCATTTTGATTTTCTACAGCTTCAAGCACTGGGACATTCTCTCTAGTCAACCAGTCAAATTGGTGAATGCTTTTGATTTCAACTACGGCAGGGGTGACTGGATTCAGTGCAAACCATGAGTGCATACCTGCATAAGTTTTTTTATCCGTGATCACATGGAAGACTATCTTCTCAGGTTTCAGAGATGACTGGACAGTTGAAGCAACAACTACTGAAGCAGCCAATATGTTATCAGTTGACAGAATAAAATGGTGATAAGAGTTGTCAGACAGTAAAGGAAGTAACTCGGGAGGAGGCAACTGTTTGCGTGCATGGGCATTTGATGAATATTCATCAGTCAGATGTAAAGACAGACAATGAATCCCTTTAGGGATAGAACTTGCTGCGAAGTGTTTATTCATCAGCTCTGCAAATTTAGACTCTCTGATTTCTCTCTCAAGTTTTTCCATCTGCCCAAGAAGCACATCATTTTTACAAAGATCAATAAAATCACCGTTATCACAATTTTTAAGACAAGAACAGTACTGTATAGTCTAAACAATGTGACTAAGCTATTGCAAGATGAATTAAAGATATGATATACTTATGCTAAGTTTCCCACATCAACCTTGCAATCATGATTATCTATTTTCCAGTTCAGTGGCATCATACTAAATTCAAGTAAAATTATAAACCAGTATTCATAGTAGATGAACAACCAGTATATATCTATATAAAAAAAAATCTAACAATCTTGGTAAAGTATTCTCAACTGACCTCTTAACAAGGTTAAATTAATGAAGTTAGCAGCAACATCATCAAAAGCAAGATAACCCTTTCTCCATGCAACAAGTAAATTAAACATATACAACTAAGCATAGCACCTACATAATTGTGTTTAGATTTTTCTTTGTAAATATTAGTTATAGATGAACCAAAAATACTGTCAAATCCTACATATTGAGAAAATTCCATATAATACAACAGTGAGTACTCAGTTCAATGCTACCACAACAACACAGAATCAAGTCTAGCAGGGACTTACATCCAATTTACAAAACCAAAGCCATAGACTAATACATTTGAAATAAATATTTGTCTAGAAAAGTCATGAACTGGATCATTATATCTCTAGACAGAATATTGAGCTTTTGTTATATAAGTTGTCAAGGACAGAATATTGTTAGTGTGTTTTCCTTGTAAGCCATAAGACGAGATTTAAAAATGTCAATAGAATTCAGTTTGAGAAAACCTCTTCCTTACTCAATATCAATTAACCAAGAAACAGACAACACTTTGTGTTAAATGAAACAAGCAACTTACCATTCCCCTTAGCATGAATGCAAAAGATTTTGCATCATACTGATTGTTCTTCATATCAGAAACCAGTTGATCAAAAGAATCCGGCAGCTTTAGATCAGGTGGAATTTCCCCAGCCTTCACTTCGTTAAGGATCTTGTAAAAATCTCTAACCAGTCTCTGCAACACCATCAGTACCATCATAACCACCCAGATTCAGAAAATAATTTAAACCATAACTTTACTAGATCGACATCAACATCAACATCAACTTTAACCCAAGTTAATTGGGATCGGTAGTAGATGAACCTAATGATAGATATGAGGAGGTTGAAAAAAAAAAGCTAAAAGCCAAGAAGGGGGGAAAGAAGGAGGAGGGAGGTGAAGAAGAAAAGAACTGGATATGATAATAAAAATTATTTACCCCTGAATCGTCAGCCCTACCAAGAAGCCTCGGTCCCAACCGCCTACCTAAACAATCTGGAGAACAAAATAAGTAGTCAATAAATGGTCTAAATAAGGCACAAGGTGAGACATAAAAAAGGCACAAATAATAAACTTTCAGAACCTAATAATCCAAGTATCATAAATAAATAAAAAAAGCATGCTACATACAGCTGATGTTTCAGTGAGAAAGAAACAGATAGACCAGAACTACTATTATCATCAAAATACCGAAAAAAGCATAACCAAGCAATACTCAACAATCAAAAGAATTCAGGAAATGAGGATAGTGTTCATTCCTCAAACGCAATATCCATTATCAACATACTGAAAAAAGAATTGCTTAGACAGGGACCTTAAAAACAACAAACATTGGCCCATAATTTTTCCCCTAACAAGTCACAAAAGCACTAAGTAGTTTTTCAGTCAAAAAATGTAGTATTCATTCCTCAAACGCAGTACTCAACAGCCAATAGAACTCTTGAACACCTGCCGCAAAACATCACTTACACAAGTTGCACTTAAACCACCTGGTCACACTTCAAAATTCAGATACTAAAGCAAAAAGTATGTACACATTAACACTAGTCAGAGCTACAAAACTTTCACCACAAAAATCACTTACACCAATAACTCTACCACACACAACAACACAAGTTTTTTTCATCTTACCGGATGACATTAACTACACCGATCAGCAGCCACCTGAAATTCATCAATCTACCAAACATGGATCACTCACGACAAACAACAACAACAATAACAAACAAAGCCTTATCCCACAAGATGAGATCGACTACATGGATTACTCAGACAGACTTACACAATCATTGCTCAAAATCTAAAACACTCTCATCCCTCAATATTCATTTTTTATTTATTTATTTAAATCACATAAACACAAACCACACAACTTTCAAATCAAGATCTACCTTACAAATCAAACAAACAGATATTAAAAATTGCAATGCAGGAATTGACGAAAGGGAATGAGATATGAGAGTACCGAAGGAGGAGCAGTTGTTGACACCCTCGAGGGTGACGAGGGCGGTGAGGATGAAAACAAAGGGAAGGAGAAAAGCGAGGATGAGGATGGTGTGGAAGAGGGTTCGATAGGAAATGTGGCGAGCTGCGACCTTGATCTTCATCAAGTCAATAAAGCCATTGTTGTTGTTGCTGTTGCTGCTGCTCGATATGGTGATGCTTCTCATACTCGGCGAGAAATGAAGCTGCATCGTCGTTCACGCCGCAGCCCCACCGCCGCAACAACCCTACCACCACCACGCCAAAACGACAACGACACCCCCCATGCCCACACCATCACATTCTCATTCCTCCCGATCTCAAAACGACAACAATCGTCTGCTTTCCACAAATCTGAATCCAATCAATCCAATAATCGATCGCGGTGGTGGTGGGTTATGCTTCTTCGAGTTCCTCTCCCATGGATCGATCAACAAGGAGAAAGAGAGAGAGAGAGAGAGAGAGAGAGATTTTTGGGTCTTTTTTTGTTTTGTTTTAATTTTTTTGCTCGCTTTGTGCGGAGCGTTCTCATTGGTCCGATCTAGAATTTCGTTTTCCCCCAAAAAAAAAATGTGAAAAATAATAAATAAATGAACTCATTAATAAAAAAAAGAAAATGTGTCATAAACTCAAATAAAAAATACCGTGTTGGGCTTCGAGAGAGAAATGTGGAGAGCGTTTGACCTTGAGATTAGTGAGCGGGAGCATTGTTAGTGTGAGCTGTGGTAAGGAAAGAAGTAGGATAAAGTATGTAATATACATTTTTTGAGAGATAAGAAATTTTACGTGTGAATATATCAAAAATTAATCTCTCATAATCAACTCAAATAATAAAAACTCGTGAGAATGTATCAGAATGTCACTAAGAAATTCAAGATTGGTTAAAAAATATATATTAGTATTACTTACATTACATGTAATTGAGGTTTTAAAATTTCAAGTTCTATTTTTATTTGTTATAAATGACCCAATAACATTTTATTATTTTCTATATAAAATTTTAAAATGAAAATAATATGACATTTTTATAATTAAAAGAAATATTTTTTTCAAAAATCCATATAATACAACACTGAAAGAGAATTAAAGAAGTTACAAATCAAGTTTAAGCATAATAAAAATGATAATATGGGTATGTTGATCTTAGTGTAGAAAAGGTATGGTAGGAAAATGATCTGGCCTCTTCCCCATCCTCTTCGGGGTGCATGCGTTGGTAGAAAGGAAACATCTGTCCTCGGAGCATATCCACATTGAGGAAAAAAATTTACATAAATGTTTTTTTAATTATATATATATATATATATATATATATATATATATATATATTATTTTAAAAATAAATAAATTAAGTTTCCAATAAGAAATAAAGTATAAAAAAATATTTTCATCGACAAGATGAATGTTTTATTTCATTTATATAATTTATAATAACAATAAAGAAAATACCTTATTTGATGTACATATTTTATTAGATTATTTTAGTCTTTATTTATTTTAAAATTTTTATCACTTTTATTCTAATAATTATCTGTTACTTTTTAACTTCTAATTTTTATTTTAGTTTTTAGTTTCAGTTAAAATAAGTAAAAAAGTACGAAATGCTTCTCTCCACTAGTAATTAATAAAAGAAATAAGACCATAAAAAGATATTAAAAGTAAATTATTTAAATAATTTGTACAAACCTTAACGTATCTTCTTTCATATACAAAATTAAATTCTTTCCATGTACTTAAAAATCATGATTGGTTGGTATAATAAGTTGAGAGCAATTAAATTTAAAAATAATATTTGAAAAGAAAATGACAAAATTTGAGAAATATAAAATAAGAAAAAACATGGATTTTGTTTTCAAAGCAGAGCCAAGAATTATACTGAAAATAAGATTTCTCTGTCTACTTTCTCAGTTTCTCTTAGCCACTAAGTATGTAGAGAAAATATAGACATATTTTTTTTATTTCAAATGTATAAGTTTTCAGATTAAATTTGAATAAATGGCATCCACACCAACTAGAAATGGGGAATAATTATGGTTTGATCAAAATGTTGCAAGCTGTAAATGTACTGTACATGAACCATGAATCTGCATGCCGTTAGTAAAACATGAAGGAGCCAGCATGTGAAGTGATTAATGAAAGTTGAATTTAATTGAATGGGTAATTCCCAAGAATAGTTGGCTCAAAGTATATGTTTTAAGATTTGTGTTCTTCTTTCTTCAGCCATTTCAAGCAAATAAAAAGACAAAGGATTGATTGTTAAACAGATTGTCACAAAGGTCTAATTCTCCCACTCTGTACAACTTATCATGGAAGAAACTTGCAGCGTTTCAGGTAACATAAAAGACGATGAGGATACTAACACACTTTTTAATGCATTTGTGTATTTATTCTAGTACATTTTTTTATTATTTAAAATCTATAAAACTAAAAGGAAAGGAATGAAAAATAACAGGAAGGAAAGTTGTTTGATAAAAAATAAAAGGAAGGAAAATTAAAAATATTTCTAAAATGACATAAATGTGTTTAATAAAAAAAAGAAGCATACAAATATAAATATATTTTGATTAATTTGTGTATAAATGTATAAGATCACCTTTCTCTCTCCCTTTCTTCCATTTTTGTGTGAAATATTCAACATGTGGATCTCACTTACTTTTTATTGTGTTTCCTTTTATTGAGTAACAAATAGAGTTTGTAAAAATAAGTAACCGAATAGAGAAAGAGTGATGATTTTGTTATCCTTTTTTCATCCTCTCCACTCCTTTCAATTTCTAGCATGCAAAACAGACAATAAATAAAAAATAAAATTCACAAACTTTTATAATTCTAGATAAATTTTAAATGATAGTACTAGAGTATATTAAAAAAATATTTAAAAAAAAAAAACTATCTTTATGACAGTTTATAGCACAACTACAACGCAATATAAACTTATTATAGGATAATGGCACCGGCAAATAGACATATAGTAAAATGGTTAAAATGGGCAAATACATGCTAACAGTTTTGTCACCTACTGAAATTGTAGTTATAGGCAAGTAAAAGTATATTGGAAGAAAAAAAATAATTAAATGAATTTGTCTCTAATATGTAAAGTAAAAAAGTAAATAAATATCTTCAATTTAATTTTTTTTTGTCAGTTCATATATTTATATACTTTTAAATTAAACTAGATTCATCATCTTAAACTGAGTTGGAGTTCGAGAAATGAGAATATATCATAAAAAAAAAGAAGAATATGGAGAGTAGAGCTTTCAATTCCAGGTGGGAGTCTTTAGCTTTAGACACACATGGTGCCAATTCATAGCAAACGCAAGTGGCAAAATCTGAGTAAATGAAATGGGTGGAATCAATGACACTGACATGATTTCTTGTGCAGGGTGCTTCTAAGTTCTACCTTATCCTTTACCAAACCGGTTAGAGGGATTCACATAATGATTCTGATACTTTTATTTATATTTTCTGAAGGGGAAGTTGAGTTAGATATATTTAAAGAAAAACTCTTAAAATTAACAATCTTATTTTTTTTATAAAACAAACAAAAGAAAAAGTAACTTAAAAAAAATCTAATTAAATTAACTTTTAAAAATAAGTTGTACACCTTAATCAATCCCTCTTGCGTATGAACTAATTGTTGTGATGAAAGTTAGGATTGACTTGGAGATAAAATTTGATTATTTTTATTATCTCGGGATAAAATTGTAATTTATTAAAAGTGGCTTGAAAAATACTTCTTGTTGTTGTTGTAAGTTATAAATAATAGTATTGAAATACTTGTTATAATCAATGAATCTATCTCAAGTTAAAAGAAAATTTCAACATAACTTAAATTGAATGAATCAACTTATAACCAGTGTTTTTATACTTGTCATAACACCGTTTATTTATGCCCCTCACGTTTATATCTTTGTACAATAGTTTTTTCAAACTTGTTTTTTAAATTATATTTGTGAAATCGTTTTAAAAAATACTTTAAGTTTTCAAACACTATTTATAAGTTGTGTAATTTTATTTGGTAAATGATAAGTTGTATAATCTTATAATTTTCATAATCTCTAAAAAAATTAAAAGTTATTTTTAAATAGAAAGATTTTCTAAAATATGTATATGCTTCCTTAGGTCCATTCTGTTTCACATTCACTATCATCTGAATACTCTCTCCTTTCGTGATGAGAAGTGGTGAATTTTATTATCCTAACATACATTTGGTATATTCTCTTATACTATTAAATTTTAATTTTAGATATATATATATATATATATATATATATATATTTAAAATTCAAACATGCTGATAACATTCATTTGATATATATCATTTTATATTTCAAGATCAACCGAAGAATTTAACTTAATTTCTTATCTCTTTTAATTTATCATTTTTAACATATTTAGTGTTAACTTAAATTTAAATATATTTGTTTAAAAAAAATTATCAAAAATAAAAATATATCACAACATTATTTACCATAAATCTAAAATGTAATTTATATGTTATAAAAATTTAATTAATACATATTTTAATTATTATATAACTTTATTTATTAAAAAATTATTATAATCGTTATCTGATTTATTTTCTAATACACACCAAACATTAAATAGACTCAAAACATATCATATTCTTTATCTTACTATTATATTCTGTCTTATCACCACACCAAAACAATTAAACAAGTCCATATGATTATTACAAAAAAAAAAAATAGAGAAAGTAAAGTATATTACATACACGTACATTGTTCTCCTTCACTTCTCTTTTCTTCTCTGCCGCTATATTCTGTATCTATAGGGAGCCATGAGTGCAGCTGCGGCATCCTCCGCTACTCCTTCCGCCGCCCAAATCCTCTCCCTCTTCCGCTCCTTCCTCCGCGCCGCGCGCGAGGTTCCCGATTACAACATCAGGGAGTACACCCAACGACGCACCATCGATGCGTTTCGCCACAACGCCACTCTCTCCGACCCTAATTCAATTTCCACCGCCTTCGCCCACGGCAAGTCGCAGCTCGCCGTCGTTAAACGACAGGCCGTCGTGTACTCTCTCTACGCCCCTCCGCTCCGCAGCGTCATGGAACTCCAACAAACCCCCTTCTAATCACGGTAATCTCAGGGTTTAGGGTTTATGTTCTTCGTCATCGCTTCATCGCTTTCTATTCATTAATGCCAATTCGATACTTGGTATTACTGCAGGTTCTGAGTATGACTCTCTGGGAAGATCAGAATTGCTATTTGATTCCCAGCACTCACTTTTTTAGGGCAAATTTATGTTTTCTTTTTTTTATATTTTAAATTGAGTGACACTACTTAATAATGAATGTAAAACTCGGTTTTAAGTTGATAGGATGATATGAGTAATTTAGTTGGATGACATGTAAATTTGACATTTTTATTTAATTTCTTATTTGATGATGATGTGATCCTTCACTACAACAATTTGATGTATTTGTGCTTTTGTTATGGTAGATTATTCTGTTTTTGTCTTTTATATTGAACAAGCAATATTATTCCGAAAGATTACATTTCCACGTTCCATTTGACTTGAATGAAACAATTAATCATTTGTTTCACTACCAATGTGCTTGTATGTTAGCCTGCTGTCTCTTTTTGGTGGAAACTGTTGTAGTTCTTGTTAGGAAGTGTTCCTGTAGTTTTTGTGCTATTAGTTTCGTCCCTAGAAAAATAAAATAAAAACAGTACACCCTGTGTTTCACTTTAGTCTATTCTGAGTATTCTCCACGGGAACCCTATGACTACTGAAAAATAAGCAGAGGGTTCATATGCTATCCGTGGAAAAAATGTGCAGAGCATTGCAATCTCATTCTTTTTCTAACATTATTAGCAACTCCTCTGATTTTTATAAGCTGATCGTTTTGTGCTATCATGAAATGTGGGATAAATTTGTCGAAGCTCGAATTACAAATTAATAGAATACCAGTTCTAACTGGAAATTCCCGGTATCTGTATAATTAAATAAATGTTGAAAAAAAAAATAAGATGGTTGAGTCTAGAAACCTCAGGAAAGGGAAGTTGAAGACATTGATGGAGAGGTTGAGGAATCAAAGGCCGACGTAGAGGTTGGGGCAAGGGAACTTGTTGTCTGCGAGGGTAGAGGTTAGAGAGGAATGGAGGTGAGTGACACTGTCAGAATGTGTAAGGGAGGTGGAGTTCAGTGAGGTTAAGGGTTATGATGTGTCAGTGGGTGTTGTAGGAGACACCAAAACAAGAACAATGGGTAATGGAGGTGTTCCGAGAGAACAAATGGGGTGCTGTCAGTGACTCAGTAATGGTTGCTCTGATTTTACAAAAATGGTGGTGTCAAAAAGTGCATTAATGTGAATTGTTCAGTGTCTACCATGCTTGTTCTTGCATGGGATGGTCTGATTCCTGGTATGAAGGCAATGGTTGAATGAATGGACGATGAATCTTTAGTTCAAAACATTATCCTGCGTCATGAATCATTAATTTGCGATAACATAATTTTTATGAATTTAGATACAATCCTGCGTCTATTTTTTAGTCTTTTATACATGGTTACTTAGCGTAGGATTGATGAAACCGTTGCTGAGCAGTGATGGTTTTAGAATAATAATCTCTATTTTTTTAATCAAACCATTATGACAAAGATATAATTGGCCATCCGAAATTGCTTTCGAAATTAACTTGATTATTGGACAAATATATATCTTATCTCTTCAATTAAATTGTATAATTATAAATTTAAAAAAGGCGAATATCTATCCTCCAAAATCGAGTGCAACGAATAAGGGAAAACTAGTGTTTGGTGCCATAGACATGATATCTGCATCCTCAAAGCTAGCAGATAGTCATATTCGTTAATGGTCAATTAATCATTCAGATCCTTCCCATTTCTTTAGTTTTCTTTCCCTACCTCAGTTTTTCAATTTTGAAGGCAATATGACAAGAAGGATGTTATAGGTCACAACTAGAAACGTTTCTCTCTGATGGAATTCTTTCACCTGCAAGACATTCCTACCATCTCAATGCACTTAATCTTTCATTTCATTTTCCCTTCATTTTTTTTTTATTTCTTGATATTAGCTCACTGGCGTTGGCATTCAGTTCAAATATACAATAGACATAATGAATAGAGACTCAGGTATACGAATCAAAATATTTCCTCAGTCAAGCAAATTGGTTTGGTGCATGATAAAACCTGTTCAATTGTCTTCAGTTAGACATCATCACATTTTAGCCATTTTCTGGCCCACTATTAAAAAGCTACAATTAAACCATCTGAGTCCGGAAAATCGTGGTTTGCTTATCCTTTTCTTATTTGGTGTATCGAAATTTTGTGCTGGTTAGCTTAGCTCACTAACTTTCTCCCAAAACCATGGAAAGAGTATGCGTATGCAAATCCATCCCCGGGGTTTCTATTATTATGTTTCTCTCGACGGTGTGCATATTTGGTGGTGCTTTTCATTAGATACTCTCATTAGAGAACACATTACACTAGTATTTGACTAGTAGGTTGCCGCAAGTCATAGTTGAGTATGAAACAGCAACATGAGATTTCTATCACAGAAGATGACATCATGCACATGCTAAAAATCCCAATAACTTACTAATAGTTATATAATTATAAAATCTGTGCCTTCAAACTCATTTCTCTTACATAGCCACAATCATCCTTTTATTTTCATTGTACCTAAAATGGTGCAGTGTGTGTACTGTGTAGGGAAATTTAGAAAGAGTTGATCATACTTCTCATCTGAAGCAATAGAATTGTTCTTTGAAGTGTTGGTGTCCCAAACACAAGTCTCTGTTGCTTCATCATTACTACATCATATAGGCTCCACGGCTCAATGTTTTTCTATTGTTCCATCAACTTCTGTAGTGTTTATAAGCCTATTATTTCACTGTTTAAGGTCAATAACCTGGAAAGCAACATGTCACTACTGCCAACATTGAGAAAACAAGTGAAATTGCTTAAAAAATGTTGGGGAAAGGGTGATACACTGAAAGTAGTAAACAACAATTGAAGTTGAAGATTACAGGTCCATAACAGAACCAATGACAAAGTTAGACACACAAATGAGCTCTACCAATCTGAAGTCCAATAAAAAAACTCCTAGATTACAATTAAACAATACAAATCAAACAGAAACTCAGTCTTAAATGATTCATGCCATGGCCATTCATGTCAAAATTTTCACCCCTCTACTGTTCTTTGAACCACTTCTGTTTTCCATCTTAAGTGGTAAAGGAGCAGCGAACAGAAGCTTCTCTTTCACCACATTTCTGCCCTCGTTTACAAAAACCCTTCTAGTGTTCCTCTCCCCATCATCGCTGCTATGCGGTGATCCTCCACTCTCGACCACCAACACTTCCTCATCATCCTCAGCACCCTGAGAAGAATCCCCACCATTATCTTCAACTGCAGCACTCACATTCTCCAAAATCTCTCCTTGCTCGTCACTAGAACAACTTCCATCTGAACACGCCACATCCCCACTATAAACCTCACAAATATTCCTATTATCAGCAAACCTCACACTCTTCTTCACTCCAGGTTGAACCCCTTGCCTAAGAAGGAAGACCCCATTTTTGTTTGGGGACACCTCATTCCTTCCACCAATCAAAACATTGGTTACCCCATCATTATGAATGCTCTCCCCAGACTCAGAATCTTCATCATCATTAGCAGAAACCTTACACAATCTACTAAGCTTCTCAACCCTACCCCTCAAATTCTGCAACAGCTTCCTCCTCTCATCATCATCTGAATTTCTATGCTTTTGGACTTTCTTAACAGACCTTGCAGTCTTTCCTGCTTTTACATAAAGTACATGTTTTTTCAAAACAACCTCTTCAACTGAGTCCAAAAACTGAACCAAATCTCTGCTAATCGACCTTTTCCCATCCACAATCATCGGATCACAACCCTAGAATCAAAATTGAAACTTTTTTTATAGTTTTTTGTAATAAATTCCTTACAAATTAAAAAATAAATAAAAATGCCCATGATGAGATTACCTGAATGGAATCGAGTTCTAGGAGCAAGTTCATGGCTTTAAGAGAAATCGATGCGAAATCGACATGGGTATGGTTGGAAAAAGAGGATTTGAGAGCGTTAAATGTGGATTTGATGGAAGCAAGGTGTTTGAGTTGGGCTAGGGTTCTTGATCTGCGAGCGAGGAAGGAGCGGAAATGAGTTTGGATGACGCGTGCGGCGGCGTGGCGGAGGGAGTGGTGGGCGTAGTGGTTGAGAGAGGATTCGAGGGATTCGATGCGGTCGAGGAGTGAGGAGATGGTGGAATGAGTTTGGTGTTGGTGTGGGTGTTGAAGGTGGTGGTTTTGAGTGGGGAGTTTGAGATTTTGATGGGTGTAGGATTTGGTGTAGTGTTGTTGGGAGGGAATGGGAATAAGGTGTGGTTGGGGTTGAGAGAGGAGTGATGAAATGGCTTGTAGAAGGTGGTGGTGGTGTTGGGGTGGTGGGGGTGTGCAACAGGTGTGAGAAGGGTGGTAAGGTGGAGGAGGTGTGCAAGAGGTGTAAGAAGAAAAGTTGTGGCAGCTGCAGCAGCTGTGGGTGGTGGGTGGAGGAGGGTGGTGATGGTGGTGAGAGGCCATTCAGTGTGTGTAGAGCGCACCAGCACCAGTGTGAGGGGACAAAGGGGTTTTGGTTTTCGTCCTGTCACCTGTGACTCTTGTTGGCGTGGAGTTGCTTAGTACTCGGTCAATTCAAAGGCTATTTAAGAGACTGTAATTAATTGGTTTAGCATTTGCAGAATTTGTCATGCAATCATAGTATTTACTTTTTTTTTTATAAAGAAAAGTTAAATTAATTTATTTCTCTAATTTATTTTACGTTCGATCTGATCCTTTATTTATTTTTGTGTTTAATTAGATTTATTATTTTTTAAAATTGGCTCGATTTAGTTCTTTATTTTTTTCAATTTGATTCTCTAATTTTTTAAAATCAGTTCAATTAAATTTCATCATCTAAATTAATTTGAATGATTTCATTATCTAAATGTATATTTTACAACGATTGTAAATAATCACTAAATAATTTTAAATAATCACAAAGTGTGATTTTGTAATACTTGATCTAATTTAAATGACATGATCAAATTGAATCAATTTAAAACTTGGAAGATCAAATTACATTAAAAAAAAAGTAGATGACTAAATTAAACCTAAATAATAAATTAGAGGATCAATATATTAATTTAACCTAAAAAAAAGGATCAACTTACTCAAAGGAGCATTTACTAGGGTAGATATTTTTAGTTTCTTTGGAATCCTAGATTAGGAATTTTAATTTTCCACATTTGGTATACATTTTAAAAATTAACAATATAGAAAAATAATTTTTCTCAAAAATGTTTTTAACTAATTTTTCATGAAAACACTCAGAAGTAAGAATCTTGTTTTTCCAAGTTTAGTTTTTCATTATCTACAGTAAAAAAATCATATTACTCATTTAATACAATAAATAATAAAAATATTTGAAAAAAATATCACACAACTCTTTTATTTCGAGAAAACTAATCTAATGTTCTCAATATCCAACCAAACAAATTTTATTCATTCTCAAAAAATATAATTCCCAAAATTCATGATTTTAGGACATGAAAAAATTTTCTTTACCAAATGCTTCTAAGATTAGAGTTACTTTTTATTTTCACTATTTATTTTCTTGAAATTTAATGATTCTAGTGAAGAGTGAATTTTAATTATTTGATTTCAAGAAAATCAATAATTAAAATAGAGAATAACTCTTTTCATCCTCTACTAAACTCTTTTACTTTTAAAATTACCGTTGGAGTATTGAAACTGCTTCATAGTCCTTCATTGATGCTAAGTAGATGTTCGAAATAAGGGATTATGCTTCATTATTAAAGGTTTTCATTGCTACCCTAATTCATTAGAAAAGATTAATCCTTCAAATGAATCTTAGAACCTCAAAGAAATTAATTCTTAAATCCCAGCCAAAGGATGCCCTAGCTTCACTATTCAGATCTCAGATGACAGTGATACCAACGTAAAAATCGATTGGGAAAAACTAATTGAAAGGCACCTAAAACTGGTGAATACCAAAAGTATAAGATGAAGAAAATAAGTCAGGCAATTGTTTTAAAATCAAATTTTCCCCAGAAAAAAAAAATCATTTTTGATCATTTGATAGTTATCACTAATAATCTATCAACATTAACAATATCTTTAATCTAAGCTAATTGGGATCGGTGATTGATGAACTCAATGATAAATAAGAGAAGTTGAAAAAAAAAGTGGGAGGCCAAGGGGAAGTTAATCACTAATAGTCTATAAGAAAAAGAAAAAATCTGTTGGCATTGCAAGATTTTGTACTTGCAGAGACGAAGATGTGAGGCATCTCAACTGCTAAAACAATGCAGAAATGTATTTATACTCTGCCCATTTCATATTCAAACTAAAAATTAAGCAATGGATGATATTCTATTCAAATGCAGAATGGAGGTGCTAAACAAGTGATGTTCCTAAACAAAAGGGGAAAAATCAACCGGCATTGGATTGTGTATGACCCAATGCTTTTTTCTGCATAGCAGCATGCTTTTGTCCTGCAAGATGATAGTTATAAACTGTCTCACTATTACACACCACGTTACATATAGCACATATCTTAACTGCTGAAGCTGCTGCCCCACCCTCAAGAACTTTCTTTTTCTTTTTCTCCAAATCCTCTGCAGTTTCAACTTTTTTTCTCTTACTCTTATTCCCACAGATGGATTTGCCATTATCATCCGGTAATTGGGGACCTATTAAAGGCTTGGATGACCCAGATGGTTGAACTTGGGTAGGTGCCAATGATTCCCTTAGTTTCTCCACGTTCTTCTTGTGCTTCTTTCCTAATTTATGCTGGTCCAGTACTTCCTTGCCGGTGCATTCTATCTTGCAAACTTCGCAAAATGCAGGTTGCACAACCTTAGTTTTAGCTTTCTTTTGGTTTTTCATCGGTGTTCCATTGACATGAGGTTTAGTTGTGGTATTTGTCCACCACAATGAGCTAGGATTTGCCATAGCCAACTGTTCTGAGCCATTGGGTGGCAAAGAGATGCCCTGCATGTTTGTATGGATTTATTTCCAACTCAAGATAGTACACAATGCAATTAAAACAAAAGAGATAAATGGAGCATACAGGACTTGCATACAACCAGTATATGAACTTCAATATACTATTCAAATCCTCAACCAAACAATCTTAAAAACAATTGATACAATCAAAACCCAGAGTCCAGTCAAGGATGTTTTTAGCAGTTGTAAGCACTAGTTCAGTGTTTACCAATCAGATTTCAAATGCATGATGAATGTAGGGGAAATTACTGAGATACTAATTTATAAAAGATAATGCACAATTGCACATAATGAATTTTTACCATAATGCTTCTAATAATAGCATAGGCATAATGATTTGACAATGTCATAAGTTACTACTCCAATCCAAGTACTGGTCAGACTTGTTCACTTTTATTTTCATTTCCTTTATCTTATTGATTTTATTCAGGTAAACTTTTTAATGGCAAAACTGAAAATAATACTGGTCAATGCACAAGAGAAGCGCAATGAATTGCCAAATAAAGTTCATATTAACTTGAAACCTATAGGCAACTTGAATAAATTCAAAATCAGCATCCACTTAATTTCAGAAATATATAATAGAATGAAATTTTACATTCCTTTAAATTTGTTGCATACATGATTAACTTCAGATAATTAAGAGAGAAATTAGCTGATATCTAGATAACATACTATGTTTATTTGAGCCATACCAAACGCAAACAATTGGATACCATAATGCCAAGGTCATAAAACTTTAATGCATGTCACTACCCAAATATAGAGGATCCATATTAGTAAGAGTATGCTCTCATACAAGGAACTAAACTTGACATACAATCATGAGTGGATGTCAAGATTAGATTCAAGTAAAACAAAGGTGACTATTTATGCATGGTTGCATGGTCGTCAAGATTAACTCCTCATACTCATCAACAGTGGCAAAGCCAAGAATTTTATTGAGAGGGGGCGAACATAAAAAAAAACTATATAATAAATAAAAGTACTTCGAAGACAATACAAATCTAATATACAAAAAGAGAAAAACCGCAAATCACAGACAGACAAATTGTAAACAGGGTGGGTTGATGAACAAGCTAACAAAGTCTAGTGAGTCTTACTAAAATAATTCACAATTTAAAATCAAACTCAAAACAATAATATGGAGATAAGAAATAAAGAAGACACAATCAGTTTTAGCGTGGAAAACCCAATTGGATAAAAAATCATGACATCCAAATTGGATAATCAATCCAATGGACAACTCCACTATGATAATAAATAAGTATTTTTCAATCCTGAAGGAGAGTTAAGAATCAGACTTGTCAAACGCTTCTATATGATCTCATAACAATTCTCTCGATGATGCAAACATAAACTCTCTAAAGCTCTAATATTATTTGGAATGAAATGCATATTATAAACACAAAAATATGTTTCTTTTTATACTAATTTAAGCATATGATTTTAACCAATTTTTGAATGCAATCCTAAAAATATTTTATCATATTATGCAATGCAATCTTAAAGATATTTTATATTATGCAATACAATCTTAAAAATATTCTATCCTATTTTTTAATACAATATTAAAAAATATTCTATCCTATTTTTGAATGCAATCTTAAAAAATATTTTATCTTATTATGTAATATAATCTTAAATATTTCTATTATATTATGTAATGCAATCTCAAAAATATTTTATCTTATTTTTTAATGTAATATTAAAATATATTATATCCTATTATATTATGCAATGCAACCTTTTTTTATTATCAAATTATTTTTTTAATTTTTAATATATAATAAAATTTATATTAATAAAATTTTAGGGGGGGCGGTGGCCCACCCTAGCCCCCCCTGTCTCCACCTCTGCTCATCAATGGTCTATAATATATATATATATATATATATATATCTCCAAGGTCATTTCAATACCTGAACCATTCTATAATCTGCAGTCTAGCTACAGTCAAAAGTGTAAATTTTAATAATACATCAACATCTAATGGTCATTGTAGAAAAATATGAAGATATAATAAGCATGTCAAAGCATCTAAATGACCAACTCTATAAATTCAAAATATTAGCAAAATTTTGTTTTCCTGATTTTAATAAAAGTTCAAGGTTTCCATTAGCATCAAAGAAGAAGAAAAAAATGGCTAAAATACAACTGGAAGGAAAAAGTTAGGAACATAGATTTCTAGAACAGAACAGCTCAATAAAATCATTAAACCAGGTTCCTTTCCTTTGGAATATGGTATCCAGAGAATTCTATATGGATTCGGCCTCCCTAACTCCAAACAAAATAAAAGCAACACAGAGCCATACACCATTCATCAGGCACACACTACGAGCAAAGCAATCCTCACTAACAACATATCAATTTCCCACAATCCTTCAACCAGCTGCCACTAGACAAGAACATGATCACGTCAATCTTGATTTTTAACTACTTCATCAAACTACTTCGAATACACAAGCAAAGTTTAAAAAAACAATCTGCCACCGCAATTTTGGCCGCAGCAACGTCAAGGATTTTGGGGTCTCCGCCACCTCAACACAACCACAATTGTGGCCGTATTTGTCCACAATTTCGCACAATATTCAATGATCGCAATGGTGACGAAACCGCAATCGCGACTGCAATGTAAAACCTTGTAAACAAGACAGAATTGTCAAGGGGACCAATTTCACAAGCACATTTATAAGCCCAACTCTATGCATAAGAAGAATCAAACACATGCCCAAAAGTTATCTGATTCCAAACCCTTGCCTCAATCACAATCAGTGTCAAAAAAATCGAAACTTTAGCCTAAAACATAAAAAGAAACAGCGACTTACAGGTGCATAAAGAGTAGTGTCAGTACCAAATTGTCTAACAGCCTCTCTGGCAGCCCAATTATGGTCCAAGCAATACCCAGAAGATGAATTAGCCCCAACATGGCTCTGAGCGTAGACCAAACCAGGAACGGGTTCATGAGCCGCATAGCTAATAGGGTTCAATGGGGTTTGGGGATCAACCCCGGGAGGGTTAAGGGGAAGAGAAGAAGAAGAAGAAGGGTTAGGGTTAGGGTTTTGAGAGTAAGAGGGGTAATAGGTAGGAGGATATGAAGATGAGGGTTGTGGGAAAGAAGGGAGTGGGGTTTCGGTTTGAAGCGATTCAGCCCAATTGCTGTATTCCATTGATGGCTAGCTATGTGGGTTTCAAACTTTCAATGGCATGGAGAAGAGAAGAGAGAACAAGGTAACACACGGTGGTTGAAGCTTCGTACTACATACACACTACATGATGATGATGGGAAGTTATTACATTATTACATGATCCCCAAGACTATTATGGTTTCTGATGATCCCAAGCCTATTATTAGGTTACAAAATTTCCTCTAATGAAAGATTTGAGGCATTAAACTAAAATTATCGTGTTAATTAATTTACATTACACGCTGCTGATGATTTACTTGTTTCTTTTTTTTTTTGGCACATTTATGTTTAATAGAAGACAAAAACAGAATCGTATTAGAAATAATCGCATCAACTATCTTTTTTTTTTTAATTCTAAATTTAACTAATAATAAAATAACACACTTGTGTTATCTATATTTTATGCCTCCCATGCTTTTGTAGTGACTTCCTTTATTTATGTATCTTTTATTTAATAATACTTCTTGGTTGCTGCTGATGACTAATAGGACTTACGGTATTAACCTAGTTGTGATCATGGATTCTATTGCAATTGCAAGGTTCTAGCACTCATTGGTTTAAAATACAAACCAAAAATAGAAAATAATAATAAGAGCTTTTTTTTAAGATATATATAGAACTTCATAATAATCACACTATAACTTAGTTATATTATATTTTTTACTTCGTATGCTATGTAATTATTTAATTAATCAAAATTAAGAAAAATGATTAATTTAATTAATAACAATAAATATCTTAAATTTATATATTTTTTTTCAAAACTATCTATCATTTGTCGTTAATATTATTTTGTTTTTTTTATAATTATTTATCATTACATTTTCTTATTATGAGTATTTTAATCTAAAAATAATCAATTTAAAATACATAATGAATTGGGTTTATAAAAAGATCCCACACTTCTTTCAATTGAATTTTATGAATAGGACCGAAGATAACAATAATAATAATAGCGTATTTATGTTATAACAAGTAAAATCTTTTTATTTATAGTAATAATAGCATATTAAACAAAAGTAAAATATCTTTGAAGCATAGTTTATTTTAGAACGTAAAGCAAGTAATTGATAATTTACTTACTTTAGAAGGTTGGTCGTAGTTTTGTTAAGAAAAAAATGCTCTTAATTAAACTATATATTTGGGAAAAAAAATATAATAACTATATATTCTATAAAAAAAAACAAACTATTTTATTACTTTTCGAAAAACTATAGATAATAACTAATAATTTGAACTGTTGGATCATCCTCTTAATCTAATAAAGTTATCATTGACAACTATAAAAAATATGTTTTATTTTATAAAGATCAAATTAATACTTTTTAAATTTTATAGAGACACCACACATGTTTTACCGGTAATTGTTTCTTTAAAAGTTTAAACTAACAAAATCCTTTAGTTGGAAATATAATTTTTTTTCTTACTTTTATTGATTCATAAAATCGATTGTACCCGAAACAAATCACATGTGACCTGTGGTCCTATTAATTAGGAATTTTTTAATTTAAATTAGTGCAAGAATACAGGAAATCCTATTCACTGTATTCGAATTATTTTTTTGAAGTTTAAATAGCAAAACCCTCAAATAGAAAATATTAAAAAATTATTTAGTTTGATTGATTCATAGAATCAATTACATTTTAATGCGTACCAAACCAAATTACATGTCACCTGTGATCATATTAATTAGGAATTTCAATAAATATATAACCAGTGCAAATATATTCAAAGAAAGCTGAGCTGACTAAAAAATGGAGGTGTAAGGCAAATGGTTAGTATTTGGTTACGATTTTAAAATTTCAACTCATCATAACTCAAAGGGAAAACAAATGCTTTGAGCCTAAGGGCGCTGCTTCAAAATTTCCAATGTCTTTCTACACAGGCATCTTCAAGACACTTTTAATAGAGGAAATATGTCGCTTTGTCAAAGTAAAACTTGTATTTTAAGTTCAGAATTAAAGGTGTATTGATTATTTATTTAGTTTACAATTTTAATCGATTAAAATTTATTAAAAAGTAGAAACTTATTCTCTTGTTACTCCCTTCTTGCCACCCTCGTTTTCCTTTGAAGCATCAGGCTCAAATGTTACTCTCAAAATTACAAAACTTTCACCAATGTGATATTAAGAGAAGAATCAGAAGATTAATCAAACAAAACAAGTTTCCCTAGTACATTCATAAAAGATTTGGAGTACAAAGCAGCATAGTACATAAACACTCCCATTTCCCACAGTTTATACCCCATTTATGTCACCAACTATTATGAGAAAGTTAAGCAGGAAAAGAAAAACTCTTGCAAAAAATAATAAAGAATTAAACTGACTGCCTCAACATTTGACTGGTATTGCGCAGTTTACTTGATCAATGATCTATTTTATGCCAAAGCAGGCATGTCTTTGAGCCATGGATCCAGTGGCTTTCCAATTGAATAAACTATGAAGCCAATCTCACGCAACTTATCAGCATCCACAATGTTTCTGCCATCAAAAACAAATGCTGGTTTTTGCATGTTGTCAAATATCCTCTGGTAGTCGAGAGTCTTGAACTCATCCCACTCGGTTAGAATGCAAAGGCCATGTGCATCCTTTGTTGCTTCATAGGCATCCCCAACAACACTGACCTTCACAGTAGTAGGATTTGTGGGTTGCAAGTGGATAGGATGATCCCAATCAAACTTGTTCATTGATAGATCCCTCTGGATTTGGTCCTTGGTTACTTGCGGGTCGAATATGCTCAGGTTGGCCTTATCACCAAGTAGCCCCTGGCATACATCAATGGCAGGGGTCTCCCTGGTGTCACCAGTGTCTTTCTTGAAGGCAAATCCCAGAATAGCAATCTTTTTGTCCGAGACTGTGTTGAACATTGATGCAACTACACGGTTCACAAAACGGCTCTTCTGATAATCATTGATCTTGATAACTTGTTTCCAGTACTCAGCCACCTCTGGAAGGCCATTGCACTCGCAGATGTAAACAAGGTTCAAGATATCCTTCTGGAAGCAGGATCCACCAAAACCAACACTGGCGTTGAGGAACTTGGGTCCAATCCTTGAGTCTGTTCCAACAGAATAGGACACCTGTTGAACATTTGCCCCGGTAGCCTCACAAAGTGCTGACATGGCATTGACAGATGAAATCCTTTGGGCCAAGAAGGCATTAGCAGCAAGCTTAGACAGTTCTGCTGACCAGAGATTTGTGGTTAGTATTCTTTCTTCGGGGACCCATTGAGCATAAACATCCTTCAATGCTTGAATAGCTTTTTGGCCCTCCGGGGTTTCCCTGCCTCCAATAAGAACACGGTCTGGGTTAAAGAGATCTTTGATTGCAGTTCCCTCAGCAAGGAATTCAGGGTTCGATAGAATCTGGAATTTGATTCCCTTGCTATTGTGGGTCAGAATCTTCTCTATTGCCTCAGCTGTTTTAACTGGGACTGTGGATTTCTCTACCACGATCTTGTCAGACTTTGAAACATCAGCAATCATGCGAGCTGCACTCTCCCAATATGTCAAATCTGCTGCTTTACCAGCTCCAAGACCCTGAGTTTTGGTTGGGGTGTTGACAGAGACAAACACTATGTCAGCCTCAAAGACATGCTTTTCAACATCAGTGCTAAAGAAGAGGTTCTTGCCACGGCATTGCTTCACAACATCATCAAGGCCAGGTTCATAGATAGGAAGCTGGTCACTGTTCCAGGCTGCAATGCGGGATTTAGAGATATCAACAACAGCAACTTCAATGGATGGGCACTTAAGTGCAATGACTGCCATAGTAGGACCCCCCACATATCCAGCACCAATGCAGCAAATCTTCACCATTTTGCTTTTCTAAATAACCTATCCAAATCAGGGTTCAAACAGATCGGTAAGATTACAGCACAAGCTTGCAACATAAGCCACTTTGATGCCTTATACGGCTATCATTTTGCATCATAGGATTAACACAACATATTATAGACATGATTAGATTTTGCAAATTGCAACAACTATCATCTTGGAAAATAAGGAAACAGGAAACCGTAGCTGCTTATGAGTTCAAAGAAATAATACATTAACAAACAACATACATTAAGAATAGGCCAATAATTCTACAAGATTCCATGCAATTTCATTGGGTTCAAACGGTAGTAGATTCACTTCATTTTTGAGACATCATATCAAGCACCATCCTTTTGTTCTACCTAGCTTTGAGGATCTAAGACCTGGCTAATCATGGCCAACTGAACTAAATGTTACTGTTGCTAAAACAGGGAAGAAACAAGTATGCAATCCCAACATGTTGGAATCAATATCATGTTAAATATTTTCCATCAGAAAACAATAAATCGGATTAAAAGAGGGTGAAAGATCTATATAAAAAACGAAAGTGATGACACTGATGAAACAAACACGACATAAGAGCTTATAAGAAACCAGATCTAACACACGCATGCAAAAGTTGGTGATTTAATGATAAAGCTTCAGCATGACTATAATTTGACCACTCAGACAAAAGCAGATCTAGCACCAAATGCCGAACCATGAACTAAATGCACGTGATTTCAATGCCGAAAACCACTAATCCCAACAGATCCATAGTCAAAACAAGTTGACAACAAAAACCCACCAACCAAATCCCACGACAACATCGAAATTGAACAACACAACAACATAAAGAAAGCGAAAATTGCCACAGATCCGTCACACATTCACACAAATCAGAACAAAACCCATGAATTACAACAAAAAAAACATTTATAATAACTAATAAGCATAACACCACCACCACCACACACAAACAAAATAAAACTTTCAAAAACCATGAATGTGTGATCCAACAAAAGCAAAAAACTTGACATGGGACACATTAAAAATATGAAATGGAAGTGTCAGAACTTTACCTGGGAGAAGAACGATGAGTCTCTTTGACTGAGGGAGAGAGAAAGAAGAAAATTGTGTGTTTATGTGGAAGAAAGAGCGTGACAAAGGTTATATATACGCAACGAAAAGTCGAAAATCCACCTTCCCAGCGTGTTATTACCAAAATGGACACACTTGCGGTCGGTGTCGAGAACCTTTCTACTTTTCTTTCTCGAATTAAATATGCATGTTAGAGAAAAACTAATAATAAAACAAACGCACATAAATACTATGCAATAGTAACTACTATACCACATGTTCAATTTGGATTATTTTAGGAAAAATTACTTCTTTTTAAAACTGATATTTTATATATGCTATAAGTTTTCAGTCTAATTAAATAAGTGAATATATATTTTAAATTAAACAAATAGGAGAGAGATATTTTTACAAATTTCAATCTAATTTCAATATTGTATTTCATAAGGATCAAACTCATTCTTTTATAAATTTAGCATATGTAACTTGATATAAAATATAATTTTATTAGTCCGATTGTTGATTTATATCTATGTATTATTAAGATCATTTGTATTAAATTTTGTTAAAATTGAACAACAACAAGAATACAATCAAATCATTCATATTTTAATATATTTTAAAATATTTATATTACATCGATTTTAATTTATATAAATATTTCATTTTTGTAACACTGATCTGTATGAAACATACGAATTACCAATGAATATGTATAGATTTATCACAATAGCTTTAAATTAATATAAAATTTTAAGTATTATATATGTAAAATAAATTTTCAATCTAACAATAAATTTTTTAAAATGTTATTCAATTATAAGGTGTGTATGTAAATGTGTGTGTTTCTTTATATATATATATATATATATGCGCTTTTTTTATCACTTTATTTTTAAAAAATAATTGCTTGTTTTTACTAATTTTTTAGAAAAATATATAAAACTCAACTAAACTTTGTGTTAGCTAACAAGAAAAAAAATATTATATACAAACTTATTATTTTGAAATTATCAAATTTTAGACATTTGTATGGATTTAAAATTTCTATATGAGAAGAAATTTTAAAATAAAATCAATATAATTAAATAAACAATTTAATAAATTCAAAGGAACGAATTAATAAGTTTTAAATCAATTTGAGTTTTTGTTATGTAACAGGGTAAAACTGGAACTTGAAGTGAATTTACGGAGATGTCCATGCGTTCATGGTTTTCCTTCTAACGCTGGCAAAGAGGGGTTTACAGCTTATTCGCGCGTTCCACGCGTCTACCCTCCATTCCTGGCTTATTCTGTGAGTCAACTAGAAGCTGCGCATTGTCACTATTCATGCCTAATTATAATTTTATTTTATTAGAAGATAATTCATTTTATTATTACTTATTAGTAGCCACAACATTTTTTACTTTTTTTTCTTCCTTCTTTTTGGTTCACACTTAGATTTGTAGTTAACTTTACTCTGTTTATTGATAATATAAGTGACTGTTTAAGTTGTAAACTAAGAAATTCCCGTCGTGGCCACATTCCATTAGTTGTACCACGTGCAAGGGAATGGAAGAATATGCATTAGATGTAAATAATGTGCGATTGAAGTAAAGATTTTGGATTATAAAAGGACTATAGAACTTTAGGTAAAAGGTACTAACAGATCGTCAAAAATAAAATAAAAGGTAATAAGTACTAAGTGAGAAGGGAGAGAAAAAAAAATCGAAATGTAGTCTACGTCAAGGCTGTTTATAATTTAATTTGGATTGACTTTGATGAAGAAAACCAACTTTTAAAAAATCCATAAGGTTAATTTATATTGGTTTGGTAAAAATATTAATTTCGAACTAATCTAACCTAATTCTTTTTAAAGTTTGGATTGAATTGATTATTCAGTTTTTGTTTTATATTTTTCAAGGGATCACTCTTTAATTTTTTGGTTGAACATAAATGAAATTTCATTAATTAGAGTAAGAGTAAAGTCTCAAACTAATACATAAATTCTTCTCTTTTGCCTAATTTTTCATTTAAGAAACAACACGCATCAAATAAATAACCAAAAAGCATTAAATCTCATTATAAATCACAACTTGGTATAAATTATAAATTAAAATGATTTCAAATTTATTTGAAGATAAAATAAGAAAATAATATCAATTTAATATGTTTGTGATTCAATTTGACATGAAACCTAAGATGAAAATGAACATAATAAAATATGTCAGTTTTCAATTTTTTTATTAACAATTTAATTAATGTGAATACTTTAAAATTAATTTAGTGGTTTGCTAAGTTTTTTTTAGATTGGATCACATATATCTTTTAGAATTACTAGAGGTTATAGGGGTGATTGGACGATGAAGGAAGGAAAAAATAAAGGAGAAATTTTGAGTTTTAATCCTTCTATTAAACACTAACAACTAATATTGATGAATAAAAAAAAATTAGGATTATTATAAGTGGTTAAATCCTTCCTCTAAATATTTAAATTATATAAGTATTTATGACTTAAATTTAAAAATATTAATTAAATACAAATAATTTCACGTTAATTGATTTATTCATGTGTTTGATGATGATACTGATTTTGTATGATTAACATCAATTTTCATCGCCCTTAATTTTGTTTCATCCTACAGTTCACTACTAGTGTTTAAAGTTCAAAGTTTGCCACAATTTAAGTTCTAACTTTTCTCTCATGTCTAGATTAACAATATAAATATTTTCTTACAAAATATGGCATAATATATTAAAAAAAAATTAATAAAAAAAACTTAATAGTCACATTCATAGAAAACACGCTTCCACGTAATGGTCTAATTTCAGTTTTGGTATTCCATCTCTTGCTTATTTCCTCTACATTATTCTTTTTTTCCTTTTTAATGAGGAGGAGGGCCAAAGGCCCTTATAATATAATAATACTATAATTCTATCCCTTGTTTCTAACGGTTGGATTTTGTCATTGTGCTTCATAGTTTGCATATAATAAGGATTTTTGGTTTTCTTTTTTTATGTCATGAAAAAAACGACACGCCAAGTTTAACGATTTTTTAAGAAAAAAAAACACTTTTTTCCTTCTGAAACTAGATATCTTCATAATTAAAAGTCATAAGATTAACCTCAAGAAATAAATTTTATCTCTCTTAATAAAATTTTCTTCCATATGCATAATAATACAGTTGAATCCCTATCAACATATTTAAGAAATCAATATGCTTAGACCTTGTTCGTAAACTTATAAAAAACACACACACACAATTCAAATTATAGTGAAAATCTCAATTTTTTTTAATTAAAGACCATTGACATTTTTTGGTGTGAAGACCATTGAATATTACACTGAAATTCAACTAATTTAAATTGAGTTAGGCGAGATTCATTCTCTTTTCAAAATTTTAATATATCCGCATTAGATTTATTTTTTGATACAATTAGATTTTCTTTTTTGTTTATGAAACAACGTTCTTTTCCTCTATAAAATTAGTACGAATTTGAAAACGTCGTAATTTCTCTATATATTTTATTATTATTAGAAAGCAATGTTTTTTAAAAGATGGAATTCAAAATATCATTATTGACACTTCGACAGTGATAATGCGAGCTGGGTTTTCATGTGCGCTTATACATTGACCCAATCACCATAATGATACTGTTTTTTCAATTATCATCAAAGCAGATTGCGCAAGCTTCAAAACTAAGAATGAACTTTGCTTCAGAAGTTAGAATATATATATATATATTGAGTACATTTGAAGCTATAAAAGAGGAAAAATTTAACAATTTCGATTTTATATGGAAAGGGAAAAAATCCTTAGATTGTTCTTGACGTCTCGAGGAAATCACGCATTTCTCACATGTCTATTAATTTAAAAAAAAAATGAAAAGCAAAATAATATAATGTTAAGAAAATAAAATGTATTATTTTCCTTAGTTGTCTTTTCCTTTTTTGTTTTCTCTGTCTATTCTTTCAATTTTGTCCAAAATTTGATTCTCGGAAAAAATCAATCTAGACAAATATATGATGACTACTTTTACAAAATATCGTCATATATAAAAGACAACTGCAAGAATCATCATCCAGAACTCAAAGTAAATTCTGGGTTGGCAAAACACCCTCCAAGGTATTAGTATTTTCATGGAGATTGTTATTGGACAGACTTCTCTCATGTGAACAACTTCACAAAAGACATGTCCAGATTCATAACTTAGAAGCTTCCTGTTATTTCTACAATTCCAGTAAGCAAACAACCCAACACTTATTTCTCATGTGTTCTGAGGTTTCTCAAATCTGGTATGGGATCTTCAAATGGTTGGGAGTAGATATAGTGCTCCCCCAGGAGAGTAATAAACTTTATGATCAATTTGGCATGCTCATTTGTGGAGGGAAATTTCGTAGATGGAAGCATTTGATTTGACACACCACATTTTGGTGTATGTGAAACACAAGGAACAACAATGCTTTTCGGGAAACATTTTTTGATGGGGCAAAACTCTAGGAAGACATCAATATCACCTCATGGCAATGGTTCTTGTATAAGAGAAGGAACAAAATACTGAACTTCTTCTCTTCCATGTACACTAACCCCTTGCTTTATTTGAATTCATATAGTTAGAAATTAATATAAGATACTTTTTGGGTTTGTGATGTCATACTATTATGTATAGTGGACAAACATTTTTTGGTTGTACATTCGCATTTATACCTCTTATACAGTCTTGCTGACTGTTAATATAAGAAATTATACTTTGCCTTTTAAAAAAATACTAATTCCGTAATATTTTATGAGTCAATTAGCATTTGTGGATTTTGTCATTTTGATTTGCCATTTTTGATGGTGTTATGCAAAAACCTTTCACGCTTGAGGAAAATAAAACCACCTTTTATCCGAAAATAATAAATATTCAATTTGCAACAGTGTGTCACAATCATAAGAGGTAGTTTATCAAAATTCAACGGTCAAAAAAGAAATATATGGAAACAAAATTACAAAAATTAAATAAACAAAACCAAAGAGACAAATAAGACACATGAAAAAAAAAATAGCCGTTACGAATTGGAGCCTGAAGTAACGTTCCAATTTTCTCTCCTCTTTCTCAACCCCTTTTCTTTCTCTCATTGAACAACCTCCACAATATTCAGTGACACACCCTTTCTCTTTCTTTCTCCGATCGAAGCACCCCCATTTTCCGATGGCCGCCGTAGCATCATCGCCGACGCCACGTGGGTCTAGATCCAAGGCTCATCAAGAGCCATCAAAAAACATCGAGAATTTCGACCCCAACAAACAGCAACAACAACAAAGCCCGTTTTCGAAACCCTCTTGTTCGTCTCCCTCTTCTTCCCCTCTCGTGAAATCAAAGAATCCTAGTAAAGTCGACTATTTCTCCCCTAAGAACAAGATCCGGCAGAGAAAGTTCTTGGTGGCAAAGAAGAAGAAAGAGAAAAAGGCAGAAGAAGAGGGTTCGGGTGCTGCTGTTGACTCTTGCAAGTGCAAAGCAAGTGGTGCAAATGCAAACAAGAACAAGTGTGTGTGTGTGGCTTACAACAACCTAAAGAAGTCCCAGGAAGAGTTCTTCAAGAACAATGATGATGGTGAAGAAGAGGGTTTTGACAGTGTGGTTGTTGAAGAAGAAGAAGAAGAAGAAGGAGAATCATTATTGGGGAATGGTGAAGTGGGTGGTTTGGTTGTGAAGCGTAGGAGGGAGAGGTTGATGGAAGAGGTGCGGAAGAGTGTTCCCCAAAGTGGGTCTGGGAAAGTTATGCATTTGGTGAAAGCATTTGAGAAGCTTCTCTCTATTCCCAAAGCCAAGGAAGAAGAAGATGAGGAGGGATCTCAAGATCAAGAGAGGGATAATAACAAGATGGTAGGGAAATGGGCACTGCCAGGGTTGCAGCAGCAACAAGTTTCTGAGGTATCATTTTGCCCACCAAACTGTGTCCTCACATCGCAAAACCTTGGCTTGGATCCGGGGGCATCGGTTTCCTCTTCCTGGGATAGCAGCAGTGCAAGGTTTGGATTCACTATTCAGAGAAAAAACAATAACTTTTTATCTGCTATTCTCTAATTTTGTTTCCATGAACAAAACTTACATACAAATACTTAGTATTCTTAATTTTTTAAGTACTGTTCTCTAGTTAGATTACAATAAGAGTTTCAATAGCTAACTTATGTTAATATCATTAATGCAAATCTTTATTATACAAATTAGTGATGTGAAACACCAATTCTGATTGGAGAATAAGTAGTGAGTACTTAAGAAATTGCATCTAAGTTTTGTTTTATTGAACATTATCAACCTAATAAACATTATCATCGGTATGGTTCTTGAGATAGTTTTTGTAAAAGTGGGCAAACTTACTAATGGATTGTGATTGAATTGTCACTGCATAGAGACTATTTACTTTTTTTTAAATTATAAGTTAAGTTGTTTTGAACATAGATTAAGATCCAAAAAAACGCATTCATGTTTGATTTTCATTGATCCATTGGTAGTGTTAATTTCAGTGTTGTGTTAATGTTTGCTAACTTTTTATGTTTTGCAGCGTGTTTAGCAGGACTTCTACAGGGGGTCGAAGAAGCAGGAAAAATGTAATACTTGAGTAAAGTTGCTTTTTATTAGAATAAGTTCAGTCAGAATGGTCCATGGTTTAAAAAATGTTCATCAATCAGAGTATTGATTTTAATTGAATGATTTATTTCAGAGCCTGGAATCATCAAGTACTTTTGGGAGAAGAAGGTTGAAAAAGCAGCAGCAGAAAGTCACAAGCCAGAAGCCATTCAAGCTAAGAACTGAGGTAATTGCTGGCAATTGATTGGTTGATTGGTCATTTTAAAGTTCATTTTTTTATATTTTATAACTAGTTTTTCCAAAAAATTTGGATAGTAGCATTTTTAATGGAATACTACTGCAGCAACGGGGCAAGTTAAAAGAAGAAGAATTTGTAAAGAAGAGACAAGAGATGGCAGCAGTAGAAGAGAAGCAAAGGATACCTGTTGCACAGGGTCTTCCTTGGACAACAGATGAACCAGAGGTAAAGTTCATTTTGTTATGGATTGAAAGTCTTTTTTTATCTGTTGCATAGGATTATGTTTGATTGTTTGTGTTCCAAAACTCATTAATCCAATGACATATTTTGTCCCATGTGGGTTATGTTTGCAATTGCTATAATTGATTACTAGGCATTCTTTGGTGCTATTATTTCAGTGCTACTATGTTTTTGCTCCAAAACACAAAAACTCGTTTATCCAATGACAAATTTTGGTCTCGGGTGGTTATGTTTAGGATTACTATAATTGATTACATGGTATTCTTTAGTTCTACTGTTTCAGTGCTATTATGTTTTTTGTGCTCCAAAACTGAAAAACTCTTTAATTCAATGATATATTTGATCCCATGTGTTTATGTTTGCAAATATATAATTGGTTACTAGGCATTTTTCGGTACTACTATGTTTGTGCGCCAAAACACTTAAAACTTATTAATCCAATGACATAATTTGGTCCATGTGGTTATGTTTGCAATTGCTATAATTAATTACTTGGCATTCTTTGGTGGTTGGTGATACTATTTCAGTGCTTGGTTAAACCTCCGGTGAAAGAAATCACAAGGCCTGTTGACCTGAAGCTTCACAGTGATGTGCGGGCATTAGATCGCGCTGAGTTTGACCATCAGGTGCCTCTTTCACATCTCATTCATCCTTTTTCTTTTTCTCATTATTGCTTTACATGTTTTTTCCTATTATGTCTCGTACTGTGACATTGTTTTTCCTAGTTTTCCCCTAGTACTTGTATTTTAAGGTCCTAGGGACAATTTTAAAAGCTGAATTCATACACTAATCAATCTCAATGGAGTGTTACCTTCTGGATACTTGCCAAGTTCAATTGAGTTATCTTTTCGTATACTTGTTGTACACGTTCTTTCCTATTACGCCTTGTATTGTGACATCGGTTTCTTAGGCTTTGCCCAAGGACTTGTCTCGTAAGGTCCTAGGGATAATTTTAACAGCTGAATTTGTGGACTAGTCAATTTCAATTGAGTTATCTTTCATTTTTGGAAGAAGACATGGATTATAGGAAATGGAAACAAAATTTTGATGATTGTTAAATCATGCAGGTGCAAGAAAAATTGAGCGTAATAGAGCAATACAAACTGGAAAGGGAGAGACAACAGAAGGTGCACTGTTAATATCCCAGATATTGCTGCTTTGATTTTTATTCCTACTTCCTTTCATTAAATACTGATCTCCTGTATGTTACTCCAATGTAGTTGGCAGAAGAAGAAGAACTGAGAAGGTTGAGGAAGGAACTCGTACCAAAAGCACAACCAATGCCATATTTTGATAGACCTTTTATTCCAAGGAGGTAAGGACTGATTAACCAATAAATAATCAGTGATTTAAAGTTGCACTTGCTTCTCTTTTATAGAATGGCTGTCTCATATAAGTTTTTTGCATGCTCAAAGGTCAATGAAGAGTCCAACTATACCTAGAGAACCCAAGTTTCATAATCATAAGAAGATCAAGTGCAGCTTATCATCATGGAACGATATAAGCCCCTACTCCTCCTCCTGCCTTAACTAAGTTCCAAAGCTTATTTGTTGATGTGAGCTGTGAAGTGAATAATATTCTTTCATCCCCTTACCCCGCTTCTCTGAATAATCTTCAGTTTTGTATGCAGGCAACAAATTTAGTTGCACATTCTTTCTTCTCTCTCTCTCTTTTTGGCTTTTGGTCTTTTGTACAGTGTTTGAAAGATAACCTGAGCTATTGATATGTCTTCCAAAGAACCATAAATTCACAGTGAACTAATTTAATTGCAAATTCTTCTCTTTTTGGCTTTGGTTTGTTAAGTGGTGTTTAAAATGATTGAAGCGTATTTCCCAAAGAATCGTCAATAATCAACAAAAGGGAACTTGGATATAATAAGTGTGGAGTGTTGTGGAGAGTCAATTTTTCATAAAAATGAAAAGAAAAAAAAAAACAGTATAGCAGCAAGAGGAAAATAAACCAGAAAGAAAAACAAAAGTAGAACAACAGAAAATATATATCCTTATGAAAAAAAAGTAACAAAAGCGAAACAATAATTATCATGCAGGCCCAAATCAAAACTTACATAATGGTCTCATTCTTCATTTCCACTTGCATGGATAACAACTTAATTTTGAAGACATTTTGATGATATACTAGGATTTTGAAAAAATTGGAAGTACAGGCAAAAAGTGTTTTGAAATACACACACATATTGCAGTATGTTTAGGACCAGTCTTTGATGAGAAAATATTCAAGCAGAGTATCCTTGAACATGTGTTGAGCAAACTTCGGTGTTGTATTTGCAAGGATGAATCTGATGCTCAAATCAGTTTATGCTGGATTAAGAACTGCGACTGCCTCATTGATATCGTATAAAAGTTGTTATCACTGACAAGTAACAACATTGGGATCATGATCGGTACAAATTCATTGGGTCAACTCACACGCTTATTTTCCTATGATGGCCAACTCCTAAAGTGAAGTTCATAACACACTATATTTTAGAGTGTCTATCAGTATAAACTTTAACGGCTTTCGTCATCGCCACATTTGAAATGTTCTTAAATATGCCAAATCTATTAGCAATTGCCGATGAATTTGTACATAATGAAGTGATCTCTTTTCTAAGTATGTTGCAAAATTATGCCACACTTGATTTTATCCGTGTGCCAAATGCGTGTTAGGCGATGTATAATGTGAATTGAGAGTTGAGACTGGAGTACTCTAAATGTCTACTCTATATCCTTTTCTGTGATTCTTGTTGTTAGAACGAATAATTTTCTCTTTTTTTATTGTGGCATTCATATGGTATTAACAAACATATAACACATAGGATAAATATTATTCCATTACTTCTTTTTTATCTGATTGTTATGTAAGAAAAGTACAATATTTTTTTATTCTAATAAAAATTGCAAAATTTTCTATTTTATCCTATTTTTCTTTTCACTTCACAATAAATGTATACATAAATTAATTAAAGATTAAGATATAAGTAAAGGCATAACTGATAAAAGAATAATTAGTATGATATTAAATTTTGCAAACTATATATATATATAAGAATTTTTTTCCCTAAAGCCAGAGAATTAAAAAGGAATGGAGAAATTATATGTTAGATAGTATCTTATATTATATAGAGTTTATTCATCATATAATGCACCATGGAGCTCATCCTTCTTAAAACATTAAGAAACATATTAGATTGATTTAACATGATAATGTCATTACTTAAACTTGTAATATAGAAAAATGTATGCTAAATCCAAAAAAATTGTAACATCACTATATCAAACATGATTGTCGATTCGACATTATCACCTCGAGAAAATTAACCTTCAAAGCTACAAGACAATTTTTCCATTCTTGATGCCTGTAATGTATGAAACCTAACATACTAGGTCTCCCCCATTTTGTAATAGCATTCAATGTCATTATTGTTTGGTCTTTTCAAGTACTCAATTTCAAAAGTCTTATTCACACCCTTGACAAATCTTTCAAAGCATTCTAATGCAGTGCTTTCATCAATTCGAACATAGTTATCAATAATTATTAGCACGTGACACATATGTCAATATACATTTAGCGACATTGCATTTCGACAACAATGGAATACTCATTTTACTAATTGCATTGACCTTCATGTGAACATACTCACCATATTTGCTAAGAGTTTCTACAATTTGAAGGAACAAATGTTTTCACACTTGACATCTTTGTTGAAATTGAGCTTATATGAATACTAGATTTTCAAAGAAATGATCAATGAACAATCAATTATGTGGTTTTATCACTATTTTAGTACATGAATGCTTAGTAGAGATGTCATGTTATTGTTACCAAGGTTATCAAACTCGAGAGTCTATATAGACTCGTGAGAACTCCAAATACTCGACTCGTAAACTCGTAAGAGTTTATTTCATATAAAAACAATAACATAATATCTATAAAATAGTAAATCATAAATTTCACAGTGCTTAAATAATCAAGTCTAGTATAGATAATAACTTGCGAATGTGATAATTGTGGTAGATCATACCCATTAAGGGTTTGATGTTGTTAGAGGTGAAATGTTCTTTGATTCATTAATAACACAACAAATGAAGGTATTTGGAACCTTAAATGAATTAAAAACTATCCAAAGTGTACCAAGTTTACATATAGTCTACTTGGTCTATCTAAAGTTTACTAAAACAAGAATTTGTACACGAGTCAATTTTTAGAAGATAAATAGACTTGTATACTCATAAGTGTTAGTGAATAAACTTAATAGTTTGATAATGATAATGATGTTTTTGCCTCTTTATTATTAATTTAATGCATTCTTCACAATTGTCCATAATTTTTGCTTCTATGATTTGTCACTCGAGTATACCATAGAAAGCATTTGGATCCCTTAGATATATGATAGTTAAGAAAATAAGAGAAGATTTATTGAGTGGGAGTAGCAACATGGATAACTCTGAAATGAAAACCTACCTCTAAAGATCCTAAATGATTATCGAAATTCTCTTACATCAAATTTAAACTGTAAATTACCTTTTGCTAAAAGGAAAAGCAATGCATTATTGGACGGATTAGGTTTTTTTATTGGATTAAGGACGTGGCACATCAAGGGGGCTGTATCATTTTTCATACAATAAATTTTTTGGTATTATTTCTAAAAAACAAAAAATAAATAATTATACCATAATTTTAAAAAATAGTTTTATTTATTTATTTATTAAAAAGTATCTTCAAATACAATTTTGAAAATAATTATTATAAAATTATAATTTTCGTCATACATTGAATAATAATATAAAATTTTTTATACAGTATATTCATTATAATTAGCTCACATAAAAAATTCATTTTAATTAAATTAAAAAAAAAAGGTGTAGTTTGAATTTTATCAAATTATTTTATGAGACAGGACAACAAATGCCAAAGAAGTGTTGTTCCAAGTTGGTTGAAACTGACGTTGATGTGCTCATTGTTATCATCGAAGCCACAGTGTTAAAACCAGAGTGTTCCTCCTTTGTACTCTCCATCATCCCTCTTGCATAGCATTGCACTGTTTCCCTTTTTCTCTTCTCACATCGTCATTCACACACCCTCTTCTCTTCGATCTCATCGCATTCACAAACCCTTATATTTACACAGGCCGGCCCACTTTCCCATTTGCACCATTTCGTTCAGATCATAGCGCCGTTCGTGATCAGAAACCGGAAAACTCGGTTTTTGATTCGTGGGGTTGGTTTCAAATGGCGTCATTCACGATCCCTTGCCCCAAGTGCGTTGTTGTTCCTTTTGCTCATTTGGGACTGAACTCTCAGACCCAGCAACGGAACGCGTTGGGGTTGAAGAAATCGCTCTCACTTGGATCTTTGAGTAGTGATTCGGCGCCAAATGGGATTCAGGTGCGTGTTTTTTTTTTTTTTGTTGTGAAATGTGAATCTGGTTTTGAAGTTTGGATTAATAATACCATATTGATTTGTTCAGATTTTGGACGGTGGTGATGCCACTGTGCGTCATTGATTGTTTCGTGTGTGTGCTTGTGTAATTGTGTTTGAGATTTTAGTTGTATCATGAATAAAGCTAGAAGGGTTGCTCCAGAATGCTCAATTTACCCTTTTTACCTTTGTTTTTCTTGGAGGTTAGATAGTGATGGGGAAACAATGGAATTCAGGTTTATTGGCTGAATTTAGAAATTTGGGTGCCATTTCGTTAACTTATTTCTTGTTTTAGTATATTGGTTAAGCTATTGTCTATGCTCTTACTTCAATTATTATTCTATTATTTTCAGCATAAATTAGTGATAACTAATAACCAAATCCCTATTACTGTCTTTTCTGTGTTGAGTGTCCTTTGCTTTTTGGGTTAAAAACAAAAACAAAGGGGAGCCTTTTGTTCCTTTAAGTCCTATTTAATTTGAAGCTTTATTCAACAACTCACACTTTACAATTGACACATATTTTGATGTATGGAAACGTAGAGTTTCATCGCTGCCTTTTACTGCACTTCTTGCACAGTGAAGAAATCATTAGTATTTTGTTTTATTCAAAACAATCTACAGCTCAATGTTTGATCAATTGACAAGTGTTACCTTTAGTACATTTTATGGGGTCCTTTTCCCTCTTGTTTCTGAATGCTTCTGATGGAATAGGTTGAGCTTCTGTTTGGATAAGCTCGTTGATAAGTAACTTTACAGAAACTCTTAATTTTACTTCTTCAAAAGCTGAGGTGCACAAGTTGATTTTAGTTTATGGGAAAAGTTCAATTTATTTTGCCTTCTTATTCTCTTCTCTTATAAGTGCTGATACAAAAGTTTATCCAAACAGGGCCTGAATCTTGTAAAAATTCTGTGACATTAAAATTTAGTGCTGAGCATAAGACCCTCTTGCATATGAAACTCCAAACTACAGTCATAGAGAATCATTGTGATCAATGTTTTGTTGAGTGTTATTCTGTTGTCAATATTTGCTGCCATATGGGAATATTTCTATCATGAAGCTTGGTATTGCGTTTACATTCAGCTTCAGCTTTATGGTTTACAGTTCCTAGTAATTTTTATGCTTAAATAAGTAATGTTTCTATATATTTCATTTCCTCACATCGTGATGACACATTTTCAGCATGTTATAATCAGAAGTAGTGCATTATTTGTTGTTCTGAATGCTAATATTAATAAACTTATGTCAAAAGCTTTGCAGCTATATTTTTCTTCCTGATTGTTTATATGTTTCATTGTTATTGTCATGTCTGCAGTGCCTTAACAAGAAGCAATCTTCTGTCTGGAAGCTTCAAGCACAACCAAAAGAGGTCAGTTCACATTGAGTATTACTTTTGAAGAAAATTGTCGTCAGAGTTCTCTAATCCTTCTGAGAAAATTAGTTCTTCATAAGGTTAAATTAACAATAACCATAAATTACCTTGCTCTGTGTGTCCTAGGCTGTTACTGTTGAAAATTCCGCACCTGTACAGGTCAATGGACCTAAAATTGCTCTGCCAGAAGAGAAGGATGACCATAATGGAAAACCCTCTGGTCCAAGCACTTCTGCTGATGCATCTTCAATTTCTGCATTTATGAAACAAGTTTCAGATCTTGTTAAGTAAGACTAAGCTGCTGTGCTTTTCATAAACTTTTTTTTTTTTTTTTATTTAAATTCTTATATCAACATTAGTATATGAAACATTTCTATATATTATACTAAATATTATTTTTCTGGGCAGACTTGTGGACTCTAGAGATATTATGGAGCTGCAACTTAAGCAAGCAAACTGTGAACTCGTGATAAGAAAGAAGGAAGCTTTGCAGCCTCCACCGGCTACATTTGTAGCTCCAGTGTCACAACCATTTCCATATCCCACAAATTCTCTGCCAGCAGCACCACCTGCAGTTGCCACTTCCGCTCCTGCAAGTCCTCCACCTTCAAAAGCATCTCCTGCCTTACCTCCTGCAAAAGCAAGCAAATCATCTCATCCACCACTGAAATGTCCAATGGCAGGAACCTTTTATCGAAGTTCAGCACCTGGCGAACCTCCATTTGTCAAGGTATGTATCAGTATTACTGTATATGCACATGTAATTTAAATAGTGAACTTTTCTTGAGGTGCTGATTTACAAATTATTCTACAGGGTACATACTGCTAATCATTACCATGTTTGCCAAATAAATTAATGGATAATGTTAGGGCCGTGTATTTGATTGCGTTTTTTGTTTTTAGAATTATTTTATGAAATATTTTTTTCGAAAATGAGATAATAAATTAATGGTAAGAGTAAGGTAAGAAGATGAGATTGCGTTTTTTGTTTTTAGAATTATTTTATGAAATATTTTTTTCGAAAATGAGATAATAAATTAATGGTAAGAGTAAGGTAAGAAGATGAGATGATGTAAGGAAGAAAATGAGTAAGAAAATTGAAAGTAGAAAACCAAAACAACTTAAAATTGTTCTGGTTATTTTATTTTAAAAACTGAAAGAGAGATTACTTTTGAAATCAATTTTCAAACAGAAAATAGTTTTCTAGAATAGGAAACAAATAAAGTCTTATTCTTCTGTCACTGTTTCTGTGTTTCAGGTGGGAGATAAAGTGCAGAAGGGGCAAGTCATTTGTATTATTGAGGCTATGAAACTAATGAATGAAATTGAAGTATGTGTATTGTTCTTTCTGTGCTACTTTTTTTTTTATTATGTTTTTCTGCTTTCTTTCTCCTTTTACTAATATTACTCTCTTATTATTGTGGACTATAGTCATATAGTAAAAAAAAAATCCATATAAAAGGTCCCCTCATTATAGCACACACCAAAAACACAGGCCTATAAAAACTGTTTGCACAGTGCACAATATTTCTGTTTCTTACATATTTCCATCTTATTCAACTGCATTAGCTCTAGTTATTTATTTAACCAATAAAAGAAATTGTAATAACTTGGTCCTCTTATGGCTTTCTAGGCTGATCAATCTGGAACAGTAGCTGAGGTAGTAGCAGAGGATGGGAAACCAGTCAGTGTAGACACGGTACTCTCTCTTTCTTTCCCTCTCTCCATTCAAAGTTTTTGCATAATTTCTCTAACTGAATGCTTGTGCTTCATGCAGCCTCTTTTTGTAATTGTACCATGAAGTATGAGAAAGACCTTTGGCTTTGATGGAAATCTCCCGTGTTGGATAGCATGCTACAAGATTAGTACAATGGCACAAGTTTTTCATTATTCGAATTTCTTTTGCGAAGATGTTTGTCCCATTTTAGAAAGTCTTTTTTTCTTTTTAAAGACTTATAAGACATAAAAGCATTATCAGAAGGAATATTGGAATTTGTAGTTCGAAACAGTTTTGGGATTTGTAGTGTAAAAGTTTTATGCATTTGGTTTCTCAAGGATATACCTGCTGTTTGGTTTTACAAGAATTTGTTATGACATGTTTATATGGGTGAAGGATGGATTATATTTAAAATAAGATTTAATTACTCATTTGATTCCTATATCAGAATAATCTATATGTCTTAGTCTTTATACTTAAAAGTTTGTTCGATTTAGTTTTTATAAATCCATCTTTTAATTCATTTTAGTTCTTTTATCTAAAATTGTAGGAACTAAAGTGGATTAAAAAATGCATGTATAAACACTAAAATGAGTTAAAAGGTGTATATGCAGGAATTAAAATGAGAAATTTCTAAGTGTAGGAATTAAAACAATAATTTATATTAAAATATTTTGTATCATTATATAATCCATAATAACCTATAATTAATCATTTAAATTGATTTTAAAATATTTTAAGTTAATTTAAAATAATTTTGATCTTTAATTTCCTTTTAAACCTTAATTAATATTATAGAGCCAAATTAATTAATTATATTCTCACCTAATTAATGAAATTTCACTCAATTAATGAATTCCCACTAATTTCTCACCCAATTAATTGATTTCTTACTCAATTAATTAATTTTTGCAAGAAAATTTCTTTAATTTTAATTCAAATAGGCAAACATACAATCCCTCACCCCTATTTTTAATTTTAATTTTTCACTTTTTCTTTTTTCCTGTAAACAAATTCCCTACCTAACTATTTTTATTCACTTTTTTAATACATGTTTGATTTGGTGTTCAAGAATTGATTTTAAGTTTAAAATCAATTTTGGATATATTTTTACATGTTTGATTTTAATATTAAAAAAGAATTTAGAATGGATTCCAAATTCAAAAATGATTGTAATTTAAAACAACTTTAAATAACTTTTACATTTAAAATTTGATATTAAATTTTACTCCTAATTTAATTTTATAATAAAATATACAAACATAATTCACGTCACTTCAAAATCAATCTTATAAAATCAATTATATTCAAACTTAATTTTGCCAACTTCCATCCAAACATTCTTAATTTTTTTAATCTTAACTCGTATTAACACTAATCTCACACACGTACTCCTCTTTTCTCCCATTATCAGGACAAGTTTTTTTATTTTTAATCTTCTTTCTTCTACCTTCGGTTCTCCATCTCCACCTTTCTCCTTCGCGAATAACTTGCAATTTTTCTCCTTTTTTAGTGGTTAGATGGACAATTAAAAGTCAATAAAGAAAAGGGAGATAATTTAGGGGAAAAGGAAAATAAGTTAAGAAGAAATAAATATCCATCAATTAGTTAATTTGAAATAAAATTTAAAGAAATTATCATAAATAATAAAATTTGATTTTTAATCAGGAATATAATAAATACAATTATTTTGTAGAAAATAAAATAAAAATTGATATATATATATATATATATATAGAGAGAGAGAGAGAGAAAATCTTATAAAACATAAAAAATAAATATAATAAAACTGATCATGAGAACAAAATCTCTATTTTAATATCTTAATCAAAAAATTTATGAATCTCCTTAAAAATATTTTTTAAGGCGTGATTTGATTTGATTTAATCATTTTTTAAGTATTAAAGTTCACAGGATATAAATCATTTAAATTTTTAATATAGACCAATTAATGTAAGTTAATTAATAACTCATCGGATGAATTCGTAAATTAGTAATCTAGTATTTCGATCCATTCAATCACCCGTTTGAGTATGATAACATTGGTTAAAGTAATTTTTTTGGTTTAACTAGAGCATTTGGGATTTCTTATTTAGCATTCAACTAATCCTCTTTTATCAAGATGACTCATTTTGAGATAAAATTATATTTCTAATTACGACTTTACTTTCAAGTCAGGATCAAACTCAAAATCTTAGTTAAGGAATCTGATTGTTAATAACTTATATTAACAACTTCTGTCATTGGTTAAAGTAATTAATATGAAAGTATTAGTACTCAAATTTTAAAAAGAAGTAAATTTTAATATAAAAACAGAAAATAATCAAAAGTGAGAGTGGTAGAAACTAGAAAGAGAAAGAACTCTGAAAGTTTATGAAAAATTTCAAAAGATACGTTAGATCTACGAATTTGAAGATATGAATAATTAAATGATTAAGTTTTAATTTCTTTTGGTACAAAAACTAAGTTATAGAACCATTACTTTTCACTAATAATGGTTAGTTTAAGTGGCTAGAGTTTGAATTTCTAAAGCTTGTGATCAAGATTCGACTGTGCGTATGAAGAAATTATTGTTAAGAGGGGATCATTTACCTTTCAGTGCCAGCAAATTCTTCGGAGGAATTTAAAAATCCTAGTAATCGATGGAAATATTCATTTGCAATCATATGCGCAACAAAGAAAAAGTAAGTGACCAGTCAAGATACTCCTTTACAATGATATTCACAACAAAAAAAAGTCAAACCGACCAAGATACTCTTTTGTAAGCAAATGCTCAACAAAAAAACCTTCACTTTCTTCCCCTTTTAGATTTAAAGCCATCGTTTTCTGGTGAATGGTCATCACATTCAACAGCGAAAGTGAATTTCCATTTCCACATATGAGCATTGCGATTCAGCAGGAATAGTTAATGTATGCTTTCAAAATAAATATATAAATCTTAAAAATAAAGAAATAGTTTTACAATCACAATTCATTAATGAGTTTTCTTGCAAATCCTTTTCTACTATATTTATCGCTGTCCTTCCATGAATAAATTATTTATAGAAAAAAAATTACCTTATCGGTTATTAAAGTCATTATGACCAAACATTAAGAATTAAATGTTCATATTAATTTGTTTTGATTTTCCTTAACTGGGAGCAGCATAAAGCCTTTGCAACTAGCAAGTAGCACTACTCCCTCACCTTTAAATACCACCCTTTTTCTATCAACAAATTTTAACTTTCTCTTTGTCCTTAAGCTTTGTAGTCAATAGTCATGGTCATGGCTAGGTCTCACCGTTTGTTTCCTTTGGCCTTTTTAATGGTTCTCTTTGTACCAGCCTTGGCACATGGTCGAGGAAGGGGATGGCATCTAGCCCATGCAACTTTCTATGGTGACATGCAAGGTGGAGACACCATGCGTAAGTATAAAACTCCCCTTTACTAGTTCTACTCTATCTAAATAGAATCACGATCATTCTCATTTTCATGATTAATCATATTCTAGCATGGTGTTTATCCGCATTTCTTATTTTCTAGAATTGAATTTGTTACTACATGTAATTAATTGGTTCCTTTTTTTCCCTTTCTTTCTATTTTTTTAAGATGTAACTAATGTAAGAGGTTAAAATACAAAAATGGAATTGTTTGCAATAAGATAGCGTTAATCTTCTCTCAACCCCCTTCTCATATTTTCTTAAAAGTGTATGTATGTATGTATGTGGAGTGTATTAAATATTTTTTTTCTTATTGTGAAAAATATTAATTATAAATATAGACCACTAAATCATAATTAAATGATAATGATCAAAAGAAAAATGTATATTATTTTTAACTGATTATATGATCACTAACTTTTAAACTTGTCCATCCGTCGAATAATTGTATGGTCCAAATCTATAGTTCTAATTTCTTGTAATAAGAATTTTTTTTGCTTTATACGTTCATGTGTATGAATATAATCATTAAAAGCTATTTATATTTAGTCAACACTAATAAATATTTTGTAATGAGTATTCTTTAAAGGCATTTATTCCTCAATTATTATGATTTTACGATTATAAATATTAAAAGATTGGTTTAAAATAAAATTGTATTATTTAATAAGAAAATAGTCTATTCGCCTAATTAGAAAGCATCATGTATAATTTGAATTTTAAAAAAAAATTACTTAAAAGACACATCTGTCATAAATTGTATAAAATAATGCATAACCATTAAATTCTTATTTAATTTAATTTTTTTAATATGATATGCAGAGGGTGCTTGTGGTTATGGTGATCTCTACCAGCAAGGATATGGGCTTGAAACCACAGCCCTAAGCACAGCTCTATTCAACAATGGCCTCACATGTGGTGCGTGTTTTGAGATCATGTGTGTGAACTCCCCCCAATGGTGCATTCCCAATGCAGGCCCAATCAAAGTGACCGCAACAAATTTCTGCCCCCCCAATTACAAACCCCCTAATTTCGACCATTGGTGCAACCCTCCACAAGAGCACTTCGACTTGTCCATGAAAATGTTCACCAAAATTGCCATATACAAAGCAGGGATCATCCCAGTCATGTATCGTCGTGTCCCATGCAACAAAAGTGGGGGTGTCAAGTTTGAGATGAAAGGGAACCCTTATTGGTTGTTGGTTTTGTTATACAATGTTGGCAATGCTGGTGATGTTACTCAAGTGAGCATCAAAGGGTCTTCAAACACTGGCTGGCAATCTATGTCACGTGTTTGGGGACAAAATTGGGTTACTGGGTCTAATTTGGTAGGACAAGCCTTGTCATTTCAGGTCACTACTAGTGATGGCAAAATGTTGGAGTTTGATAATGTTGCCCCTTCCAATTGGCAATTTGGACAGAGCTACGAGACCTACCAAAACTTTTAGATGTGTTGATGAATTTTGGTGCAAAACTACCAGAGTTAGAGGCGTCTTACCATTTCGATACCCTCCTAGGGTCTCATTCAAGCCTTTTTTGAGGGAAGTGCATTTTAGAGAATAAATTACCGTAATAACCATTAATTATAAAATCAGTGCCTGAGATTGTAATTAATTTTAGTTTTCTTGTATTTGTATTCGATTTTAATTAGAACATTTAAAAAAAAAAAACCATTGATTTTCTAGCCAACAATCATGAAGTTGGAATAAAGTTGACTTGTCTCAAATATTATCGGATTTTAATCAAGTTGGAATTAAGTTTCTTTATAAGGACATAGTAAACCTGTCTCAATCTCTAAGAAAGAGGAAACATCATAAAAATATAAAACTAAATTGTAGTACAATTTTTGGTTTACATGTAATAAGTGAAAAGGTTATTATAATTACCCGAAATATTTTATCTTCGACATGAGTGTACACGAAAAATCAAAGGTAGCCCAATCCAAGCTGCGCCGACAGAAATCACATTATAGTTTGCTGGTGTACAAGCTTTAAACAAAGGCTTTTATTGATTATAATAGATGATACGAGTATTTACATACTCTAAACACACGAGATATTAACACCAAATTACGCAAATTATTGGTGCTGATAATAAGATGGTAAGCTTTGTAATGCACCCCGTATCAACAAATAAGTTGAACATAAAATCACATTGTCCAATTACTTTTTGTTGTAATGATGGGGCATCACACTTTTCTTGAACATTTACTTCCAGTCAAGCATGTCCAACAGCCACAAGACTTCTTCCTTAGAATTTGCTACATCACAGAAATCCATTTGGATCCCAAATACATCCATGAGATCTTCATTTCTATCTTCCATGAATAGCAAAGAGATCCATGCACGGATGCCAGACAAAAAAGGGTAGCCAGGGGATATGTCTAGGTAATCAAAAGCCAAGGCTCTATATGATGAACGATCGATGTAATCAAACATGGACTTGTTTATTACACGAGCAACCTTATTTGAATCCTTCCTCCCAACCATCACAGAGACACTAACATTCTGGTTTTGTCCTGAAGGGATAGTGAACCTAGGTTCCACAGGAAAAGTCATCTTGTATTCAGAACCTTCCAAATGAAATTTGAGCATGTCACAAACTCCAGATGCTGGAGCTTTAAAACCTGCTTGAAGGACAGAGCCAGGCACCACTTCCGAGAAGAGTAATGTGTTTTCCGCCCAAATGTCAATGAAGAACTCCAAATCATCAAAAGAAATTCTCGGAGGGAGAAGGGTTTTACGGTGCTGGCGTTTATGAAAGGTTTTGTAAAACTTGTAGTAGGTTAAAGTAGAAGGATTAGGTCGGTTGCAGATCGAAGGCCATCTCTTGGCACACAGACATTTCCAAAGGAAATCATCACTAGCTATGTCTTTCCACTGCTTACCAACAGCCATACAAGAAGCAAGATCAACACCGTCCAGGAAAGGGAAAACAGCCTTCAGAACTTCTTCAGATGCCATTGCTAGTTCCAAGTAGCAATAAAAATATTGAATATATCATTAATCATACACTGCAATGAAAAATCCAAAAATGTATAAATCTTAAGAGTTTCAAGAAAAATGAAATAGAAGATGTCAAAAAAATATTATCAAGCCCTTTCAAAAGCAGGACTCAACATAAACACTTTGCTAATAAAATAATTTCCACATCAAATATAATTCATTATAATTCATGATTAGCAGCACATTGAAATGCATAAAAATCAATGCACACACACACACATATTAACAGAATTTCCTCTTAATGCAAATTAGGTTGGAAAATTTGAATTTTCAAAATGATCCATTCTATCTCAAGGCACCAAAGCAAACCAAATATTTCTTGATCCACATAACAATTACCCCTCCTTTCAAAGTTCCAAAGGAAGAGTTTGGCAGATTAGAAGAAGAAAAAAATTGAACTGTTTTATGTTAATGCTGGTTTCACAAATCAATAACATTTGTGCAGGATTCATGTTGAACTAGTCCCTGACCTGAACACTAAAAAAATATGAAATGGTATTTTTCTTTTGTTTTTTGTCCTTTAAAAAAAAGAGTATTATGAAACAGGTAAAAAATTTAAAACTAACTCAATTGTCGTCCCTCCTCAGCCAGTCACCCAAATCCTATACCTAATATTGAGGGACAGGATCTCATTTCTCCACAGATAATGAGAATTTATTAGTTAGAAAAATTAAGGACTCAAACAAAATTCTTTCCTATCACCAAGAAAGGGAAAAAAAAAACTGGATGCTTTCTGCATTAAAATGTTCATGTCTTTGGCTATACTCATCCTCACAAACTTCATGATAATGCAAGAATAAAATGAACAAATAAATAGATACAGAATTTAGAGATTAAGCATACAAAAGGACAAACAACAATGAACTCTTGCAACATCCATCATAAAATTCTAATACATGACTGCTATTTAATCCTTGAAAAGATTCTGCTCCTTCAGTATATACAATCTATCCAAATTGTTCTTTCCAGATACAAGGTGTTCAGGTGGAAAACAGAGGTTGAAAAATAATTAGCAACTCAAAAAATGAATATATTGTATATTGGATTAACATGAAATCTGTAAGCTGAACATACTGATTTAAAAGTGGAAAATATATTTGCAAGTTCTTTTTTTTTTCCCTACATTTTTTAGGCTTTTTCCTCTTCGTTTAAGCAACTTCAAAAGCTTTCAGACAATGTAATCGACAACTATTTCTTACAATTTTGGGTCCTTCGTCATACACCAAAAAAATGAAATAAAGTTTCAATTACATCAATTAACACTGCACGCATGAAAGGAAAAAAAGGAGTTGAAATTATAAAAGTAAACCAAGTAGTTTACAAAGTATATCTCTAGCAATGAGAAGTCGAGTTAGATGGAAAAATGAAGAAACCACGATTTGTAAACGAAACGATTAGAACGCTAAATCAAGTCAACGAAGACGAAAAACCTAAGAATTGAACGTAAAATATTGAAGCGTGGGGTAGGGGATAAGGAGTTACCGGCGAGAGGTGCGGTTGATAGTGGCGCGTGGCGCGTGGCGCGTGAGGCTCGGCGAAGGATGAGTGGCGAGGGAACGAGATCTGATCCTGGAACCATAGAAAGAAGACACGATGAGGGAGGTGAAGGGAAAAGGTCTGAAGAAAAATAGAGAATGAACTTCGGAATGTGTAAAAATGATAAAGGCCCAATAACTTTAGGCCCAAAGTCTAATGACCCATTCAACCTGATCTGGCCCAGGACAGTTGTTGTTGTTGTTGTTGCCGGTCTTTGTTTTCTCCTATTTCACCCCCTAAATATTTTTTGAACCCCCAAGTTACATTTCTTTTTATACTCTCTAAACCCTCCTTATTTAACCTTTTTTTTTAAGTTATCATTTATTTCTTTAATCACACACTTTCCCAAACTCGTTATTTTCTTCCATGTCTTCACCATTACACCTTCATCACTTTCTTCATTTGTTTTGGTTCTTCTTTCTCACAACACTCTTTTGTATCTCATTCAGCATTTGAAGGAAGTTGGAAAAAGAATGACCGAAACAAGATATATTTTGCTTTATTTGATTGTAAACTAGTAAAATAGGAACTCCACATATATGCTCAGTCACAACTCACATTATTATGAACTCAACCTTAACATGAACAATTGGTTCAATCCTTATCTCTCTCCTCCCTCTCCTTCATGTGCGTTGCATCCATCCTACACCATTGGAACTGTGTTGCCACATCATCGCGACACCTGCCACCTTGATCATCATTGTCTTGCGCCGCCACCTTGCACCACCACTCCAGGACCAAAGAACCTTGCAACCATCATAAAAAGACAATTCTCTTTTAATATAGTTATTTGTGCAACTATTTTACCTAGAAAGACTGTGATGGTTCATGTTTAGCTCCTTCTATTCTATAGTTCCTCCCACCTTTCCCTCACCACCAGCTGGAGTGCAGTCTTTACCGGTCTCCATGTTATCAACAAGTCAAGACCTATCACGTGACTACGAGCTCTTTCCTTACTCAGACAGACCCCAAGCAAGCATAGAGACAAGACTTTGATGCAGGGTTCGAAAGATAGGCTAGCAACGGATTCAACTGATTGATTCCGTGTGACATATAAAGATTGGCGATTTAAAAAAAAATACAAAAGCCTTATTACACATTGCATACTAATCATATTCTCCAAAAAGAAAAATTAAAAATATTTATTTTCTTTACAATCCCAAATTCATTTTTTTTATATCCAATTGAATTAAAAAAAATACAAAAGCTTTATTACACATTGCACACTAGTTTGTTGATCATTTGCAAGTTGATCAAGTGTATTTCCTTGACCTTCAGTTTCATCATGATTCTGGTTTAGAATCATCACAACTAGTGGTGTTCTCCACCTCCAACTGGACATTTCCAGGTTCTTGAACCTGTCTAGAGTCCTGCACAACATCTTTATAAAATGTCAGTTTATCAAATACAACATTTCTACTGACAACACATTTATTTTCAGATATTAACCAGAGTTTATACCCTTTTGTCCCTGCAGGATAACCTGCAAAGACAGATTTAAGAGCCCTAGGGGCTAACTTATCATGTTTAGAGTGAACATAAGCTAAACAACCAAAGGATTTCAGATAACTCAGGTTAAGAGGCTTACCATACCACATTTCCATGGGAGTTTTGAAATTGATAGCAGATGAAGGTGACCTGTTTATAATATGACAAGCAGTAGAATAAGCTTCTGACCAAAAAGATTTCTTAAGACCAGAATCAGCAAGCATGCATCTAACCTTATTTAAAATAGTTCTATTCATTCTTTCAGCAATGTCATTTTGCTTAGGTGTTTCAACACAAGTTCTATGTCTTAAAATACCACATTGTTTGCAGAAATCATTAAATTGGTTATTACAGAATTCCCATCTATTATCAGTTCTTAATGCTTTAACCTTCTTTCTTGTCTCAGTTTCCACTTGGACTTTCCAGTCTTTAAAACAATCAAAAGCTTGATCTTTTTGTTTTTAAAAATAAGTCCACACACGTCTGGAATGAGAATCAATCATAGAAAGAAAGTAATGACAGCCAGAAAGTGAACTAGGAATGTTAGGTGACCCCCATAAATCAGAGTGTAATCAAGACATTTTTAGTTTCATTCTTTCCTATTTTAAACTTTAATTTGTGAGATTTTTCCAAAACACAAGTTTCACATAAATCAATATGAGAAAATGTTTTAAAACTTAAAATACCTTGTTTATATAACTCTTGTAATCCTTGATTACTAATGTGGCCTAGTATTTTATGCCAAAGAGAAGTCTCACTAGGCTTCCTACTGACACTACAAAACTCAGGTCCTAAAGCTTCTCCATCTAGAAAATACAGACCATTATCTAACATCTCATTCATAAGAACTGTGGATCCTTTAACCACTTCTAGAGTTCCTTGAAAACTCCTAAAACTGTATCCACTCTTATCTAACATTCCTAGAGATATTAGGTTTCTCCTAAGGTTAGGGACCCATCTCACATCCTTGAGAATCTTAACAGTTCCATCTCTTATCCTAAACCTAACAACTTCAATTCCTTCTACTTGACAGGTTTGGATATTTCCCATCATCACCTTTCCACCTTTAATAGTCTTAAAACATATTAACCAGTCATTTTTAGGTGTCATATGATATGTACTGCCAGAGTCCGTCACCCACTCCTTCTCACAAGAAGCATTAGACATAACTAGGACTTTACTATCCTCAAAACCACTAGTCAGATTAGCATAATCTGTCATATTCCCATTATTTTGACCTTTTCCTTTTTCTGGACAATTTCTCCTAATGTGTCCTTCCTTATGACACAACCAACAAGTCACATTTCCCTTAACAGGTGGCTTATACTTATTTTCAGTATTATTCTTTCCTTTTTCTTTTCCTTGAAACTGACGCTTTTTACTAAACTTCTTTTTAATAACCAGTCCATCTGCATTCACTTTCTTATTTACTACCATTTCTAGTTCTTTAGACTTTAAGGTTCCTATTACATCTTCTAATGATAAAGACTCTCTTCCATACTTAATAGCAGATTTCACATCATTGTAGGAATCAGGCAAAACATTTAGAAGAATAATAGCTTGGTTTTCATCAGTAACCGTTTCATCAATATTAGCAAGACTAATAGTTATTCTCTTAAACTCTTTCAAATTATCATCTAAAGATTTACTAGATTCCATTCTGAAACCAAATAGTTTTTCTTTTAGATATATTTTGTTTGAGAAAGATTTAATCATGTACATAGATTCCAATTTTAACCAAATACCGGTAGCAGTAGTTTCACCATTAACTTGTCTAAGAACATTATTACTCAAATGCAGAATTAACAGACTGTATGCAGTTTCAAGAATATCATTTTTATCAGTCTCTGATAAAGATGAAGGTAGACCTTTCTCACCACCAAGTGCCTTAGAGCACTTTTGATGTACCAGAACAACCCTCATCTTCTTGCGCCACATGTTGAAGTCTCCTTTCCCGTCAAACATCTCCACCTCCACTCTGGCTGAACCCATTCTTGAGTATCCGAGGGTCTGAGGTAGAACCTACGCACCAAAGCCTGAAACGCACAAAGAAGACAACAACACAAGAACCAACCAAAGCTCTTGATACCACTTGTTAGAGTTTTAAGCGCACCATCAAACTGAAATTAACGTGGAAGCAAATAAAAAAGAAATAAAAACACAAGAGTATTTTACTTGGTTCAGTAACTAGGACAAAATCCTTGTTACCTGTATCTAAGGGCAAAGAACCTGTAGACCATTTATTACTCACACTAATATTACAAGAATATTACAACAGTGTTCTCAAGATTGCACATCCAAGCTTTCAATAAGAATAATGCATCAAAATTATAGGTAAACAAGAAATAGAGAAGGTTACAGAGTATAAGAGATAACCACTTTTCACCACTGTCAAATTTAGACAGTACTCAACCTTCTACGTCCTTCTCCTTTGGTTCCTTTCAGAGGAAGAACACCAAGAACACAAAACCAGACCACAGTTGTGAGAAAGAACCTTTACTTGCAACACCAAACAACAATAACGAAAGAACACAGAACTCACGCTAATCCATCTTCACTCTGACTCAATTCAGCAACCAAGACTCAAGGTTTGTGCAGAAAACGCAAATCCTAGCAGAGCTAGGTTAAAGAGAAAACAAGAAGATGAAAAGAAACCAAATAAGGAAGCTTCTGGAGTCTATTCAAAATTGGAAGCGTAAAGGTCTAATAAAAAAACGTGCTGCACTTATTGTGAAATAAAAGCCTTATATACCAGCCATTAACTAAAGCACACTGTTTCACTTAAAGAAGCAAATGTAAATGTTTTTATTGGGCTTCATAAGACCCAACAAGGTACTACTATTTAATTAACCTTTAGCGTCTTTGTTTTTCTTCCCACTGTTAGCATAAGCCATGGCATGCTTTGGTTGTGATCAAATGCTAGAGAGGACCAAGGAAAGGAAAGGCAGAGAAATATACGGCAGTGGTGGTTTGGTTGAGACTAGATACAGAGAAATTTTCAAAAAAAAATGATGGGACCATAGAAAAATGTTTCAACTTCATAAGAGATTTGGCCAAGGAAATGATACTATGTTCGCTGCTGTTGTGCAGTTACTTAACAATAAATAAGGTCAAATTAATGCAAAAAATACTCCTACAAAACCCAATAGTTACTTAACATCCTTACAATAAAAGAAGTCAAATTAATGCAAAAAAAAAAATGGAGTGGTATCTAACGTAATATGAGTAAAATACTCCTACAAATATAAGTTGTTCACGTGTGACCATGATGCTGCACCATGCACGCATTGGCCACAATCTGTCCATATGAGGTGAGAAAGAAGGGACTTTAAACGAGAGAAAGTTCTCTAGAGGTTCTAGTACCTTAAATTGAAAAGGGGATTAAGCATCTCCAGTGCTAGTATCTTCATGGATTTCTTAAGCTAAGATACGATTTCTTATTTTATTTTACCATTGGAGACTGTCAAGGTGACAAACAAAGTTTCTTAACAAACAAATTTTCTTAAATTGAAGATCCGCATCTTCCATAACATTATTTTGTACCACGAGAAGGAAAGTTGGCATTGTTTTTGAGATGGTTTGTTTTTAGGAGTAAGACATGGGTGTGACTGTGGAGTGTCCGAAAATAATAAAAATAAAAATGTGAACTTTTTAGAGTTTTTTTAAATTTCTTTACTTGGAGCAATTGATAGCATGGACTCACACACAATGGAACAAGTTATGGAGAGGAGAAGATTTAGACTTTTTTCTCACAAAAGATGCAAACACATGCACACCATATATCTATTTTATAACAGCTCAAGGTAATCATGCTTCATGATGACTAAGAATCCCTTCTCTATCAGTTGGCCAAAACTCATCAAGTTGCATTTCATTCCTGATACAAAAAGTACATTCTCTATCAATGTAGCTTTCCCATCCGTTTTCCTTATCACAATATTTCCCATACCTGCTATTGTTAGAGCTCTACTATCTGCAAGTTTAATTTGAGTTTTCTTACTTGCATCAAGATCAATTAATCAGTCTTTATGGCCTGTCATGTGATTTGAATATCCAGTATCTAAGTACCGAGACTCAAAATGAAGATCTCCACCATTGGTAGTCACCATTAGCAGTACTGGATTAGAGTCAAAATCTCCATCTTGAACCATGTTGGCTTCTTCTTCACTATTTTTGACCTGCTTCCCTTTCCTATGCCAACATTTATCAGCATAGTGGCCCCACTTCTTACAATTGTAACATTGAATCTTCCTTTTATTGAATCCCCTTTTTTCGTCTTTGCTTTGGAGAATCTTACAATACCTTTTTGAGAGGCTTCTTCTTTATCTTCACTCTTGAATTTCTCCTGGTTCGAATTCCAATTGCCCTTCTAGAATTTTCTCTTTCCTTTCTTCTATTTACTTTTGTCACTGCTACCTTTCTTGGATGTTTGGGCCTATAGAGCTTGTTCTGTAGGTTTCACACTTTCTCTTTCGATCAACCTCAGTTCTTGGACTTTCAATGAACCTTGCAATTCTTCAATTTTCATGCTTTCAACATCTTTGGACTCTTCGATAGCAACTACAATGTTGTCAAAGCTTAGAATCAGGGTTCTCATGATCTTCTCTATGATCATTTGGTCTGAGATCTTCTCACCATAACTCTTCATCTGATTAGCAATATTTAGTACTCTAGTGAAGTAATATGCAATTCTTTCACTGGCTTCCATTTGCAGTAATTTGTATTATCTTCTCAGATATTGAAGTCTCATCTTTCTCACCTTATCTCCAGTTGTGTAACACTTTGTAAGGATGTCCCATGCCTCCTTTGCTAAAGATGATGTTTGAATCTTCTCAAAGATGTTAGGATCTACACATTGATGGATCAAGAATAGTGTTTTCCCATCCCTTCTAATTGCTTCTTTGTGCTCCGTTCTCTGTGATTCAGTGGAACTTGCACCTGGTTCTTTAATTCTAGTTTCAACAATTTCAAGCACATCTTGAAATCTAAACAAGACTCTCACCTATGCTACCCATTGATCTCAATTCTTTCCATCAAGAATTGAAAGGTTTTCCAAAACACCATTGTTGCCTGCCATTGTTGCTCCTTGTTGTGATCTTTACTTTTCTTTCACAGCTACACGAATTTGCACTTGAACCTAAACTTTAGATACCAATTTGTTGGAGTAATTGATAGCATGATCTCACACACAATAGAAAAAGTTATGGAGAGAAGAGGATTTAAGCTTTTTTCACACAAAAGATGCAAACACACACTACTACAAAATGGGTCTTCTACGTCGATTGTAGAGCGCTTTCTAAGACGGTTGTACGACCGTCATTGTATGGGATGTCGTTGAAAGCTGTCACTTTCGATGACGGTTATATAAAAACCATCTTCGTAGGTTGAAGTTTCTAAGACGGTCATTAGTAAAAATCGTCTTAGATTAGTGTTATTTTTTTAATAAAGAAAACTGATCAAAGACGATTTTCCTAACAACCATCTTAAAATCAGTTTTTTAAATAAAAAATTTCACTAATCTAAGACGATTATTCTTAATAACCGTCTTAGATTAGTGTATTTTTTTTTTAAAAAAATCCTGCTCCTTTACCCACTTAGGATTATATGCACACAGTATTGTTGAGATTATTCATATTTGAAATTAAAAACAAACCCATGCACACAGTATTGTTGAGATAATCATTATTTCTTGACGTTACTAAAGGAATAAAGAACTTTTAACTAGATAATTGACAAAAGTAACTAATAACATTATTTTTATTTTTCCATGCACAAATAATTACTTTTCAACTAATTAAGATATAGCTGGTCCAAGTTACAACAGACACATGTATTCTTATAACTGTCAAATAATGATTAGTGTGGCTTCAAATTTTTGGCTCGATCAATTAACTTAAAACACAAGTTCAAAATCTTCACACCACAAGTTCAACTAAGTCTCACTATAAAATTTAGGCAGTATAGGAACTAGGAGCATTCATGTCATATATCAGGACTATATCTACACAAAGAAACCACCACCATATTCATTGTGAGCACACTTAATGTTTATGGCAGTCAAAATTGAAACATGGTGAGCCAAAGAGAGAACATTCAAAATTTCAAAATCCACATAAACCAGCTACAAATTTTGGACAAACCAAGAAGACTCCACAACTTCAAAACAACACAGAAAATGAACAAAAATTCATTATTAATCATTTCAGCACAACCACACTTCAAAACAACCCAACAAACTAAAATTCCAAAAATTGTCTTTCAAATCACTAAGTGCCTCTCGACGATTTTCACATGTTCCACCAACGAAACTCTTGCACCTTCCTCGGTCTTGTAAACAGAGAAGGCAAAACCTCTACTTAAAAGAATTTGCAATTATAGACGAAAAAATAGTAAAACAAAACTATTATTTATGTCACAAAATTACATCAAAATGTTGACACTTCCTACGCTGCGTGCTCATGTGAAGGAAAGTAGGAAGCATAAATTTATTTTTTTGTCTTATAGGATTGGGTGATTCGCATCATATTTTTCCTAACTAATGCATAGCCATTTTCTGATATGCACGTTATATGTTGGACCCAATCAGCCTAGACCAGAACCGGTAGTTCAATCATTCTTAGTAGCGCACAGTATATCATAATAGTTGTAGAATATATTCATGTTGAGAGAACTTTTTAACAATATTTTTTTAATGTAAAATTTAATATTTTATTTTAAAATAATCATCTGGTATAGTTACCTGGCCAAGGATTACAGTTGTATCAGTGTTCTTTAGGTCTGACTCAAGATTTCGTCCATTTGGGTGCCCATTATACCACCAAACAAACTCTCTAGCCGAATGTATCCCTTTCAAGTTCTGAGAAGGAAAGGAATATTAAAAGAATTGAAACAAGAGCAACTCAAACTATCAGCTAATGCATAACCATCACAAAATAAAAGAACATTAAGCCATTGCTTACACCACAGGCAAAACCAATGAAACACCAAAAATTCTAGCAAATTCAGGAAAAGCGCTTAATAAATCAAGCTTACCTCCCCTGGAATACCAAGACTTATATCACTTTTAGCACCATATGCAACGACAACCTGCTCAAGTTCATAAACTGATTATTGAAAAGATGGTACAACTGACAAATATCTACATTAATATGTTACCATTAAAAAAAAGTCCATAACCAATGAGCCTCACCACGTGATACAACTTGCATTTTAGGGACTAGTGTGACCTGGGGTTTTTACTCTATTTCTTGTTCTCTACAACACCAAAATATCTAACTAAGAACTTCTTTATGCTAGTGCTAATCAATTTAGGAGTTGAAGTGCAAAAAAAAAAAAATAATCCTTGGTTTGAGGGTGATCGGGTGCAACACCCGAGCGAACCAACCCAAAAGGTGTGGGCAACCTGTCAATGATATCACATTTGAATTTTTTTTATTTTTAAAAAAGGAGGCAAATAATAGATGGAGCTTATATTCCAAAATGCTTTAGAGATAGCTTACATGTCCCAAATTACTGGTTCAACTAGTGTACTGCATCAGGCTGGTTCTCTGGCAGAGCCTCCTGGAATGCAGGGATCTCATTATATTTCTCATGCAATCTTGCTAGAGTAAGGAACTCATTATGCTTGGACAACAATGAGGAAAATAAATAGTCATACGATGAATTTGTGCTTTCAAGTACAAAACATGGTCTTTCAAGTAAATTTAAAATTTCACTTAATTTTTTATAATTATATATTAATTTATAACTTATAATTTATTATATCATATAATATAATAAATATATTTAGTTATTACTAATATATTGATGGCTAAGTTAATAAACTATAAATTACTATCATTACTAATTTAATTATGGGTAAAAAAATTAAAAACATTGACGGGTTGGCATTGTACCAAATTTCAGGCTACTCGATCTTGGTCCTTTGAGCACAAGTGAGGATGAACATCTAGCAAACAAAAACTGCACAATACAGTTTTTGGTGGAAATTACTTTCAGTCGACCAATGAAAGTTTTTGGTGTTCAAGCAGTTCCAACCCTATCAGACAACTTGTTCTGGTTTTCAGGCCTACAAAAGAAAACTATATTTTTGTTACACATATACATGTGAACTTGGACATAGACATCATCCGTTTATTAAGGAGGTCAAATGGTGTGAGTATGACAATTCTATTGTTGAGTAGTGCAGTTGCCGTGCTTTGGTTTTTTCTGTATAATAATTGCCCTAAGATTAGAATTTAGAACTTATAACCTCATGTAAATCTAAACTCCTCGTTACTATGTCGATCATGCTTCTATTTTCTTTTTATAATGATCACACTGAAATCTAAACATATGATCTTATATGCATTTTACCAAAGATTTTGCAAACTAGAAAAACAAAAGTTCTTATTTTAAAAATGTATAAAAGATATCATATCAAGAGATACATGACCTCCTATTTCATATATTTAAAACAAAAAGAGAGAAAAAGAGATATTTATGTATTGATTGGTTTTATCCAAAAATTGAACTCCCTACCATTACCACATCTCCTTATGATTCAAGGTCCAATTTTATTTTTGAAACCGATTGCAAGTATTTTACTAACTTATGAGTTATGAACAATCTAACCGAGTGAAAGTGAGGAGTTCATGTATTTATGAGAAATCCTACTATCAAATAGATCTGAACTACAACTAAGATCAATTCTGCATTCCACACATTCATATTATTAGCTTGATTTGAAGAAATGTAAGGGGTCAATGTAAAACTATAAGAGGATAATTTATCCAAATTTTAATTACAAAAGGGAGAAAATGAAAATCACATCCTTGATCAAAGGGGCTATACTGATGGCACCATAGCAATACAACATGCTGATAAAACATGACATTTTCAACAAGGTTTTTGAAATTCGATAGAGGTATTTTCACATTAAAAGAACAATTGAGATGGTTTACTCTTTTAATTATATTATAATTATTCTTTCAATACAAATACAGTGTGAGTTCTCCTTTGCTAGCGGGGATTTGATTCTTGGTTCGTTCGTCACTTTGCGATAAAGAAGCCACCAAACCCAACAACACCAATTGCTCATTCAACAAAAAAATTGAAAACGATCGAATACCACACTCTCTCCCAAATTCAGCTGATCATTACAAATTATAATATAATCCCACATAAAATACACACACACACACCACACAAATTTAGACCACTAGGGAACCAGGTTCGCATCCTTTGGGAAGAGGAGTTAGGGTTAAAAAGAGGGGAAGACGAATTGGAGAAGGGAGTTACAACGTTTTTTTTTTATTTTTATTTCAAAGACGGGTTTTAAAAAACCTTCTAGGAATGATTGGTTTCGCTGATTTCTAAGACAGTTTTATAAAAACCGTCATGAAATCCTTGGTTTCTAATTTAAAATATTCATGTTATTTACAAAATTGTCATAACCTGTTATTCTAAGATGATATTGTTACGACCGTCTTAGAATGCATGTAGTAGAATGCAGCTTTTATTGTAGTGACATGCACACCATATATATATATATATATATATATATATATATATATATATATATATATATAT
>CM023958.1:37429878-37456338 GCA_013407115.1 Glycine latifolia
TATTCATACTTTTCTATTGTATAACAACTAATAGAATTAATTAGATATAACAAACTTTTATAACAGAAAAGTAGTTACTAATAATAATAATTAAATTGTTTAAATTGATTCGCAACATAAATAAATTTGTGAATGTTTATCTTCAGAATGATGGGACATCGTGGGAATCAGCAAAAATAATTTTATATTTTTAAAATATCCAAAGTGATGATCTTAAACATTTTCTATTAGAGATGCCGTTGAGGATTTTATTTGAAGGTGAAAGTGAAAAGTGAAATGGGAGAAAGCACTGAATTCGCACTTTATCTTTCACTTTACCAATAATGGTGGACCATTTTTCTAGATTATATATCCTATACCTTGTCCGATCCAGGAAAAAGAGGAAAGTTTGTTGCAGTCACGAGTATACATGTAAGCCAAATCCACAAGCTTTTGGATCTTGTCGGCAACACAAAACGATCGATCAATTATATTCTAATAAACCATATATGATTGATGAAGCCATGCATGATTTAATAAGGTGCTGCGAAATATAACCCACATAGACTCTGTAGAACTCGTAAGTTCATACGGATGAAGGATTGACTAGATTTAAAAATTAAAACAAAAACATCGTTATGCAAGAAAAAGAAATAAGAACACATACATGGTTCTAAAATTTTGTTTTTAATATATAACAGTTAACAAACACCACCTTAATTTCCACCCTTTTTTAATTTACTTTCATTCTGATTTCATTTTCTCTATTTATCATTCTTTTATAGGATTATAAACTTAGTTGTTAAATATTAAAGCAAGCTGTTTAATTCCATTAATTATTTTATTGAAGCATAAAACAAGACATTAATTAGGAGCATTCTTATTCCTTGGCCCAATTGATAAACTTGATGAGTTTCTGATCACCTTGTGCTTTGTTCTTGATGACCATTTCCCTTAACTTGGAAGACCTTCCTTTCATTTCTTCATCACCAAGTAGTTGCTCCACCTTCTTTTTAATCTCTTCCCTTAATATTATCCCATTTTCATCCCTGTGAAATCCAAGTCCAACCTTCCACACATCACAAATATATATCTTGTTCATAAGCTGGTCACTGCAGAATGGCCAGCACAAGAAGGGCACCCCATTATACAAACCTTCAATGGTTGAATTCCAACCACAATGGCTAATGAAACATGCTATGGCAGGGTGTTCCAAAATCTTCTTCTGTGGGGCCCAACCAACAATTTTACCTTGACTTCCCCGAAACTCATCTGGGTATGCAATGTTGTAACGGTTGTCTGCACGCACAACCCAAAGAAAAGGCCTTTTGAGGAGATCAAGTCCAAGGGCTAACTCATTGAATTGGTTTGGTTTCGTTGACACCATGCTGCCAAATGAAGCATATATGACGGATTGAGGTGGTTGCTGATCCAACCACTCTAGGCAGGTTCTGTCTTCTTGCAATATTGATATTATGTTGTGCTCATTTGCCATCAATGGACCAATTGGTAGGAGCTTTTGTGATGTGGAGAATGCTCCAGCTTCAAGATCAAAAGTGGTGTTACAAAGCCACCTTTCTGCTAAATTCAGGTTTTGCATCTCTTGCTTCATGTGAAGGAAGAAGAAGGCATTCTCCAAGCAGTACCATGGCATGGCAGCTGCCTCCATCATAGGCAAACTAGAGGAAAGCTGAATTTCCTGCTTTCGGGTTGGGAGTCCTGAAAAGCCAAATAGCATGCCAGTTAACAAACACCTATCTCAGTGCTACACTATTACAAAAATGATGTACAAATATGAGATCAGCAATAGGGTATAATAATGGTTTATAAAATACTTCTCCTTTGATGGAGTATTTGCCTCTAATGGGACCAAGATTTCCTGCAGTAAAAAAGCAACTGCAAGTTGGTGCAGTCATTATCAAACGGCTTAAATTATGTTATCTTATATATTTATTTATTTTTAAATTATAAAATATAAAATTAGTGGTGCAGATTTTGTGTAGTTGAAAATAATTGCATCAAATCCAAACTCAGAGGCGTTACAGTTATGGTTAAATTAACAATTTCAATCTATGGATCTTGTTAATCAGTATTTTAGGATATTAATTAAAAAATAAAAATGAATTTTTTATTGTAAAAATCATAAAAAAGTAAAAAAAGGTAGTTTTATCATCTCAATAAAAATCTGTATCACTCCTCATACTGCATAAGACAGCACTAGATTTTACAGATATGATGCTATCTCCACAAAAATGGTGGACAACCTCAACAAAGCGTGAGTTTGGGTACGCATCTGCTGGCATGGTTAGATGCGCATCTTCAAAGCCCCGTCAAGTTAATTTTGCGTTTTCTACCCCATATTTGATGTGAAAAGGTAATGTTTGTAATAAAATTCGATCCAAACACATGGAAAATCTAACATCAGTATAACTTTGATAAACAGTAAGAACTGATTCTAGATAACTTTTTTATAGAGTAATATTACAACGTAGGACTTTTCATGATAGAAAAGAACATGACATTAAGTCTAGATGTTATCCTAACCTCTAATTTAATTCTAAAAGTTAACCAATTAAGGAAGCGATACGATATAATGATGGAAAAATAATGAGAAATCTCCAATTCACCGTACACAACAGCAGCATGTGACAGGAAGAATATAGTAAAGTACAAATGGATGTGATAAATTGAGGTCATATATGTGGCCAGAAATTAATCAGGTTTGCTTTTGATTTCTATTTTCAAATTAGTTTCATAATTTTCATGATGGTCTGAATGAGTGAAGTAGTTTCTACTTAATTCTTACCATTTTTGGAATCTATGGCACCCTCATCAATAAGCCTCTGAATGGAGTTAAAGGACACTAAAGAAGTTGCTGACGCTGGCCAGAATAGAGCCCCTTTAATTCCCAATTGGTGTCCAACTTCCAAGGCCCATCCCATATTCTTAGTGACAATAATACAAGAAATCTTGTTGTCACTGTCCTCAGCATCATTCACATCTTCTATGAGCTTGGGAAGCTTAGAACGCATGGTGTTTATGGTGGTGGAAATAACCTTGGCCTGGTCCTTTCTGTCATCTTCAGGTTCCACACCATCAGGGAGAGACACCAAATTTATGTGCAAGTCCATGATGACTTTGTCATTCCCACCACCACTTGCACTCTTTAGTTTATCGTAGTTCTCATCTGAACTCAAGAGGGTGATTTTGCAGCCATATTTGGCCAAAACGTGGGAGAACTGCAGAAGAGGGTTCATGTGCCCTAGGATTGGGTAAGGTATTGCAAGAAAATGTGGGATACCCATCATAACGGTGAGTTGAGTCTTGCAAGTGAAGCAAAATTTACTGTTGTCTTAATATATAGTGAAGCTTAGAACAATAGATTCTTTGTGTAATTTGAGGTTGCGTGAATGGGTTTGTTACTTTTTGTTAATGGTCAATATACTAAGGTGATATATATATAATAGGTTAGTATATGGACCTGAATTGGCTAGCTGAACCTTCAATCACGCAATCAACATAGTATATTTATTTGTTTTTATGTTTTGGCCGGGTTGCAAGGGGTTCGTTTGTAGTAATCAGGAAAAGAATGAATGAGTGATATGAACAGGCAGACTGCATTCGCAGGTTAGGGTGTGGTCCTCCATGTTTCCAATTTTCCAAATTCCAATTGATTTGGAAATTATATATTATACGACAAATTTATTTCGATCGACTTTGAAAATTCTAGAACCGAATCAATGGACATTTTCTATTAATTAACATACCTCATAGGCTCAGACGTGCAAAATAGGTTAGTTTATGGGAATTACTGTATACTATTGTAAATGGAATAAGAAAATGGTAATAAGAATAATATACCATTAATATTTTTCAATTTAATTTATTGACTTTAAAGACTTTGCTAGACCTAAAAGCATGCATGGTGGCTTTTATATTAATTTACATCGTAATGCGTGCATGCAACATTGGTTTGTTTATGGGAATTATATAGCGATGATTTTGACATACACTATATAGGGCCGGTATAGACACATCAAGTAAAAACTTCAGATTTGATATTATAAAATAATTAAGAATCATAAATTTGATTTATATAATTATAAATGAATGATTGCGATTATAAATTAATTAATAATTATATGATTATTTGAAAAAATATAATATTTCATTTTTAATCTTGCAATTTAAATATAATTTGATGACTAAATTTATAGTTTTACTTTTTACAATAATGAAATTTCCTAATTACTTAGATTATATTAAACTCAAGTCAGGACAATTTTTTTCAATAAATAAATCAGATGAAAGCTTCTATCAAAATTTTTATTTAGTTAAAAATAGTTAGACTTTAAGTCATTTCGACCTACCAGATTCACCTAGTAGTTATTCAAAAATAAATTAACAAGAATATATATTTGTTGTTGTGATATTAATTTTGTTGTAATGTATTAATTATAATAATAAATTTACTTATCTTTCTAAATGTTAAGCATGTAGGCTTGCATAAAGTATTGAGCTTAAGCTTATAAGTTTATCGAAAGATAAATTTGTGACCTTTGCAAAGATTTTATTTCAAAATATGTTTTTAAAAAATTATCATGAATGTCATATTAGATCTTAAAAATATATTTACAACATATAAACAAATAAGACTTGATTCAAGTTTAACATGCCTATTTTGACTTTTATTTTAATTTTAAATTATCTCCTAAATAGATCCTTAAACAGACTTGTTAATTATACCAGGTTTTAATATAAGTCAAATCACATCTTTCTAAAAAAAATCTGCTCAAGTTGAGACCATGTATTTTTTAACTAAGGTGATGCTCAGATTTAGTCTATTTCTGCTCAATGTATCAAATGGGAATCCTTGTCATTAGAGAGATGAGTATTATAAACTTGGAATATTAGATTATATAAGTAAGATTTAACAATAAATTTTAATCGAGACACACACATTAAGAATTCAACTGTGACTAGTTGGGAATACTGAATATTATATATAAATAGAATGTTCACAAAGTAATGCTGACCAGCATTAATTTTGTTGGAATTAAGTTTGACCATATCAATTTGAAGAAAGACGACAACGGCTATTTGATTTTATAATTTGGTTGATTGGTTCTTATTCCCTTCTTTTCTTACATTGTAATCATCTTTTTCCACCGTGTTATATTCATTTCAAAATACAATATATGACTATGATGAATTTAAACAGAATGTATCAAGTGAAAAATTTGAATTTAGATAATAAAATTACGAAAAATACTAATTAGTGTCATTATGACATTAGCTTAGAAAGTAAGAAGGAAAAAAAATTATTCGGATGTATAAAATTACATTCTTAATTGCTTTAAAATTTGCTTCCTTATGATTTTAAATAAATTCTTTTTTCTTTTAATTTTTAAGTTGTATACTTAGGACACTAGTTAATAAGATCTTAAAATTATACACAAGTTATAACTAATTTTTAATTTTAAACATGTCCATGTTTAGTTGCATGGTTAAAATTAATAATATATTCAAATCTGATAAAAAAATAACTTTACTTAATTTTAAAACAAGTGAATCTTTGATTATTTTCCTAAACATAATGCTTAAAAAATAAAAAAAATGTTATGTATAAAAAATACAATATTTACTGATATTTATCAATATATTTTCATTAAATTTGAGTGTAGAAATTTTATTTATTAATTTTGTTCTTTATTTTATAGAAAAATTTATTATTAACAAAATTGTTTATAATTTTCATAACTAATTCGAATTTCAATTTTCATAAATCTAATTCTACAAAAAATTTCCTACAAGGATATTATTCTGATAGTTGTACAAATCTACATTAAATTGTTCGTTTCATTATGGTTATGGTTTATTCATCACGAACAGTGCGTGTGTCTTCTATTTTATCTATAATGTTAAAGTTTTTTCTCTCACTAAAAGCATTGCTTAATTTTTTTAATTTTTAATTTTCTAAAACATTTTAATTTAATAATTGGACAGTATATTGAGACAAACTTCTCTTTTCAATTAGAAAAAATAGGAGATTTAATTGTTGCGGAAAATGATTCAAAAATGTGAAAATACTCATTATAATATAACAAAATAATTATAAAATTCAATTGAAATTGAATTATTTTAAAATTAGAAGGCGACACAATTTTTTTGGATGTTTTGTATCACGGACTCGGGCTATAGCTCAACAATGACCTGAAATAATACAACTGGTGAACTATTCCTTCTTTTCTAATAATTAGTATGTACTGTACGGCATATATTAAATTTCAATAAATTTTGTAAATAAAAATAAGTTAAAGAAAATAATAAAAAATAATCTTAATGATAAATAAGAATTTCAAAATAAAAAATGTTATAAATATTAACGTAAGTGTAAAACTGTAAGAATTCACAAGAAAAAAAAAGATATTAAAAAAAAGTTATTCTCTTGTTATTTTTCTACAAGTGAGGTATTATATTTATAGGTAAAAATTTCTGAAGTAAATTCTTAAATTAGAGTATTATGAATAAAAAAAATTGTAACAAGGAGATATTCCACTAAAATTACTGAACCAAATTTTCTTACAAAAATTAATCTCTGAAAACCCTAATAAATAGTAATTCTTCTTCACTAGGCACAAGCTACGACAGAAAAGTAAATTTTCTTATGTATGATGAAAAAAAAATCCTTTAAATTAATTTCATTTCATAATATTAAGGTGCATCTTCCATTTCTTTTCTTTTGGCCAGTGTTCGCCACCACTAAAGATGATTTCCGGCAATGGTGCACCCTCTGCACCATAGTCTCAACAGATCTGAAAACTAAGCTACCTGAATCATCACTATGCACCATCGGCTGGAACTTCGACAGTCCTATATGTAGACGGTAGATCCGCAACGAAGCGGTGGGCATCAGCGGCAGAGAAGTGTTTGCAAATCTCGTTGAAGTCTATCTCCAGAGTGTTGAACTTGCCGATGTCAATGGTGCTGAGGAGGACAACAATCGTACGAAAGAGAAAGGTCACGGTGCTCTAGCAACCAGCGCCACAAGATATGTCTCTTTAAAGTTATATACTTATATATGCTTTGATGAAACTAGTTTTAGAGTTAGACCTAGCAAATGAAAAATAAAATACGAAACTCCAATCCATCGTGTGTAATAAGATACGGGAAAAGACTTGTTTTTACACTTTAAAATCTTACCTTATCATAACATATTTATGAATATAAAAGAAGAGATGTATCGATGTGCGGTGTGTAAAATTTTGTAGTGTAACAGATAAGGAAGTAGGGAAGGAGAGAGGAGAGGGAGGACAACGGTGGCGTTGGAGGGTGCATTGTTGCCGGATATTGTCTTCAGTGACGGCAAACGGTGGCCAGTGACTGAGTAGTTGAAGAGAAAAAAAGAGATGAGGGTAAAATATGAAGTCATGAAATGAGATCAATTTAAAAGGCTGTTATTTTTTTCACTAAAGAAAAAAACTATTTACCCACCCTAGCCTGTTGCTCTTTAATATGGTAAAAGAAAAATAAAAAACACCATATCATGACATTGTTCATGTCTTTCATCTCCTGCGCTGCTCTCGTTTTCCATACTTGGTGTCAGTCCTTCACAGATCACAATATAACAGAAAATCTTTGATTTTTGTCACAATATGAAGCTGACAAGCGAATCACTGTTATATAGGGATCAACACTTCCAAATTTCCAATATAATGCTAGTAGCTTTCTACTAAAACATATCTGTAAGTTTATATATCCAAATACTGATGTAAATGGACACATTATGATTATCCAATGCTACATTATACATATTAGAGATGTTCCACTTTATCTTCTTTGGTTTTTATTTCTATACAAAAATCATGTACTCCATTTGGCACCTTGAATTATTGCTTTGATTAATACCTACACGAAGAAGATTTTAGTAGTGTTTAACGCGGACGTTTGTGAATTGGTTTTTTTGTCTGAAAGTAAGCCATGAGAAAAAGGGGTTTTTTTTCCCATATGCACTACTTTGCAACAAAAAATACCCAATCTATTGCAAATAATTTTCCTAGCTACACTACTTTTGCCATGCTATGAGAGTCGGGAATTGGATACCCAACTTCTCACTAGCTTTTTCTTTTTTTAAGCTTATATTATAAATTTTTTTTAAAAATATTTGTTTAAATGGGAAGTCGGGAATTGACAACCCGACTTCCGTACAGTTTTATTTTAAAAAAAATTATATTTTTTAAAAGAATATTTTTAATTTTTTTAAAAAAATTAAAAATATATTTTATTGGTTTAATAATTTTTACTTATATTAAATTTAATAAATATTAATGTTAAAATAAATATAAAAGACGACGTGATTAAAAAATAAGTTGATTAAAAAATAAAGTAAATATATAATTATCATATCTTATATGATGAAATTAAAACATTAAAATAACAAAAAATACTAATAATTAAAAAACTAAACATACAAATAACATCAACATAAAGAATAATATTTCTCTAAGAAAAAATTATGAAAGTATGGTAAGACAATTTGTTCTGTTATGTCTTTGTTGTCGACATATTTCACTTTTTTTTCTGGTATGCCTTCAATTTCTTCATCCATTTTGATGAGAATGTGATTTGAAACCGAATGACCATTTGCATTTCTCATTTTACTTGGATCAAGACTTCATTGATCTCTTTTATATTCTTGTCATATTGATTCGTGTGACAATAAACTAAATGACTTATCGTAGATATATAATATATTCTCTTTCATATCCACTTTATTTTTTAATTAATTTATTTTTTAATCACGTTGTCTTTTATATTTATTTTAACATAAATATTTATTAAATTTAATACAACTAAAAATTATTAAATCAATAAAATGTATTTTTAATTTTTTTCAAAAAAATAAATATATTCTTTTAAAAAATATAATTAAAAAAAACGAAAGTTGGTTGTAAATTCCCTACTTTCCATGTAAACAAATAATTTTTTTTATAATATAAACTTAAAAAAAAGAAAAAAGAAAAAAAAAAGCTAATGAGAAGTCTAGTACCCAATTTCCAACTCCTAAGAGCATGGCAAAAGTAGTATACCTAGGAAAATTATTTGTAAAGTAGTGTAAAATTGGACATTTTTTATTGCAAAGAAGTGCATGCGAAGGAAAAAAAACCTGAGAAAAAGGCTACTGCATGGTCCTGGAAGAGACGAGAGAGATGAAGAAAATGAGTGCACGTGGGACCTACGGTGGTGGCTCTTTGTTGCAGATGAATGACAAGACATAAAGGTTGTGTTGTTTAAGTGTCACATCGATATTGCGAAAGAAGAAGAGAAAGGAGCAGTTGACTAGACTTCGTGGGACTGTCCTTCAGTTGATTGGATTTTTTTTTTCATTATTGAAATGAAACCCAATTCGTATTATAAAAATAATTACTCAAGAGAGAGAAAAAAAATACTATCAAATTAAAAAAAATAAAATTGAAAAGAGACGAAAGAGTTGAGTTAGGAAATAAAAAAATTTGAGTTGTTTGTATGTGTACAACTCATGTATAAAAAAGAAAATACACTAAATTTGCTGCTTGATATACCATCATGTTAGCCGTTCGTTTCTTAGATATCCTATCCAAGGAGCAACGAGGGATGTAGTCTTTACGTTGAAATGCTGTTGTTCACATGCTGAAAGAGTTGCTATAGATGTCTGGGAATTAATATAGTACTACCGGTGAAGTGTAAACCTCACTATTTTCAAATTACAACACTATGTGGTCCATTTGCCTTATAGGAACAATATTTTTGTTTAGTAATAATGGTAACATGGAAAGGGAGGGTGTCTTAGGATCATTACATGTTAGAGTATGGTCGTGGCTTATGACTTGTTTGTAGCATGTAAATACTAAATACTATCAATTTTTTTAGAGATCACACATTATTTTCTATATAAAAGATAATTATATTTATGCTAAATAAAATTATTATAAGTAACAATAATTAAATTAAATCTCTTTATAATATTTAACATAGTTACAACTTTAAAATTAAAAATTTTACATCATTAGTTAATCAGTTGTAAATATTAAATAGTATAAACACAATACTATACACACAACTAGGTATGGCAACGAGATTCAAACTGGTGGATACTCATTAAAATCCGTCCCGATTTTAACAGAAAAAAAGTGAATTTATTGGTTTCCTCCCACCCCGAACTCATGGCAACTAAAAAACACCCTAATCCCAATATATATATAATCTTCTCTTGCTGTTGCGCCCCTGCCCACATTTTTTTCTTCCTGCTTCTCCCCGACACCAAATTCTTCTCTTCGATCATCTCTACCTTTGGAGGTTGTTCTCTCTCTCCCTCCACGATGGTTTCCACCGATTCGTCGTCGTCATCGATGTTGCTCTGTTCAAAGTCATTCTCACTTCCTCCACCGCCACTCTCTGCACCGCGTCGCACCCACACATGCTAGTAATGACCCCTCACGAGGAATGTGTTGCTTCTACTTCTTTCTTTTTCTTCTACTTCTCTTTTCTCCCTGTTTATTAAGTTTAATAGCAGATCAAGCTTGTTTGAGGATTATTATAGAGTGGGCGAACCCTCACCGAATCTCCTGAGGGCGATGCGTCATCAACATTGTTAATGGAATGAGTAACCCAGACCGGGTTTCTTTTACTTTTTTCTCTTGCTGTATAGTCTGAAAAAGGATTTGGTGTCTTGATCCTTTTAGGCTGTATAGAACGACTTCGATATAACATTTTTAGCCGTCGGTTTATTGAAAATCATTTTGTCTATAACCAAATTATAAGTATCAAATGCTTTTTGCCTTTTTCAACTTAAAAATCCAAAAAGGAAAAAAAAACGTAGAAAAAGGCCCAACTTTGGGCCAACGAAAAGCACCATTAATCCTTGGCCCAATTGATAAACTTTTCGAGATTCTTTGAAGATTGACCACCTTCAGCAGAGTTATTCACGGTCAATTCCTTCAGCTTCAAGGATCGTGCTTTTATGTCTTCATTCCCAAGCAGTTGCTCCATCTTCTTCCTTATCTCTCCCTTCAATATTAATCCATTCTCACCCTTGTCTAATCCCAATCCAACCTTCCACACATCACAAATATATGACTTGTTAATAAATTGGTCACTGAAAAATGGCCAACACAAGAAAGGTATGCCACCACATACACCTTCTATGATAGAATTCCAGCCACAATGGGTAATGAAGCAAGCTATGGCAGGGTGGTTCAATATCTTCTTTTGTGGAGCCCATCCAATAATTTTACCTTTAGATCCATGGAATTCATTTGGGTATGTATTGTTTACCTTGTTATTATCATTACTTGGACGTACAACCCAAAGAAAAGGCTTGTTAAGGAGATCAAGCCCAATAGCTAATTCATTGAATTGGTTTGGTTCCACTATTGCCAAACTTCCAAAGGAAACATACACAACGGATTGGGGTGGATGTTGATCTAACCAATGTAGGCAAGTTGTATCTTCTCTCCAGAATGAGCTTTTGTTGGTGTCACTTTGCATCAATGGGCCAATTGAAAGGAACCTTGGCCACATGGCAAGTGCTCCTGGCTCAAGATCACAAGTGGTGTTGCAAAGCCACCATTCTCCTAACTTCAAACTTTGAGTATCTTCTACCATGTGAAGGAAAAAGTTCTTACCAAGGCTACACCATGGTAGATTTACCGTATCCATCATAGGCGAATTTGGTAAAAGCTGAATTTCCTGTTTTCTGGTTGGAAGTCCTGCAATGTCCAAAGAAAATTAAGAATTATTGCCTATGTCAGTGTTTGATTACCACTAAAAGAAATTTTAGTCTACAAAAAAGAATAAAAAAAGTTTACCATGCATTATAAAAAAATTCAATAAGTCTTTCCTTGTCAATATAATAATGTGTTTTTTTTTCTAGTTGAGAGATCATGGTTACTTAATTCATTGGAATCTTAAAGTCAATCCTTTGAGTTCGATAATGTATTTAATAAAAAACAAACTATTAGCATAAACATTATGAATTTATACTTAAAGTGTGATGTATTAATTAATAGTGTGTCTTTTTTATGCTGTCAATAAAATTATTTTTTAATATTTTTATTTATTTATTAGTATAAAAAAATGATGTATAACATCAATGCACAATATCTTTAGCATTAACTCATATTGCCTTTTTTTAAAATATAGCAGGTACTTTATTTAATTACCCTAAAACCGACGTCAATTACGTGTTCAAATTGAGTTGTACCTGTAGTGGGATTCAATTAGCAGTAAAACTTGATCATGTTTAGAGACAAAAAATGAAAACTGCCATCAAACCATGTACATAAAAAATTGCATATCTAGAAGGGAGAAAAATATATACAAATTTATTGGCCATTGATATTTTATGATGATTTGTAATTAAATTGCTTGATTCCAATTCCTGGTGAAGTTTAATTAATATTCAAATAATAGGTTAGCTAACATAATATAATATAGTAATTAATAATTAGTTTGTTCTTACCAGTTTCGGAGTCTATAATTCCTTCATCAATTAGCCTTGGTATGGACTCAAAAGAGGCCAACGAAGTAGCTGAAGCAGGCCACAGAAGAGCCCCTTTGATTCCCAATGTCTGTGCAACTTCCAAGGCCCATCCTATGTTCTTAGAAACAACCAGACAAGTGATCTTGTTGTTGTCATCCAAAGCATTATTATTATTATTGATGTCTTGTATGAGCCTGTGAAGCTTAGTAGGCATGGTGTTTCTGAGTGACAAAATCACCTTTGGCTGGTCACTTCTGTCATCTTCTGAATCCAAACCATCTGGGAGTGTCACAAATTTTATCTGTGCTCCCAAGTGATCAATTTCACTCTTCATTCTCTTTTGGTTGAACTCAGTGATCAAAAAGGTTATTTTGCAGCCATGATTGGCCAAAACCTGAGAGAACTGCAGAAGTGGATTCATGTGTCCTAGAATTGGATAAGGCATGACAAGAAAGTGTGGGTACCTCATGTCTGTTGATGTAAATGTGAAGAAGGAATAGTGGAGGCGACAGTTACGTTTGGGGTAGTAGAGTTATAATGGGAGATGTAGAAGGCTGATCAGTGAAAGGTGTGAATTTTTAGTACTTGTTATTTGTTGCTCATTGGGAAGTGATTATATGTTAATGATAACTTATTATTTATAAGGAACATGATTTGTGTGAACACTCGCATGCTAGAAAGAGAAAGTGACAGAAGGAAGAAAAATATAGCTAGGTATGATAATAATATGTTGTGACAAAAAGAGAAATAAAATAAAAAATCAAATGGGTATTTGCCAATTAGAGTATCCATATATTAAATGCTATAACTGTTGTTGGTTGCTTGAATCAGTTGGCTTCTTCAAGTTATACGTGGGTCTCAAGAAATCAAACAAAAAACAAAATATAATGTACATTTTGATCTGAATCTAAGGTATGCAGAAATGTTAGCTGAATCACGTGTTCCTTGGAGTACGTGGGTCTCAAGAAATGATCCACTCAAGTGATAAAAATAAATAATATGTTACTGCATCCATAATTTTTAAGACTGGCTCGGTGTAATTGGAAATTGGTGGTATAACCAATTCGAGCCGCTCATTCGACTGGATAAGCTTTTAACCCGGTTTGGTTCGGTTGGTTTTCCCGCTGAACCGGTGAATAAGTCCGGATGAATATTGGTTTGGTCGAACCAATTGAACTATTTCTTTTATAAAAATGTAAAGTTTAACAAAAATATAACATAAATAAAATCAATTCCAGAACTTGAAAACTATGTAATAGCATACTAATAGTAATAGACCACAGTAATTAATTAATAAACTTGTGATACAGATCATATATATTTTATCTTATCTTACTTATATTGTTTTATATAATTCAATTAAGTATGGATCAATCAGTCTAGTATTTCGATCTAGTTGGTTCAATTTTGAAAACACATAATACATCCAAATTTATCTTCATTTAGTTCTTTGTTAAAAAAAATAGATTATTGTGATTATTTCACAAAAAAAATTATTGTAAAAATAGAAACCACACATAGCACATTTACATAAATAATAAATAATCAGAAAAAAGATGATTTTATTTTGAGATGTTAAAAATAAATATTATTTTATTTTAAAGAATATTTAATCTACAAAATTATATTTATGCAAAAAAATTATACAATATTTTTATAATATTATTTTTTTCTCTCTATCTTTTATGTCTTATCAATTATCTTATCTTATAATATGTTTCCTTTTTATTGTATTTTTTTGTACAAAATTCATATAGAAATTAAATTTCTCCTAGAAAATTTTAAAGTAAAAAACCTATAATGAATTAATACAAGATACTTTTAGTTTTTTTAAGATTAATTACAAATTTCAAAAAATAAAAATAAAAATTATACCCTTACAAAGTCAAATCATATCAATCTAATATCCATCAACCCAATTATAATTAAAGGAATTAATGGTAAGGTTTATTTTAAATAAAAAAAAATAGATGGCATCCAAAAATATTAAAATTAAGAATTTAATTTATAATATTTTTATACAAAAATCTAAAAAAAATTACGTTATCGTTATTAAATTTCTATGATAATTAAAGACTTGTATAACTTAAACTCACTCTCCTTATTTTATCCTTTTTACTCTATTCAGATTCCCGTCACGCACTCACAACAACAACAACGTGAGGAATTAGAGGATGAGGGGAAAATGAAAAGAAAGCTTGAAAGCGGGAAATTTGAAATGAGTAAAACTCAGAAGAATTAAAAACACGAAAAATGAGTATGATATTCTTTTTATATTTATATATAATGAATATTTGAGCACTAATAATATTAGTTAGATATCAATTGCTGTCAACATAAATATCAATAACACCTTTAACCCAAGTTAATTAGGATCAGTGGTAGTAGATCAACATCAATGCTGTCCAAAATAAAAGTTATCAATTTAAGTAACAAACGCACATAATTCAACAGCATATCTCCATCCCTTAAGCTGGTAGCTATGCTATATCACTACAACCAACTTAGAAATAAAATAGGCAAAGCAAAGCGGAAACCAAATTTGTCATTGGACTTGACTTGTATTCTTTGGAACTTGGAAAAGATTCTTTTGAGTATCTTTGGACCCAACAAGGAGATGCAATCCAAAGAGAGACAACTTCCAATCCAAACTATAGCAGGAGGTAGTATTACTTTGCCCAGTTAATAAACTTCTCTATATTCTTTGAAGATTGACCACCATTAACTGAGTTATTCACAGTCAATTCCTTCAGTTTCAATGATCTTGCTTTCATGTCTTCATTCTCAAGCAATTGGTCCACCTTCTTCCTTATCTCTCCCTTCAATATTAATCCATTTCCATCCTTGTCTAATTTCAATCCAACCTTCCACACATCACAAATATACGACCTATTAACAAATTGGTCAGAGAAAAATGGCCAACACAAGAAAGGTATGCCACTGCATACACCTTCTATAGTTGAATTCCAACCACAGTGACTAATGAAGCAAGCTATGGCAGGGTGGTTCAATATCTTCCTCTGCGGCACCCAATTGACAATTTTACCTTTACTTCCATGGAATTCATCAGGGTATGCACTATTTACCTTGTTATTATTATCGGAACGTACAACCCAAAGAAAAGGCATGTTAAGGAGATCAAGTCCTAGAGCTAGTTCTTTGAATTGGTTAGGTTCAACTATTGCTAAACTACCAAAAGAAACATACACAACAGATTGAGGTGGCTGCTGATCCAACCAATATAGGCAACTTGTATCTTCTTCCCAGAATGAACTTTTGTTGGTGTCACTTTCCATCAATGGGCCAATTGGGAGGAACCTTGGAGATATGGCAAGTGCTCCAGGCTCAAGATCACAAGTGGTGTTGCAAAGCCACCATTCTCCTAACTCCATGGTTTTCATCTCTTTAACTATGTGAGGGAAGAAAAACTTACCTAGGCCACCCCATGGGAGGTCTGCAGGGTCCATCATAGGCATATTTAGGGAAAGCTGGATTTCTTGTTTCTTGGTTGCTACTCCTGCAATTGCAATGGCTAAAGTTAATAAGAAGTTCTTTCATTTTTATGCCTTTAGCAAATTAACTGAGAAAGAGCGATCCATCATTATGCATTTTGGCTTTCTAAATCAAAATAACAGCACTGGCATCTTAATATTTTTTTCAATGTAAATGTATGCACCCCATGTTGAGGTGATGCCAGGCCTCCTAGTTTTGAAAGCAATCAGAATGGACTCTAGTAGTTCTAACCCCAACTTTGTAAACATGGTTTTTTAGAATTTAAATTTAATCCTAACTCAATTTAATAAACTAGGTCTTATGTTGAAGGTTATATTTTATATATATACACTATTTTGACTATAACATTAGTTAACATGAAATTTCCAACACATTCCTTTTCACGCTGAAGATTGAACATCTCAAATACAGAGTGTGCAAAACCGGACAGCACAATCAAATAACGAGCTAATGTCCAATAACAGGGGAATTTATCACTGGTCGGTATGAAATCTCTAATATAATTCATGCAGTGTCCCATATGAATAACATGACACGATTATTATTCAAAACTACTAGAATGGTTTAGTGCAAATCAAAATCAATTTGCAGTATCCAGAATGAGTTACCACAGTAACAAGGCTTGTTTGGGTGATATATTAATTAGACGGTTCAAAATCAAATGTGCGGATTGGAAGAATTAATTTTGACAGAAACAAACACTCGTGCACACACAGCATAATTTGGTCAAGGTGAGGTGAGCACTTTCAATACCTTCCAAAAATGTGAAACAAAATTTTTGAAGTACTATTTCCTTAACTTTGGGAAAATAGACACCTTGATGAAATTTGTATTTGACTACCAGTAAAAAAATTAACTGTAACAAGATTGAGTGAATATCATTCTTACCTTCTGAGTCTATAATTCCATCATCAATCAGCCTTGGAATGTAATAGCATGTAGCCAAGGAAGTTGCAGATGCAGTCCAAAGAAAAGCTCCTTCAATTCCAAGTTTGTGTCCAACTTCCAAGGCCCAACCCATATTCATAGTAACAACTATGCAAGTTATGATATTCTCAGCATCCAAAGCATTGATATCTTCTATGAGCTTTGGAAGTAAAGAAGGCATGTTGCTTTTGATAGACAAAAGAACTTTCTTATGGTCACTTCTATCATCTTCAGGTTCCAAGCCATCTGGGAGTGTCACAAACTTGATTCCTGATTCCTTAAGGTTGTCTAGTCCAGCACCAGCGTTGTTTGCTCTTTTGTGGCTGAACTCTGTGTTCAGAAAAGTGATTTTGCAGCCATGTTTGGCTAGAGCCTCAGACAATTGCATAAGGGGATTCACATGGCCCAGAACTGGATATGGTATAACGAGAAAGTGAGGGATACCCATGTGGTTGAAAATTGGTTTGCTAAGAAAAAAATCTGAGGAGGTTGAAATATGATCCAAGAGTTTGAGATGAATTTTATGGTGGGACTAGTTTTGGATGAGACCATTTTATATGAAAAGGATTTCTTGAAGTTAGGACTTCATATGTTCATGAATCTGACATCGTTCAATTGAGATAGGCAATTTTCAAACTTCATATGCGTTAATTAATTAATTGCATGAATACTAACAAGATTAGATGTAATAACAAGGTTCAAAATTCAAATTCTATTAAAGTATCTTACCAAATATGTACTTTAAAATAATGTCCACATTTAACATTTAAAAGGTGTCAACATTTAACTGGTTAGGCGTTAAATTTCTGCTGCCAATCCAAGGAAACTTTTATTAATTTGTTGTTGACTATAGCTTTCTATGGAGGTCACATGTTGTAATAATATTGAAAGGTTCTTCAAATTGAAATGACTAAGTGACAGTGAGGACCAAGCCGCCAGGGACAAGTCAAAAGTCTAACTATTTGTGTACGAGAACCCATAGTTATTTTTTATATGGTAAGTAGTATTTTATTTCGTATAAGATAAAATACTTTTATATAAGCTTTTTTTTTTTTTTAAATTCATATTGCGTAAGTGCATACGCATTCAAGTAAATAGCAACATACATAGTTCAGCAAATTTACGAAGGCGGCTATTCAAGAAAAGTCAACTACAAGCTACGATGGGGAAAAATCCCGGTTTAAAGTTTAAACCGTAGATATATGGCTTACATGTTAATAAATCACAAAAACATGTAGTGAAAAGTGAAATGAGAGAAATATAAAAACTGAGCAAGCATTTACCTTCTTAAAAATTGTGGGACGAAGAATTGTGAAAGTATTTATGCGGGGTTCTCCCTCTCTCTCTAGTATTATGGAAAATAATAAGATGTTTAAAATGATAATGATCTATAAGTATGATTTAATTAAATATTAAGTAAGATTTAATTAAATATTAAGTAATTTGAAATCTTTTTTTCCTTTTTTTTATCAGAATGTTGAAATGAATTAAAAAGAGGATTAAAGCGATATAATTTATGTCTAACTTTATTATAACTTGCTAAAAGGTTATAAATATTTTTCTCTCTAATAAAAAGATAATAAATGTTCATTTGATCTCTCATCACCCTTGTATTATGATGACAAACAATGTTTGGTGATATAAAATATATGATAAAATTTGAAGTTCATCCTTGATATTTCCTATTTATCATTTTCTATTATTATTTATTATGTATTGTGTGAGTTTGAATGAGAAAATAATTATTGGCTTAAATGTAATAGGCTCAAACTTTTTTGGGAAACACATTTTGTGAGAAGATTTGCGGTATTATTTAACTTAACTATTTTTTTTTACACACCAATTTTTATATTTGCATTATACTCTTTTTGTTTCACTTTTCTTTGTTGTATCACTTATCACATCTTTTACTTTTTCTTTCCTATAGTATGAATGCATGCACTCCTTGGGCATCAAAAGAAACATTTACTAGCTAGTACTGAAGTAACAGTACTTTCTCTAATTTGGAAATCATGGGCTGAGGCAGTATATGGTTGTAAAAATATAAACTATTTGTTACAAAATATGATGATTCAGCTGCTTAGAGTATAAGTGATTCGAGTTGAATTAAATTTTGTTTATTTTTTTTAATCAAATCTAATTAAATTTAACTAAATTGAATTGGATTGAGTTTGCTTTGTTTTTTCAAACCAACCCAATCCAATTCAATTTTAATTGGATTGATTATCGGATTGAGGCATTGAAAAATTATCACCTTAAGTTTTGGAAAAAGAATTAAAAAAATTATGAAGCGCAAAAAATAGTAAAATATTTTATTTGACCGAAAATGAGAAAAATACTATTCATATGATAAAAAATAATCATTAGTAGAATTCAATGATCATTAAACATAACATGATGTTAAATTGGATTGAGTTGGATTTTAGTTGGATTCAAAACTCCAAACCCACTATGTAATCTAATTATAATTGATTTTATTAAATTAAAACCAATTCAATCTAATAACTAAATTCAATCCAAAAAAATCTAATTGAATTGGATGGAATGGAACGAATTTGTAGATTGGATTCAATCCACTTACCCATAATTCACCTAGAGACTTGACATACAAAGTTTGGTCAAACTTGTATACGATTCAGTTCTTGCTTCTCTGACTTTACTCCATTTATTTTCACAATGCACATTTATTTTTAAACCTTGCGTTCGTTCACATAATAGTGAGGTTTTAAACAAGTTTCTTAAAGTCAATACTGGGTACAAGTTTTTGCAAGAAAAACCATGCCCTTTGCCTTACTCTGTTCTGACTAGTGTCAGCTGAATGAAACCAAAAGAAATTATTGATAACTCTACAATTATGTAACACAACCAGATAGGCTAGTCATAATGAATAAAGGGACACATGATTCATTGAATGAACTTCATAATACAAATGGGATGTATACGACAGCTCCTAACATTTTTCATAGATTGAGTTGTCTACGGCATAAATATGTGTACGAAATACATTTCAAAGATTCAAATAATAATAAATAAATAAAACAACTTCTTCCAATCCAAACTATTGCCAAAAGTATCATTACTTTGCCCAGTTTATAAACTTTTCTAGATTTTTTGAAGACTGACCAAATTTGCCTATGTTGTTCATAGTCAATTCCTTCAATCTCAACGATCTTGCTTTTATGTCTTCATCAAGAAGCAGTTTCTCCACCTTCTTCCTTATCTCCCCCTTAGAAATGATCCCATTTTCATCCTTGTCTAATCCAAGTCCAATCTTCCACACATCACAAACATATGACTTGTTAACAAGTTGATCCTTGGCAAATGGCCAGCACAAGAAAGGCATGCCACCTGACACACCTTCCACAGTAGAATTCCAACCACAGTGGCTAATGAAGCAAGCCAATGCAGGGTGGTTCAATATCTTCTTTTGTGGCGCCCAACCCACAATTTTGCCTCTACTTCCATGGAATTCATGTGGGTATTCATTAATACTTATCATGTTGTCATTACTTGGACGTACAACCCAAATAAAAGGCTTGTCAAGAAGATCAAGTCCAAGAGCCAATTCATTAAATTGGTTGGGGTCCATCACTGCCATACTTCCAAAAGAAACATACACAACAGATTGAGGTAGTTGCTGATCTAACCACTCCAAACAAGTTGTGTCTTCTTCCCAGAATGAACTTTTGTTGCTCTCACTCCCCATCAATGGACCAATTGGCAGGAGCCTTGGTGATATGGAAAACGCTGCAGGCTCAAGGTTACAAGTAGTGTTGCAAAGCCACCATTCTCCTAGCCTCATAGTTTGCATCTCTTGCAAAAGATGGTCAAAGTGCAACTTATCATGGCCACGCCATGGAAAGTTCTCTGTGTCCATCATAGGCATATCTGGGGAGAGTTGGATCTCTTGTCTTTTGATGGGGACCCCTTCAATGCCAAAAAAGAAATTAAAAACAATGAAACCTGCCATTAGTAGTTAGTATACAAATGCAATTAGTAATTTCTCAAAAAATTTGACATAAAAAGCACTATAATGTGTAACAAGAATAAGTAAATATTATTATTATTACCATTTGAATCTATAACCCCATCATGAATCAGCCTTGGGATGAAATCACACAAGGCCAATGAAGTTGCTGATGCTGGCCATAGAAGAGCCCCTTTGATTTCCAAATTGTGGCCAACTTTCAAAGCCCAAGTCATGCTCAATGTGACAACCAAACAAGTGATCTTATTGTTGACATCTAAAGCATTGACATCATGTATGAGCTTGGGAAGCATAGAGGGCATGTTGGTTTTGATTGAGAGAACAACTTTCTTCTGGTCACTTCTATCATCTTCTGGGCTTAAGCCATCAGGGAGTGTCACAAACTTTATCCCTGATCTCTTGAGGTTGTCTAGGCCAGAACCAGAACCAGTGTTGTTGTTCAACCTTTTGTGGCTGAACTCTGTGTTCAGAAAAGTGATATTGCAACCATGTTTGACTAGAATCTGAGACAAGTGGATAAGGGGATTCACATGGCCAAGAACTGGATATGGTATAAGAAGAAAGTGAGGGATGGTCATTGTGGTGTCTGAAAAAACGAACTCTTGGAAAATGATTTCTTTGGAGATTGAAAGATATTGTTAGTGTGAATGATTGATGCTTGAGCAAGTGTTTATTCAATTGCCATAAAAGATGCATTGACTTTTTGGTACATGACTACATGAGTACTAGGTTCATCTACATCCACGCCATTGCAGGTACAATCATATCGAACTAAGCTTGTCTCGTTTCAGAGAACACGAACAAAAGCCAAAACATGATAAAACGTTAACTCTAACAAGGTAATCATGTTTTAGTCTAATTTTCTCAAAGTGTGACTCACTGTGTGAGTCTACTTAGGGCGGATCCAAGAATACATCAAAGTTAAGATCGATATTTTTTTTACATAATTATTTAAATATCAGATTCTAATAAATTATTATTAAATAAATAATAAATTTAATAAAGTATTTATTATTAATTTTATGTGTAAAATTAAAAATAAGATCTATTAGTGGAAGAAAAACAAGTAAATATTAAGTCAAAAACATATTTTTAAAGTAAAATTATAAATATATATTTTTACAAGCTAACAGTATTTTTTTACAAGCATTTATTCGATTTTTTTTCTTATTTGTTCTATATCAGAAATTAATTCCTCACAGCATATACATATTTTAATATAGAATTTGTTAGTAAAATTATTTTAAATACATATTATTTAATTTTAAAATATAAGATATGCGTTAATAGTGTAAAGAATTTTTTGTATTGTATACGCATATATAAACTGTAATACCATTAAGAATTGAATCTAATGGATGGGACTAACCTTTCATTATATATTGGATCAAAGTTCACATTCTTGTTTAAAAGTATTCGAATTCACATTTGATTATAGTGTCCGAATGAATTGCATTTGAAGGAGAATATACGTTTTATAACAAAAAAAACAATTATTATTTATGATATATAATTTATTGATTTTTATAAATTGTCTTAAAAATTGTATCATTTTTTTAATATTGATATAATATATAAAAATTTCAATTAATAGTGTATGTACAAATGATATAAATAATTTTTACACTCATTCAATTAAAAACTATCATATATAATTTGTCTGTTAACTTTTAGAGGATCCTAAGCATTATATTAAACGTCTTATTAATGATAATTTTTAATTATTTGTTGATAATGTGTTTCTATTTTATTGTACTGCGTTGTTGATAATATAAATATATAATTAAACTCTAGAAATTTTACAATAGAAATGAGGTGAATTAAATTCATAATTAAAAACATTTAAAGCAAACGGACGTTACGACAAAAAGTTCGTTCTCCATGAATAGCTCTTCGTGGACAAATCAATGCTCTGTTGTGTTGGCTTAGATTAATTTTACTAGGGACAGGCGTGGTCACGCACTGCGGATTTACCTACGGTCACAAAATTGACTGCTGAAAATCTTTACATTTCATTGTTTTCATACATTAAAATTTTACTTTATTTTTTATATATATTATTAGTATAATCAATTATGCATATATACCAACCGATCGAGCCCTTGCTTCATTTCCAAGCAATATGGTATACGAAAATCAATTTATTATATGAGATTAAATGTGATAACTTCTTAACTCGTGATTGTATTGTAATGAAAACACTAGACTTGTTTGGTTATACTTAATTCTATTAACATATTGATTAAAGTTTTACATTTATCTTTATTTTCATAGTATTTTTACCATTATCTGGAAGTATCATGTATGAGGATGAACATGATTCAGATGAATTTTAGATTTTATAGACCAAATGATAAATCAACCTTAGACATGAGAAATAAAGGAGAAATCTCTAATGTTCAAACAAATACATTAATTATAAAAAGAGAAAATATATATCCTAGAATATAGATGAGTGAGTATGATGTATGTATATAATGAATGCGATTTATCAAAAGGTTAGATGGAACATGTATTCATAGGATTAGACCTTTGTGGATAATTAACATGTAGATAAAAATACTTATTATAGAAATAACTCATACCTTATAAATAATTAGATATTTATTATTTAAAAAGTTATTGTAGCATTATCAATAACATTTTAATAAATAAACTTAAAATAACCTGTTAGAGACGTAACATTGCGGTGATTGAGGGAAATGTGTCCGAATTCCTGTACCAAAATTGACATGAAAAATATATACATGTATAGAGATCCCACATAAATAATCACTACCTATTTTTTATATTCTGGACGATAAACACAATATCGTATATATTAGGCTAAAAGATGGCACAGCTGCATTTGCTAGAAAAGCATAGGTGACTACCCTGTAAAATTATGTTAATCTCTTGCTCTGCTACCTTATCAAGCCGCACTGTGGCAGTGATTGCATGTAGAGGCACCGCAACAGCACTTAATTTGCGAGATACTACTAGTATATGATTTTAATTAATTGGAGTCCAAGCCATTTTCTGCAGTGGATTACACTAGCCAATATTTAATGTTTTAATTGCTTCATTGTTAAGTTTTAATGTACTCTTTTTCCTTCTGATTATTTAATTTTGTTACAAGAAAGGAGCTTATAAAGGACACGCATGAGTGGTGCTTGGTGCATTAAATGGAAATAAATTTAAGTGTCTTGCTCTCTCTTGCTGCTTTCGTGGGCGACACAGTTTACATTTTCGTATTTTCTTATTATGCATGGCCTCCCAGTCCCATCGTTAATATTTATTAATCATATAAAATTTCATACATGATACATTGTGATTTCTGTCTGCGTTAGCTTCTTATACTTATTTTGGGAGCAATAATTGCATGATTCACAGCATTATCTGTTTAGTATCTAAATTTTTTAAGATTTTTATTTTTTATTATTTTTAATCCTTTAAAAAATTATCTTACTTTTAGTTCTTGAATATTTTTCATTCTTAATTTTAGTCATTTCTAAGGATTAAAAACAAGAAAACAAATTTAAAGGACTAAAATAAAAACAAAAAATGTTAAAAGTGTAAAAACAACTAAAAGAAGCTTAAAAATTAAAAACATAAATTCTAAAAAGTTCAAGTAAACTAAAAAAATAATATTTTTTTTATGTATAAAGGTTTGAATTAGAAGAAAAGTTTGCATTTCTTATCATAATGCTCTTAAATTCAATCTCATGAATCTCATAAATTCTTTTGTTATCTGTTCTTACACTTCTCAAAAAGTTTTAAACATCTAAATTCTTAAATTTTAACCTCATAGATAATTTATTTATTATGAGAGAAGACTTGAGTTCCACTATGCATAATACACTCTTAAAAAAATATGAAAAGTTTTAAACATAACTAAGTTTTGAAAATCAATTATATAATCGATTCAAAAGACCAAAACTTATAAAAATACTTAGGAATGCCTCTAGAGAGTCTAAAGTCCTAATTTAGATAATATACTAAATAAAAAAATTATCTATCTATTTGATAAATGTTCTACAACTAATGTAGATTTATTATATATATATTTGCCTTTTATAATTAAATATTAACTTTTTTATATCTTCATTACATTATTTTTAACTTCTTTATTATTGGAGGACACACTCAACTTTTGATTTCAGAAAAAAATTTACTTCTTCAAAATCTTACAATTCCAGAAATATCCAAGTTGTAAAGCACCCTTAGTATTGGAGGCTTCAATTAAGCAATCTGACATTGTTTAAGTCCTTTAATTTGTTGAAGTTACATTCTCCTCATGGCCTCATCCAGAGCAGACCCACTACCACTAGTTTCTTTGACAAAGCAATGTTTGGGACAGAATTTTGAGTTCAGTCTTGACTAATTTATAGACCTCGCCATTTCTCCTCTAGCTCATCCTCATTTTCCTTCCTTGTCATCTTCTTGTCCTCTAGACACTTCAAATGATTGTCCTTGAAAGCTCTATATTTAATCATAAGAAGAAAAAAAATGAAGCATCAAAATTAGAAATATAAGAAGCTAATATAAATTAAGGTTCTCACATAAATTAAAATTAACTTATGCATCAGCATAAGTTAGAATCAATTTTTGGAAAAGTTAAATCAGAGAATTTTTATAAATTAGTTTGTTCATAAATTAATTTTAACTTATGTGAAAAACTTTATTCATTTACCTTTTTATTTTCGTCTTAAGTGTTTATTGAGAAATTTGTCCACATAAATCATAGCCAGCCATATATAAATAAATAGACAGCTTAAAAAGCTATTAGTAAGTGAGCTCTGTCTCAAGTAGAAATAGGCACCTTCTCTGTTCTTGACTCTTGAAAGGGTATCTCTAAGGGTAGGTGCTGGAGCAAATCCACTTATATAAACTGATATCTTCTTCAGAAAAGAAATAATGTTTTTGAGTGTGTTCAAACCCAAAGAAATGCACAAAAGATGCCATGGGGACACACTCAACGTTTCTTTTTTGAAGTGGAATGTGTTAGTATTGAACTGACTTTAAGTAAAAGATAGAGCAATAGGCATGATTGCAATTAAAAGTCAGTGAGGATTATTTTAGGAAACAGCAATCAGTGGAAAGTGTTTTGCATAAATGCAGCAGAAAACCACATGTTTACATGCTATTTGATAAATATTAAATAAATAAATAAAAGAACTTTGACAGAAATCAAAGATGGTTGGTGTTATATTGCTATGTACAATTTTGGTAGTGTGCATGAATTCATACTAATAAGCATTTCCATTTAGGACTAGAAATAAATCTCCTCCCTTCAAAATAGTGAACAGTTACTAAAATTTTCTGAGGCAGTTAGTAAAGGTTAAGGAAAAATTTAAGAAACTAGAAATATTTTTTTCTGTTCAAAATAGTGAACAGTTATACATAATAAAAGAACTTTGACAGAAATCAAAGATGGTTGGTGTTATATTGCTATGTACAATTTTGGTAGTGTGCATGAATTCGTACTAATAAGCATTTCCATTTAGGACTAGAAATAAATCTCCTCCCTTCAAAATAGTGAACAGTTACTAAA
>CM023958.1:37456348-37512616 GCA_013407115.1 Glycine latifolia
TTTTTCTGAGGCAGTTAGTAAAGGTTAAGGAAAAATTTAGGAAACTAGAAATATTTTTTTCTGTTCAAAATAGTGAACAGTTACACATAGACCCTCTTTTTGTGTCAGAAAAGCTACCATACAGAATAAGTTTTCTTAGTCATCAAAGAAACAAGAAAAGGAATGGGAAAGAGGGGAGAAAACCACCTTCAAGGATCAAGAATCAACAATGTTCAATATAATATAATGAGATTCATAATTTTCAATATACTCAAAAACTACATAACAGAATGAACAATTTTACTAACTAGTAACTACATTACAACGATTTCCAAACTATACCAAAGCATTATTACTCCGCCCAGCTGATAAAGTTTTTGAGATTCTTTGAAGAGTGACCACCTTCTACTGTGTTATTCAAGGTCAATTCCTTCAGTTTCAATGACCTTGCTTTTATGCCTTCATCACCAAGTAATTGCTCTACCTTCTTCCTTATCTCTCCCTTTGATATTAATCCATTCTCATCCTTGTCTAATCCCAATTCAACCTTCCACACATCACAAATATATGACTTGTTAACAAACTGATCCTTGGCTAATGACCAACACAAGAAAGGCACGCCCCCACATACACCTTCTATAGTAGAATTCTAACCACAACTAATGAAACAAGTTATGGCAGGGTGGTTCAATATCTTCTTCTGTGGTGCCCAACCTACAATTCTGCCTTTACTTCCATAGACTTCATCATCAAAGTATGCATTGTTTACCTCGTTATCATTACTCGGCCGTACAACCCAAAGAAAAGGCTTGTCAAGTAAATCAAGTCCAAGAGCTAATTCCTTAAGTTGGTTCTGATCAATTACTGCCGAACTACCAACGGCAACATATATAACTGATTGAGGTGGCTGCTGATCTAACCAGTCTAAGCAAGTTGTGTCTTCTTGCCAGAGTGAACTTTTGTTACTGTTACTTGCCATCAATGGACCAATTGGTAGGAACCGTGGTGATATGGAAAATGCGGCAGGCTCAAGATCACACACCCACCCCCACGTGAGAATTATAATTCAACTTCACACACCCAACCCCACCCACATCAAGATATTGACATTATATGTGACAAATATATATTTATTTTTTCGTAGTAGGATCTAGTTTGTCTGTTATGTATCTGTCCTCTTCCAAAAAGAAAGTTGTCTCAACATTAAATTAGGACAATAAGTTTTTTGTGGTCAGTTCTGTCATCTTCAGGGCCCAAAACCATTTGGGAGTTTTAAAAACTTTATCTGGGGTCCCTTGTGTTAGAAATTTGGGTATGATAATCCTGGATAACTTCAAAGAATCGTGTTCGTACACTTTCCGAACAAAGTATTTCGACCCTGTTCTTGCCTGGGTTCACGAAATCCTTGTTGGGATAATTCTTGAAGAACAATCTGCTTCTGGCAATAGAGAACAGATCAGGAATGTAGAGAGAAAGTATGATTTTCGTATATATTAGAAATCTGAGGCCAAATGACTCCTTATATAGGAGTTTTTCCAAACAATGCAACTCTTGGCGATGAACCATCGTAACCGTTGGTTATCGGAGCGGTTGGGAGTAGTTATTTTTCTAACCTTTCCCAAGAGCGGTTATAAGTAGTTACTATTTTGAATTGTTAACCGCCTCTTATTCATAACTCATAGAGTTTAAACAAAACTCCAACAATCCCCTGGACCCCAGCCAGGGGCGCTGCCCCTTGGAACCCCGCACCGTAATCGCGGTCAATTATGCGTTGGCTCAACAAGCGTGCACTCCGCACTACCCTAACTCGTTTCCAAAGCTTAACGCGTAATCGCATTGGCCTATAGTAAATCACATTACTACTAAAATCCATTGATGACACTAAAATCACCAACACCTTGGGCTTGTCTAGCCTTAGTAGCCTAGCATCCGGTGTATTTGCTAGTTTGTGGATGAACTCTGTGTTCAGAAAAGTGATATCGCAGCCATGTCTAGCAAGAACCTGAGACAACTGCATTAGGGGATTCAAATGTCCTAGTGTTGGATATGGAATAAGAACAAAGTCAGTGATGCCCTTCTGCTAGAAATTTGGCTTTCACTGCATGGATGATTGAGAGCAAACACACTTTTCATCTCCCAATAATTCATGCAGTGAAAGACATTTTCTCAATGAGAAATGTATTTGACAACTTTTTAGTTTTTGAATCATATCAATCTGCCAACAATTGGCTTTCAAATTATTTGCTCAATGAGAAAATCCATTCTCGTTCCACATGAAATAATTCAAACTAGATACAAATTGTTGTTCAACAACAGTTCGAGTATTTGATGATTTTTTAGAAATAAGTTTTGCTATGGTTGTCATCTATATACCTAATAGTACTAATTAGGGAGGTTTTGATAAAATGAATTATATTTTATTGCCTATATCAGGTAGCTTAATTTAAATGTTCAATATTTTACATGAACATCATTTATATCAAAGTATAAATTTATTTCAGGGTTATTAAACCGGTTATTTTCTATTTTGCTTTCTCTGTTCTCAATTTATCAAATTTTTAGATGATGGGACAAACTTTGTTCACAACTTCAAGAGCATTATCAAATGCATTTTTATTCCTAAAGCCACTCCTCAAACTTCCAAAAATTCTCATAGGATTGTCCCCCTTCAGCAATGTTACATACAACCATTTCCTTCAGTTTTTGAGACCTTCCCCTTATGTTCTCATCTCCAAGGAGTTGGTCCACTTTCTTCTTTATCTCCCAACGCGATATTAGCCCTTTCTAATCCAAATCAAATCTCAACCCTACCTTCCACAGATCACAAATATAAGCCTTGTCAAATAATTGGTCGGCATAATATGGCCAACACAAGAAAGGTACCCCATTGGACACACCTTCCATGGTAGAATTCCAACCACAGTGACTAATAAAACAAACTAGTGCAGGGGGGCTTAACACCTTCTGTTGAGTTGCCCATTTAACAATTTTACCACAAGTGCCTTGAAATTCATCTGGATATGTGATTTTGGTGCTTCCACTAGCATCCTCACGAACAACCCACAGAAAAGTTCTATTTGTGAGGTCAAGTCCAAGAGCTAGTTCCTTGAGTTGATGAGGGTCAAAAACAGTGGAGCTACCAAAGGCAATGTATATGATAGAACGAGGTGGTTGTTGATCAAGCCAGGTCAAGCAAGAGAGGTCTTCTTCCCAGAATTGCCCCAATGATCTTAAAGTCATCACCACTCCCTATGAGTGGACCAATTGGTAGGATCTATGGAGACAGAGATAATGCTCCAGCTTCAAGTTCACTTATGGTATTTCCAAACCACCAATCTGTTAAATGTAAATATTGTATCATCTTTGAAATATGATTATATATAATCTTTTGCATGGTTGGGTGGCCTACGCTGCACCATGGGGATAGTTGAAATTTCCCTTTTATAGTTGGAAATCCTGCAGTGACAGCCAGTGAGAGCTAAATGAAGTTAATTTCAGTTCTGAATACACATATATACACAAAACATTCAGAATTTTATGCATAATTTCTATAATGTATTTTTTAATAAAATATTTTTAGTCATTATACTTTAATTTTTGGTAAAAAAATGATATTAATTTTCACATAACTTTGATCAATATAGTCCTAAAAATATAGAAAAATAGTAAATTTCATCTCTCATGAATAATTGAGAAATTAATTAATAATTTTAGATTGATTCTATAATAATAAAAAGATAGATTCAAATAGAATAAATATAGAGAGTATAAGTGGGTATGTAGAGGAAAGGCTAGGATTTATTATCAACATTATTGATTCATCATTTTGATTTAAATTTAATGTCTCTAATTAAAAATTGAACTAAAACTTTTGTTTCATTTGATTCCTTTATGTAAAAATAAGAGATGAAAAATTAAAAAAAAAAATTAAGAGAAGGAACTGAAATGAGCTACTAAAATAAAGTTACAGTTCATATATTAAAATGACTAAAATAAAGTTTCATTGGGAGTAGAGGAACTGAAATAGTTAAGGAACTAAAAAATGATTTATTATGAAAATTATAGCTAGGAGAGGGTAAAAAATTTATAGAAATATAATTTTGCATAATTTAATAATAATATTTTTCTTTTTAAGTTCTTATCAATATTCTAAAGACACTTATTATTAATTAGTATTTTCCATAATATTTTACTCTTTTCTTTATTTACATTTGATGGAAGAGAAAATAATTAAAATAAGGATGGTGGAATCAATGGTATTATATAAAATAAACTTTCACGATAATTTTTATATAATTTATTTTCTAATCAAGTTATTTGTGTGCAAGTAATTAATATATTTAATTTAAGGTTGAATTGTTTGATCAAGTAATATTTGAGTTCAATTTTGATGAAAATAATTTGTAGTCAGAATTTATTTATCTCCTTATCAAAAGTATTAGTTATGATTTTATTTTTTTGAATGGGAAGATTAAGATAAAAAAAATATATAATTTATTTATTTTCATCTCTTTTCAGTGTCTTTGTTTATCTTATCACATATTTCTCTTCTTTCTTTCTTTTATTTTTCCTTCGTGAAAAAATTGTTAGAAAATCTTTTGTAAGAATAATTACTCAAGTAGTACCCTTTGGGTGGAATGGTTCTAGCACGAGTAGCAACATGGCAAATTTCATGCTTCCAAACAGTAAGGGTTCTAGCTATTGAAACTTCTGAACCGACAAAAATGCCCTCACCTTCACTATTTATGATTCCATCTTCAATGAGCTTTGGAATGTTCCATCCCAAGACTAAAACAGCTGCTGAAGCAGAGCAGAAGACAGCACCTTTGATTCCTAGCTTAAGTGCAAATTCCAAGGCCCATGTCATGTTCACATCAGCCACTATGCCGGTGATTTTCTCATTACCACCATCAAGTGCATTAATATCCTTTATGGCCTTCTCAAGGGCAGAAAGTATGGCACTGCTTAAGGATGCCAAACATAAATTGACCACGTTATTTCTGTCATCCTAAGGGCCTAAACCATCTGGGACTGAGATTAGTCTCACTGCTGATCCCTCAAGGACAAGGTTAACCTCCTCATTTGTTGCACTCACCACTCTCTTGTGGTTGAAATCTGTGTTGACAAAGGTGACTTTTAAGCCATGTTAAGCTAGTTTTTTTAGAAGAGCATAAGAGGATTGTCATGCCCTTGAGCAGGAAATGGCAAAACCACCACATGTTTGATACCCATCTTTTGTATATCGGTGAGGGGAGAAGAAAGAAACTCTATGAATGGTTGTGGTTTAGTTGAGGTGGTGAAGAAAGGAAGGCGGCTTTGTTTATATAATTTCTTAAGGTTTGAGTTTGTGTTGCTTTTGGTTTGGTAAAATGTTTAAGTGAGTTTAAGATTCAACAGATATCTTAAAGATTCATTGAGCACAGACAAAAATATTCACGAATCACTTATTAACAAAATTTTGCATTTGTAGCGTGATTAGAACTCATATATGTTTAGTCCAATTTATCAACTAGACCAACACCTTGTTGGTTTAAGTTTCAATCTAATTAGAAGGCGAGTTCTGACGCAATAGTAAAGTTGTATCTTGATAATTTATTAGTATAAGTTCAAATCTGAAAATAATTTTTTTGTATATATATATAAAAATAAGATTGTATACAATATTTTTTTCTCTTATATGTGCATAGTGTGGAAATACTGTTTATTTTTAAAATTAATTTAAAATTTTAGTTTCTAATTAATTAATAGTGTAAATTGAACTTTGAACATATTTAAATTAATTGATGCTGCACGCCACCTTGAAAGATTGAAGAATTCTTGACTCTGAGACTTATTTTATTATGTGTTCTTTTTTCCTATTTTTATATCTTCCTTTTGTTTTTCCTTAGGTTTGAGGATGGGATTACAACTCAATCTGAATGATAAGTTAGAGATGGTTTTGTTTTTATCGAGGAACAAAGAGGATGCGGTGATTGACAAGTTCAGAAACAGTGGTAAATGCAAGAATTTTATTGAGACGGAGTGAATATAAAAAATTATATCATAAATAAAAATACTTTGAAAATAATATAAATATAATATAAAAAAATTAAAAAAATTTATTTTAATTTAGAAGAAGTGCAAATAGTAGTTTATTTTATTTTAGAAGAGTAACAACAATAACGAGAAATGGGAGAAGAAAGAAGAAAATAGGAAAAAAAAATGAAGAGATATTTGAAATTCTTCTCTTTCACGGATTCCAGTACCAAATGATACAGCTTTTTTTTTTTTTTTTTTGTTCTCTTGTGATTTGTGTTTCATTTTTCTCCTATATCATAGAAGATCAGAAGCCCAACCAATCTTGGGTGGCACATCTGATACATGATTGGGAAATGCATAACCATCAATCTAAAAGAATATATTAAAAATGTAAGAATATGATATTCTTATTAAAAAAAAATAATGCCTTGCGTATAACTATTTAAGAAAAAACCCTTGATATATGTTCCTGCAATGGCTATCCCTGTGTAGAATAAAAATTCCATTATTTGAACATCGATCAAGATCTGTCCTCTTCCAAAAAGAAAGTTGTTTCAACATTAAATTAGGACAATGAGAAAAATTGTATTTTATGTATATATATCAAATTATTCCATTACAACTTTGATAATTATTATATTATTTTTATAATTTGATATAAAATATATTATTTATTTATTCAATCTTTGAATAATATTTATATATTATTAAGATTATTTGTACCAAATTTTGTTGAAATTAAATAATAATAAAAATTAATCAAATGATTTTAAACTATATAAATAAGATAACAAAAAAATTTAATATATAGAAACATGATTAAAAATAAGACTTCAGTATTTTTTTATAAAAAAATTATGACATTCTAGAATCGTGTTTTAAAACACAACTCATCCATATTCTATAATATTTTCAAAATTTACTCATTTTTGTAATTTTTTCAAAAATTAGCCTAATTTTATAAATTTGCCGTTATAATAAGATAATACGTACGGTGCTGAGACAAAGGAAATATATTTCAAATGATCACGCCCCAAGCAAGCCCAATAATATATTAACTATGATGATTTAGTAAGTAATTCTATATTTAATTTAATAAAAAAAGATAATTTTTAAATAAAAATATAATAATTTTAATAAGAGAAGAGATTAAATTATATCAGTGTAATTAACTTTCATAACTATTACAACATTTTTATAACTTGATACAGAATGTGATTTTTGTTGATTTAACTATTGAATTATATATATATATATATTATCAAGATAGTTTGCACCAAATTTTGTTAAAATTGAACAATAACAAAAAAGTAATTAAATAATAGATATTTTGATATATTTTAAAATATTTATATTACATTGACTTTAATTTATATGAATGAGCCAATAAATAATTTTAAATTAATATGAAACTTTGCATATACCAGATCTATATAAAATGAATTTTCAATCCAATGATAAATTTTTAAAAAATATAGATTATTCAATAAAAAATTATAAAATAATATAATAATTATCAAAATTACACCAATATAATTTCATATCTTCCCTTTTAATAAAATGTTTCAAAAAAAGGTCTCATCTTACATCTGTTTTAAGCCTGAATAAATATTAGGAAATCTTGTGGTGAGATAAAAATACTATAATGAGGCCTTTTTTGAAAACGTTGTATGTTGTAGATATAAACCGTGTATATCTACAATTACAAGCATGAACATATAAAAAAACTTGTCTTGAAAAACACATAAATCTAAATAGAGAAAAAAAAACAGTTTATACCGACAATATAAATTTAGATTAAATATATTTTAAATTTTTCTAAAATTAACGAGTTTTAATTTTAATCTTATAAAAAATATTTTTCATCCCTCAAAATAAAAATTTATTTTTTATTCTTACTTTTATGTGATGTGACACTATGTGTTTAGTCAAAGAGCAAATAACCAAAAATAATAATTTCAAATTTTATACGGATTAAATCAATGAAAATATAATCACAGGTATGAAAACCAACATTTGTCTCATTTGTTAGAGTTTAAAATCAAACTACACTCATTTTATAAGAATTAAAACAATATTTAGTTAATATTATTCAACTACAAATTATCACATGATAAATTTATTAATTTTTATAAAAATTACATATAATCATTACTACCGTGATTTAATTTTAGTTAATAGTATAAAATAATTTGTTGATTCTTAAACTCTTACAAGTAGAGATTATATACATCACAAAATATTATTGGATGATACTATAATTTTTCATATTATTTATGCATTTTAATTAAAATCATATATATATATATATATATATATATATATTTGAAAATTAATCCTTTCATGACATGATCATTGATTATGCAGGGGGATATAAGGTTAACATTATGATTGAAAAAGTGGATTTAACTCATTTAAAGATGAAGGGAGAAAGATTAGGTCCCCAGATTTGAATCTATCTCTTTAATTGATATTTTTAACAAAAATATCAACTTAACATTTGTGGATAAAAACTAATTATTGATTATGCTATACTACTATAATAACAAACAAAAAAACATAACCAGTTCAATACAGAACCAAATTAAGCATAATTACTTCGCCCAATCCATAAAGAAGTTGAGATTCTTTGATGACTGACCACCTTCTAGTATGTTATTTATGCTCATGTCCTTCAGTTTCAATGACCTAGCTTTTATGTCTTCATCAACAAGCAGTTGATTCGCCTTCTTCCTTATCTCTTCCCTTGAAATTATTCCATTTTCATTCTTGTCTAGTCCAAGCCCAATCTTCCACACATCACATATGTATGACTTGTCAAGATATTGATCAGTGGCACATGGCCAACACAAGAAAGGTACACCAGCACATATACCTTCTAGGGTAGAATTCCAACCACAGTGACTAATGAAGCAAGCCAATGCAGGGTGGTTCAATATCTTCTTCTGTGGTGCCCAACCAACTATTTTACCTTTACTTCCATGAAAATCATGTGGGTATGCATTAGCATTTTCCTTGTTGTCATTACTTGGACGTACAACCCAAATAAAAGGCTTGTCAAGGAGATCAAGTGCAAGAGCTAATTCTCCAAATTGGTTTGGATCCAATACTGCCAAACTGCCAAAGGAAACATATATGACAGATTGAGGTGGTTGTTGATCTAACCACTTTAAGCAAGTTGTGTCTTCTTCCCAGAATGAACTTTTGTTGCTCTCACTCTCCATCAATGGCCCAATGGGTAGGAACTTTGATGATATGGAAAATGCTCCAGGCTCAAGATCATAAGTAGTGTTGCAAAGCCACCACTCTCCTAACTCCGAAGTTTTCATCTCTTGCACAAGATGGTCAAAGAATATCTTAGTAAAGCCACGCCATGGAAAGTTTTGTGTGTCCATCGTAGGCATATTTGGAGAGAGTTGAATTTCTTGTTTTTTGGTGGGAAGTCCTGTAATGCTAAAGGGAAATAATGAAAACTCCGTTGTCTATAGTTGCACTATTAATTAACCGAGTGATTGGGATCAACCATCAGGAAAATTTTGACGTGGGAAATACTAAGTTAACATCGACTATATTTGAAAGTTAACAAAAATTACGAAAATTTCTTTGTTCTATTGCCACAATGAAGTAAATTAGGTTGACCCCTTTGGTTAACATAATTAAAATAGGAAGAATCAAATTACAAATTAAAAGCAGTACGAAATTTACCATGTACAACTAAATTGCATGAAACTTATCTGTGACTTTGATTTATAAGTATATCTCACTAATATTTTGAATAGTAGTACGATAACTTTCACACGAGGTTCTGCCAAAAAAAAAACTTGTACATGGGATTTTTAGATATTTAATGATAGCATGCATATGGCATGGTATGGTATGGAACAATATCAAATAAAATTATCATAACATTATGATTAAGTTCCTCCCCATGCCAGTTATTTCATCCAATATTTAATGGTATTAATTGATGACTTGACGTGACAAATGGTATAACTAGTAAACACAATATACTAAGTAAAGAAAAATCTATTTCATTTGATTTATAAATTATATTCAACCAGTTAATTATTGAATCAAATTTCAAACTATCTTGATTCGATTCATTATCATCCTTAAGTAAACTCATCATTTAAATATCGGATGAAATTAGGATGGAGTGACCCTATTGCGTATATTAATAAGAGAAAACTTTTAAAGATTCATTTAGTTAACTCAATAAAAACTTAAGATATCAAAATCACTCAATCTGAATGCATAAGGAACTAAAAATACTATTTTTGCCAAAAAATTATTTACCTTGAGAATCAATAATGCCATTATGAATCAGCTTTGGGATGCAAGCAACAGAAGCCAAGGAAGTTGCAGATGCTGGACAGAGAAGAGCCCCTTTGATTCCCAGTCTGTGGCCAACTTCCAAAGCCCAACCCATCGTTAATGTAACAATAATACATGTGATCTTTTTGTCAACATCCAAGGCATTAACATCTTCTATGAGCTTTGGAAGCAAAGCAGGCATGTTGCTTTTGATAGATAAAAGAACTTTCGTAACATCACTTCTGTCATCTTCAGCGTCCAAACCATCAGGGAGAGTCACCAATCCTACTTGTGAACGCTCGAGGTTGTCAGCACCAGAAGCCTTGGCTCGTTTGTGGTTGAACTCAGTGTGCACAAAAGTGACCTTGCAACCATGCTTGGCCAAAAGCTGAGAGAATTGCATAAGGGGGGTCACATGTCCTTGAACTGGAAATGGTATACAAAGAAAGTGAGGGATGCCCATTTGCATGAACTGTTGATGATGCAAACAAGAGAATTATTAGAAGACTCGAAGATAAAAGGGTGTGATTGTTATTAATTTGTTGAGACAGGAGGGCTTGGTGAAATTAATGTTAGTTATTTATATGCATGCATAATGCATTTTGTCTTGTATAAAAGGTCATGACTATTGAAATGCAAGTATGTAACGGCGGTACCTCGATCGTACTAGTCAAAGTTGGTGGGTTTGAATACACTAGCAAGGACATTTCAAAAATGGATAAATTATTGTAAAATACATTATCTCAATGAAATTTCATGCAACATTTAGTTAAATATTATTGCAGCTAACGTGTTAAAACATAAAACTCCCTGCCCAGGAGAAACTTCGTCTTGCTAATATTCAAAGTTGGAGACATGTATCATCCATTCAACAGAAAAAAGAAATGTCATCATCCAAATACCAAAGTTACGTGTAAAAAGCATCTGCCACGTCGTAACTATATACATATAGCATATAGGACCAGATTAAATATATATATATATATATATATATATATATATATATGTTGAGAATCTGAAATAAATAATAGTATTTGATTTTAGAGAAAGCATATATATATATATATATATATATATATATATATATATATATATATGATTTAGAGGAAATAGAATCGCCTTTAATGATGTGTAGTAAATATGACCAGTCTATATAAAACAATATTGTAATGTCATTTACACATACAGTTTCAGCCTAATATGCTTCTAGTTATTATTGTTTAATATGGTATAAGAGCTAGCTCTCGGTGGGAGACTCAAAGCAGGGAATATACTCAGAATGAGACATCAACGGAGATGAAATACCGTTGCAGAGTAGGAGAAAATCAACGATAAGCTTTATGTGATCGATCATAACCGAGGAAGACACACTTGATGGATCGTGTGTAGAGTTTTTAAAGGTCCGGAGAAAGATTGTGGACGAATTAAGCATGTGGCCCTAAAGACACGCGTAGGAAGAAGATGAAGAGGTAAGTTCTAAAAAGGGCAACATGAACGCTCTATAATCGATAAAGATTGCTCAAACAGGGGCATTTCATATATATAAATTTGTGTAATCAATACTTATACTATATATTGAGTTTTTATATTGCATTTCATACTATGAGGATATTTTATAATTAAACATGTTTATAATATTAAGAAAATTTTAAAATTTGTGTGGGAAATTGCTCCCAATGTCTCCCAAGTAAATTCGTTCTTAGTCATCGGCAATGAATATATATTTCACTCTTATTACGTGGTAACAAAAGAAAAACTACTGTTTTTAACTTATAAAAAATAAAATAGTTTTTATATTTTTATTTAAAAATCTTATATAGTTACTATTCATTATTTAGAAAATGTATTTTTTTAAAATATTTATAACTAGCTAGTTTCTTCCTATATTTAGAATAAGCTAGCCTTGACTAATTAAACATCAATGTTTCTTTGCAAGTTTTCTTTCTTTTTTGGTAAAAATTATTTGCAAGTTATTAACCCTACACTCTATAAATGGAGCTACCAAAAAAGTAGCAGCACCACCAACACGAAAGATCCAAAATGTAGTTTGATTCATTTTAGGGCAAACTAATAGCCTTTATTGCGTGCTTGTGAATCAAATAGGCTGGATTTTAAGGAGCATTAGTCAAACCTCATTTTAGTGGAAACAAAGTTGCAAGTACATTCATTATGAGCTCATAAAGCAAAATAAGTTGAATTTTGAATACACAAGGCTATATGTAAACAAATAATGTAACTCAAAATACAGATGAAATTTATTGTTTTTTTATGGAGGCATCAAGCTGATACCAAGCAGATAAGAAATACCTTATCTGTTTGTTGGTTATATATTGCAAACAAAATATTCTTTTTTTTCTTATGATGTGTGCTTTATTGAAACTATTTTCAATTTCCATTACAGAAAAGAGCAAATGTCTACAGATTGGTATTAAACTATTACCTCAACCACACTTGTTGGTATGTTCCTTTGTCAACAAACTTCTGCCAGTTCCAATTAAACTGCCCAAGCTTCATATTACTTGTGCATCATCGACCTGAGCTACATAACCTTCATTCTTTGCATGATATATTTTGATAGAACTCCGACAATGGATTCTGGCTCGTCTCCGAGCCTCATTAATCAACTCGGTTACTACATCATGGATGCCAAAGTCATAGAAATGCTCATAAAATATTGTGGGCTGCAAAAAAAAATTAAACACAACAAAAATAACGATATGGCCTTGAAGATTCCAATATTTGTGTAAGCAAACTGATTATCTTAATTCCTTAGTCCTTACAGGTTTTTAAGAGACTACAAATACTGTTCAATTTTTTGAGGAAAATATTATTGAACTACCTTAATTAGATAATCCGAAATCATAAAAATATTAAGAAATGTATTCTAAATAGATTCTTGTGATAGAAGCCAAGCTTTTATACATACCAAATCAGGTTTGTTGATGGAATCGTAGTGCCGGAGATGTTGTGACCACGATGGCTCGAAAGATGAGCTTCAAAGAATGCAGAGTCTCTTTATGTCCTCAGAAAATTGGCATACTAGCTCGGAATCAGAACGAAATCTAGGGGATGAAGCTCTCTGTATACCTTCTTCAATGTCTCTTTCCTCACTTTACAAGCTTTTGCAACTTTGTTGATGTCTAACCCGATTAAATGCAAATTCTCATCAAGATACATACGAATTATTCAAAACTTGCATTTCAAAGAAAAGAAGAGACTTATAGGGAAATCGGTCATGTTTCAACGGCTTGTTGAAATTTTTTGTTACAATGTACCATAATCCATCAAAAAGGGAAATTCTTCATGCATGTTTAGTACAAAATTTTGAACATAAAAATTCAAGTAAATCAATTACAATGCAAATTATTTTTATCATTTCTCTCTCACGTGTGTATAGTCATGTAAATATTTCACTTTAGATATTTCATAAAAAATTTATCAACAAATATTAATTTATTAGTTTTGTTAGAAATGTTAATAATGGAATTCAAACTCACAATCTTTATCTCCTCTTTTCTCTCTTAAGTCCCTTTTAAGTTTTCACCATCAAATCAACTTTATATCTTTCATATTTCATAATTATTCATGATAAATAACAATTTTCTTAATGATGAAAAAAATAAATTGTGCTATCAAAGTGTTTGAGTGTTTGATTGTAGGAAAGGAAACGAAAAAAACATCTTCAACATTTCATATGGAACTCTAGAATGTGAATAAGGGAAATGATATACTTAGACACCTATGTCTTTAGACACAAAGAGATTCAAATAGAAGAAAAATATGTAAATATGATAAGTAATATATATATCAAATTAAAAGAGCTTACATAAAAATAAATAAATAAGGAATTATCTAACTTAGGTCAAATAATTCCTAGAAGATGATTAATGCAATTAAAAATTATACTATTCATCTTGAAGTACATAATAAATTACACTAATACTATTTTATAATTAAGATTGTTTAATATTATGTTTTTATTTAAAGTCATTTTTAAAACGATTTTTTGAAGAACCAGTTTAAAACAAGATATAAAACAAGATTTTCTAAAATGGTTTTTCATAAAATTCACTTAGAAAGTAGCATTTTTGAAAAATTAGCACAAAATTAAATAGTGCAAGTGAAATCCATCTCTTTCCTGTATAGATAAAGAGAAGTACCAAACTTGAAACATACCAAATTCACATTCATACTTTAATGGATAAAGCACGAGTTTGAGTGTGCCAGTAAAAGAAGTCAGTTTTTCCATGTGAGCTGGTTTTGATTAATTTCTATAATATAATAATATGATATGAATGTAAACACATAAAAACTTGCAATACATTTACATAGCAAAACACAGCATACAGATATGCAAATACATGTATACTGCAGTGTAGGATCACATAACCAAAGTTAATAAATTCAAATTATGGGGGAAATGAGAATGGATGGTTTTGGGATCCACCGAGAGTTGTTCTGGTAAGCTCAACTCCTTCATCTGGATTTCCCAAATCGTTGTATGTATCCAAATCATATATTCTATCAGATAATGTTCTAACTCCTTTTCCATCACCTCTAAGACTTATCAGTCCTTCTCCCTCAATACTCTAAACCCAGCAGGTGTATCACCAGGTAAATATGTCAGACAAAATAAATCAAATAATATATAATATAATTTCAGATTTTTTTTTGGTTAAAACCAGAATTAACACACAAAAAAAAAAGACAAAAATTGTATGTAATAAAATATTAGTACTGTCTTTTTCTCAGTGGTTGTATTAAATTGGGTGGTGTCTATGTTGTCGGTGGTCGAAACGTTAACTTAAATTAACCCCAGCATTAGTCAATAAGAATATTCAAAACTCATTTCACAGGTATAGCTGCTTGTTTACGACTTTGATGAAGACTTTTTCTTTGATGTAAAATAACTACAATACAAAGCAGCCGAGTCTACAATAGAAAGTCTGAAACTTTTCAATAAAAAAAGAAAATGGAGTGCCTGTTCAACTGATTAGCATTCAAATATAATTAACCAGTAATTGCTTTGACCTTTCCAAGTTGGAAAATTACTAGTTAGTTAGTTACTTGTTAGAAAAGAATACCCTCTCTTCTTGTACCCACGACTTGCAAGGGAAATGAACTGCTCCACTGACAAACCCTTCGATGGTTATACTTTCCAAGAAGAACTCACTTTGGTGCTTGGATCAATCTCGGTGCTGATAAGCTCCAGCATAACATTTCTTGTTCCTATCCTATCATTGATGGCATCAAAATGCTTCAACATAGTCTCTTTGAAATCCTCTTTGATTTTATTCCTCACTGTCACCACTCACCACCGCTCTGACCTTGAATTGTACTGGTTTCTCTGCATGCACTGTCAGTTTGGTCTTTATCAAATCCTCATTGATAGCTGCCACCGGAAACTTTGCTCCCTTCCTCAACCTCATAACTCTTGTGTTTTCCGAAGGAAGCAAGATATGATTGACCCAGAAGGTGCCATGCTTGTTGTGCAGAAACACTTTGGAGGAAGCTGAAACAAATGAGGAAAAACCCATAAGTTCTTTTGCAAGGGCCATGTTCTGTCTCTTTCTTAGCTTCTTTGCAATATGGAACGGTTCGGGATGAGCAGCCTCGTATTTGATTAATACTATGAGAAGTCAGTCAGCATCCACCTGTTTTTTAATTTTAAGAAAAGAAAAACATACGTACATACTACTCCCTAGGCCTATTTATTTGTCATTGAAATACTAAGCACTAACTAAGCAAACTAACTCTACAAGCAATTAGTCATAAAGTCATTCACATTCGATAGTTATGCCAATGACATTAACCAATCTACTAATTAAAATGCATAATTGTGTGTATTGGACATATATGGATGAGGGCAATGAGGTTAGTATTATACATATTTATCAAAAGCTGTAATAGAAAATATTCTAAAAGCTTGTTCCATAAGCTGCTTTAACAGTTCGTCAAAAGGAGTTTTTGTAAAAACTATTATATAGTTTTTGCAAAAATAGTATTATACATATTGATGTGTTTTTTACATGTATTAACTTAACAAGAAACTTCACCATTAGTAAGTTTTAAACTATATGGGTGGCAAAAGAAAAAGATGAAGAGTAAAGGTTTCCAAACAGCAATCCTTGACCCAAAAAAAAAGCTGCTTCTAGCAAATAAAACAAATCAACACTGAGAATGAGAAATAATACCAGCATCCCTATTAGAAAAATATTCGAGGATGAGACATGGTCAGGATTTTCATGCTGGCAATGATATATCTAACATAATAATCCTGAACCTTTTATATCTTGTTCCTATATTTATGTTCTGACGTGGTTTAAGAATTAAAAAAAATCTTCTGACATGGTTTATAACAACGTTTGATTATTGTAATAAGATGACTACACGAGGGGATTTTAAATATTTACCCATATCTCTATAGTATTCTCCTATTGTGTTACATACAGATGGCGCGCTCCCTCTGGGCTGTTATTATTATTTTGCAATGTGACCAACGATCGGGACTAACAGAAATACTCAGCTCAAAAACTCATAATAACTATTGAATGCTTCTCTATTAGACAATGCAAAGAAAAAAGCTACAATTCTACACACAAAAAGCACGCAAACTGTTATAGCAATTGTCACTCTTAGAATAGGTTTAATTTCCCCGGGATGAAGTTTTCAATATCATTCACATCTCACATCTCAGAACAAGTTTCTTCAAGAACCATAGCATTTTCACTAACTCCTCAAAGTAACACAATATACTTACAAAAGCAAAAGAGATTCACATTTTCCATTCCACAAAGACACATAGATAGAGCGGATTCCTACAATCAAACAAAAAGCCAAACTCCCAAACACATCCTTTAAAAGCAAAACCCTAACCCTAACCACCTAACACCCAAACATCCCAACCTTCTTTCTAAGCCCTCTCGCCTCTGATCCTGCGTGCAAGCTGAATATCCTTGGGCATAATGGTAACCCTTTTCGCATGAATTGCACAGAGGTTAGTGTCCTCGAACAACCCAACGAGGTAAGCCTCAGCAGCCTCCTGAAGCGCGGAAACAGCGCTGCTCTGGAAACGCAAATCGGTCTTGAAATCCTGCGCGATTTCTCTAACGAGCCTCTGAAACGGAAGCTTCCTGATGAGAAGCTCGGTGCTCTTCTGGTACTTTCTGATTTCCCTCAGCGCCACGGTTCCCGGCCTGAAGCGGTGGGGCTTCTTCACTCCTCCGGTCGCCGGAGCGGACTTCCGAGCGGCCTTGGTGGCGAGCTGCTTACGTGGCGCCTTGCCACCGGTGGACTTGCGAGCGGTTTGCTTAGTACGAGCCATATCGAAGTGAGAGCGTAGTGAAGAAAGTGAAAAGTGTTTTTCTTTTCTCGGCAAAGTGAAGGAAAAGAAAATTCGAAACTGCGAGAGAAAATAGGTATTTTGTGGGATATATAAAGGGAAATTTTTGGAGAAGGAGATGGAGGGGAATGGCGCGGGAATTGTGAAAACATTTTTTCGGAAGATGAGAAGGCAAAAGCGTGGCCGTTGATGGGAAGGGATATCAACGGTTTCGCGTGAGTTGAAGTAAGGGCACACGGATCGCTATCTGTGGGCACAAGAAAGTAACCAATAGGGTTGTTTTGTCTCGTTTAACAACAATTTTGGCATTGAGTATTGAGATTTTTGAGAGGCAAAGTTCACGGAAATACTAGCTTTGTTATTCTTTTAGTTTTATGCTTTAAAATTAATTAAGTATAGGTTTCTTAAGATGTACATTGTTTATATTTTCTTATTTCTAAAGAAATAAAAAATAAACTGAATTAAATATAAGTTTAATACTTCAGTAAATAAAATATGTTTTTGTCCTCCAAAAATAAACTAGACTTGATTTTAGTCCTTTTAAAAAATTTCTTGGCATCTCGTCCCAGAATTTTAGAAATAATAGATTTTAGTCTTGGTGACATGGGAAAATATATGTAGGAGGAAGAAAGAGTGTGGGTTCGGGGTAGGGGTGGAAACAGGTCAGGCCAGGCTTGGTTAAGCCAAGTCAGGCCAGACTTGGTTAGACCAGGCCAGGTCAGGCTTTGTTAGACTTGGCTTTAGTCTGATTTAAAAACATAAAGTTTGGTCTGGCCTATTTATCTGTTATAGGCTTTTTTTTTAGGCTTGGCCTAGCCTATTTAAAAGTCTGGTTTGACCTGCGAGCCTATTAAAAAACTTATTTTAATAGAAATTTTAATTTTACAAAATACTTTAAATCAATTTAAAAAAATTAAATAAATAATTTTTAAACAGAAAATGTCTTAACATCTTACTTATATTTCAAAATAAGTAATAATCATTTTATGAGATTTTCAAGGCGATTTTTTGAAGTGGTTGATCATCCACCTTCATAATAAGAAAAAATATTTTTAGAAAATAAATATATTATTTTTAAGTTTTAATATATATGTGTGTGTGTGTGCGCGCGCCAGCCTGATAGGCCTAACAGCCTTTTTTTAAAGCTTGAGCATAGTCTTTTTATTTAAATAGGCTTTTTAAAAAAGCATTAGCCTAACCTTTATAATAAACAAGTTAGGTCAGGCCAAGCCAGGCCTTAAACAGGCCAGGTCAAAGGCCTCTGATAAGCAGTTTGACCCATTTTCATCCCTAGTTAGGGGTTAAGAATTTGAAGGCTTTTTAATTTGGTGTTACTTGAAAAATAAAGGTAGCGAGCGAAGGGAAAGTGACTGAGTTTTTGGTATAGAGTAATCAAGTCGAACTATGAGATGAAAGATGGAAGGTGGACAAAATAAAGGCAAAGGATGCTTAAGGTGTTGGATAAACATAAACTATTTGGGAAAGGATTATTCATAGAAAGATAAGGGGGGTAAGTTATGTAAAAAGTTTATGTAATTTAAATTAAATAGTTATTTTTGTCTTTGAATATGTAGAATATTGATAAATTTATCCTTAAAAGATAGAAATTTAATTTTTTGTTCTTGAAAATGAAAAAAGTACAACAAATTCATTTATATGTTAACTTTCTTCTGTTATCGTTAATTGAAAGAGCCTATGTGACACATTCAAAAACGATATGTGACACATTCAAAAACGAATTTGTCAGCATTCTATATATTCATTGATAAATTTGTCAGCTTTTTACTCAAAATATAATTTGATCTTCATATTTTTCCTTTTTTAATCATTGCAAGCATAAAATTATAATAAATACTTAAAAATTAGGAAAACAAGCATAATTTAAAACAAACATAATAATAATCATAATTTGTTTGCTAGTCTGAAATTTCTATTGTAACAACATTGGATAATGACAAAATCAAGTTAAGTCTCATTTTTTTTATAAGAATTAATTTAGTGAGTATACATTTTAATTAGTTTGAGTCTCATATTTTGGATAAGGTAGTATCTTATATTTTTGTTTTAAAATTTCTAATGTGACAGTACTTTACCAAAAATATGAGACTCAAACAAAAATGTATAGTCATTAAAGTAATTTTTACAAAAAAAAAATGAGACTCAACTTGATTTTGTAATTACCTAATGTTGTTACACTAGAAATTTCAGAGCAACAAACAAATTATATTTATTAATCAATATTATGTTTATTATTATGTTGGTTTAACTTATACTTGTTTTTCTAATTTTTAAGTGTTTATTATAATTTTATGCTAGCAATGATTAAAAAAGAAAATATATGAAGATTAAATTATATTTTGGGTAGAGCTGACAAATTCGTCCTTAAATGCGTAGAGCATTGATAAATTCATCCTTAAATATATCATATATGCTATTTCAATTAATGGTAATGGATTACTATTTACCCTTTAAATTATTACAAAAGAATGAAAGGTGAATGACTTAGGTGGTAAAGGTATGGAGATACAGATGTAGATAGGTTGTTTTAGTGATAACAAAAGCTATTGGAAGGGATGGAAATCTCGTTAAACAATACAATTTTGAGAAAATAGAAGGAGTATGGGTTGGGTAAGTGTAGTTAACATATTAAGTAATTATGTATAAACTCAAGAAACATGTAGAAGAGTTTTTTAACAAGGTGAAAAATGTGCTTTCAAAAGGTGTAAATATTTATGGAAGCTTGATTTGGATATATTATAATACCATAGTCAAGTGATGTGGTAAAAAAGTATAACATTTAACACATTTATTTTTTTAATGTGTAACCTCCGCTAAAATAATGAAGGTGTGTTTAAGTTGATGAGAAATTATCTTGATTTTACATAATAATGTAAAGACAAATCTCCTAAAAATCTTATGGGATTGTTAGATTGTGAATGGGCAAAAAATTATATAGGATGTCAATATGATTTGTAGTTGTCTAGTCAATAATATAATTGACTAGTGATTCTCTTTTTTGCATCAAATGTTAAATACGATGAACAACTAATTGAAACAATCAAGATTCATTATTCGCAATGGAATAATGCCATTGAGGAGTCCTATATCATGATTGAGAATTAAATAAAAACACATGGATTGACAAAATTAATTTAATAAGTCATGTTTGTCAAACAACTATGACACTTTAATTACCACAATGTGTAACATAGTAAAATGTAATGGTGACCTTAGTGCATTACACAAAAATTGCAAGTTTTTGGCAATCTGCTCGATACAAATCATATCAATTCACTCCCTGCCAAATATAATATTTTCATGAACATAATTTGATTTATTTTATATGAAAAACAAATGTTACCAATAAAATTCATTAAAAAATAATACTCCATATGTACAACTCATCTTTACTTTACGAAACAGAAACAGACGACAGTAGCTTGTCAAACCCCGTCGATATCGTTTAATCTATGCATTGTGTCGTTTAACCCGTCTGGCGTCACGCAACTATACGACGTTAGGCGGTAGGCAAAAAACCCCGTTTCACACTTTCACCGACCAATCGCGTTCGTTCCAACCCAACACCGACGCTCGCGTGAATCCTTTTTCGTTTTCGGGTATCGAAAACGAAGAAGAAGCAAAGGGATCCAAAACACGACGCAATTGCACTTCTTCTTCTTCTTTCGCAACTCAGAATCGCTTAAACGATGACAGAGGATAGCATCGTTAGGGTTTCTTCTTCCAACGAAACCTCCGCGGCCAACGAGTCTTCGCAGACACGGCAGAGGTAAAATCTTCTTCACTGTAATGCCTTCCTTTTCGTGTTTTTGCTAATTAAGTGAAATTGACTTGGATTTGTGCGGTGTTGATTCTATTGATTTATTTGTCGTTCTGCTTTGTTTTTATTTGGTTAATGGAATTGTGATTATTTGTATGGTGTGTGTAGTGCTTGAGATTTTAGAATTAGGGTTGCATCGGCATCCGAGCTGAATTGCATGTTGTGATCCATGTAGCTTACCTCACCTAGTGGGATAAGAAGCTGTTTTTGTTGTATGGACATGTGATGGATTTGGTGAGTGTTTTGGTTTCTGTGTAGAAAGAAGAGAAAGTGGGATCAACCGGCGGAGTCATTGATGCCAGTTGTGATGACAGTCCCTGGAGCACTCCCTTTGAGCAATGCCATGTCTCTTGGAGGGGTTGCATTTCCCGCCATGGCTCCGGTGATCTCTGGCGCTCTTTTGACGAATCCTCTGGCAGCTCCTGCTCAGCTCCCGCAACATGCAGCTGCAGCTGCAGTTGCTGCGCAAAAATTGAATCAAGTGAGTGTGAGACTTTTAATCTCTTATGGTGTTTATCATGTTTGCTGGTGCCCTTTCTTGATTAAAACTGCTATGTCATCATTTTATTGTTTTGGCTTTGGGGAAGGAGAGGGTGTAGTTGTTACATGAAATTTTATCCTAGGATTTGTAATATGGGAATGGTAAGGAGATCTTTGAAGGTGCAAGAAACACAATAAAGGGGGATGAATTGTGCTCCACCAGCATTTCTTTAATTTGAAAAACCAAAGCCTTGGTCCAATAAGAAGTAATATTGCAGCACAGAAGTTTATAGGGAAAAGTTACAACTATGCAGAAACAAGGATATGTCTGATGTTGAATTTCCAGTATTAATAAGACTATGGGTGTGTTATATAAGCAAACTTTTTTGGGGGGAGGGAGTTGGAGTCGGAGTTGGAATATAAGTAATACTTATTAGTTAGTTATAACAGTCAGCTATTAGAGAGATGACAAAAAAACCCGGCAGAACAGTGGAGTGCTCGGAATCTTATTTTCCTCCCGGGTCTTAAGATACCCACTGAAGCAAATTTGCGTAAACTGAACTAAAATGAAGATAAGATGCAAAGATGTAAACGGAAACAAAATGATAAACAAGAGCTTGAGCATTCAATTTTATATTGGTTTTGCCAAAAATGACCCTACATCTAGTCTACAGTTGAACACCGGAGATTTTACTGAAGCTGAGTTGTATTTCTTCAACCTTACTCTTTCCAATTTAGAATAAGTTATTTCAAAGAAAAATCTTACATTTTTTTCTCTGAATAATATATTTTATTGTACAGATGAGAGCTTCTTTGTTTCTATTCTGATGATACAATGCTTTTCCCTTCCGACCTCTGATAACATAGTATAATCTAAATCTGTGGTGCAGAGAGTACTTCTCAGAGAATTCTCCACATTTCTTCAATTCCTGTTATGCACTATTAGGCGATCAAACTCGCTTATAAAGAATTATGTAATCCCTTTAAGTGCAGTACAATGCCTTTTCACTGGACCTTGTATACCCTTGTCTATGCATGTGTGTAACTTTGTGTCACAGGGACTGTGTGCTAATATTATGGAATTGATGAGTAGACTTAATCCTCTTGGAACTTGCTCCATCACGAGTTCTTGATATTGAAACTTTAGAAATTCTGCATATTTGATTTTGCAGTTTGATAATAACATGATTTGGTTGATCTTGATATCAAAACTGTAGAAAATTTTTAGGCTGGTTCTATTAAAGATCAAATATATTTTCAAATTATAAGTTTTTAGCTTCTACCTATTGTATTGCAATTTGAAATTTAGCCTGATTCATTTGTGTACTTCTCAGATCACCGCTCATAGGTTTTCAGAATGGGTTTTGGGATGGGGTGAAATCAGTGATTATATTTGTCCTTTGTTATCATCAATATACTACTGTCTCAGTGATTATATTGATGTTTATTTTTATTTCATTTCATGTGAAGATGCATGTTTTGAGAAATGCGTGTTCTGTTGTCACACGCTCGCATGTATTCTTTTTCTTATAGTTTCCTTAGAATAATTGCTCAAGTGTAGATGGGTGCTGTATAACCTGTCTAATTTAATAAGTTTTTATCTACCTAGATATATTGCAGTATGCTTATGATGCCTTTTTTCTGCGACACTTTTACATTATTTTTTATTATGGATTGCTTTTGTATATGTTAAATAATATTTCAACTTTCAAGTTCCATGTCTTAATTGTGAGATAAATTTTCTTGTAGCATAAGATTCAAGATGAATTAATAATTGCTCGAGAAATTGTCATAAATGATGCAGAGTCTTCTGTTCGCTACAAGTTGACAAAACGCCAAACCCAAGAGGAGGTGAATTATGTACAATAAATTCTACAAACTTTTAACACCAAACTCTTAATTTTTTATCTTTAATAATTGATCTTCTTCTTCATGCAGATCCAGAGGTGCACTGGTGCCATAGTTATAACTAGGTTTGTTGGTCATTTAAGGCATTTCTAAAACCCTTTTGGTGTTATTTATACTCCTGCATGTAATGTATATCCTGAATTTTTCCATAGGGGGAAGTATCGGCTGCCTAATGCACCACATGATGGAGAGAAGCCACTGTACCTTCACATCTCTGCAGGAGCTCATGTAAAAACTGCTGCTTTATTTCATATAGCATGATGATTGGGTTAAATAATCAAATTTCATTAGATATTTTGTGTAATTCTTTGTTTTGATACTAAAGTAAACATTTATTACTTTATAGATTGGAAAGCTTTGAGATGTCAAAATTAAAATAATGTCTAATCAAAGCAATAAATGAAATGTCATATGAAAGGGATTGATGGATGTTTGAAATGAAAATGTTTTCTTATTCTTTAAAAAAGAAGCACATGCCTTGTTTGTATCATTACTCATGACACAGTAATACACATATTGGTAGTGTTTGTTTGTTTGTTTTGACATTCACTAATGGTAGTGTTACACATGAACTAATTATGTAACTTAGTTTTGCTTTTGGTGATATCAAATTTTATTGCAGATAAAAGAGACAGCAGAACGAATTTTAGCTGTTGATCGTGCTGCTGCAATGATTGAAGAAATTCTCAAACAGGGGCAAAATTCACAGTCAATTTCTTCCGTCACACCTTCCACTTTGGTTAATGGAGTGAAGGTAGACATTCATTTATTACTAGCTTATGCACATTGTTGTGATGTGTTAAGTGTTAACAACCAAAATTTCTTACTGAATCAGATGCTGAGTACATGCGTGTTTTTGGGCTTTGATGCTGATCCTTCATTGAACATTGTTGCTCGTATACGTGGACCAAATGTAAGCCCTTCCCTACCCAATTGATTTATCTAGTCAATGTTGGAGGTTGGTTCATCTATGACCTGATGTGGATTAGTCTGCCACAAATTTTATAAGATGATTGCTAGAGCCTAGAAGATTTTTTGGTCTCTTTCAATTTGTGATGTGACCCCTTGGTCATCTGCTGTTTTTGTTTTCATACTACTATAGCCGAAACACTCACTAGGAGTACCTATGTCTTTGTTCTCAACTTATGATTTGATGGTGCGAAAATATTTGGGTGTTACTAGGAGTACTGATTTTCCAAGAGTTGATTAAACAATAAAAGGGAGGATGGGCTGGGGGACTGGAGGAGTCAGGAGTGTTGTTAGAGCAACTTTAGTGGTAGATCTTGGAGAGGGATCTTCAGCTGAAGATCTCTGTTTTCCCAGATCTGCCACTAAAGAGGGAAAAGATCTCCACGTGGAGATCTGGTTCTTCCCCAAGAACCCTGAAGATTTGCACGGAGTTCAAAAAAAATGATTTTTTATGTGACAGGATAAAAAAAAACGAAAAAAAATAAATAAAATGAAATTAAAAATTAAAATTAATTACATGCTTTATTAATATTCATATATTTTTTCTATACTTTATTAATTGAAATTAATTACTTAATTTAATTAAATTAAATTTTAAATATTTAAAAGTGGGGTCCATGTGGGACCATTAAAATTATCTAAGATCTCAATTTGGGATCTACCACTAAAGGAAAAAATGTCACAGATCTTAAGAGATCTTCAATCTTACGTGGCACCATGGGGTTCACCAAAAAGTGGTCTAAAATCCCAATTTGAGATTTACCACTAAAGATGCTCTTACAGTTTATGATTACAAGAGAAATACTAGGAACACACACTCTCTCACACTGTTTTAACACACCCTCTTTTATTTGTTGAAATTTATTGAAAATGACAATTTTGTGGGTCCCTCATCAAATTTAATGATTCTCTCTCTTAATTTTGTAGTTTCAATAAATTTTAACCAATTAGAGAGAGTGTTTGAAGGAGTGTGTTCCTAGCACTTCTCATGTTTACATATCGCATTGTAATACTTCTTAGGTGCTGAAAGTGATATTCAGATGGACGGAATTGGAAAATGGTTCTTCTGATGACTTTTGAAGCACATTTTGTGTGAATACTTTAATCCAAGAGACTGGGGTGAAAGTATGTCCACACACATACACACAATCACAAGTCACTAGAACAAAGGATGCTTATCAAATATTTATTTACAATAATAAAAAATAGAGACTGAACATTCTCTGATTCACACGGAACACATTAAGCATCAATGAATAAAACTATATTTACCCCCCCCAAAAAAAAATCTGGAGTTGAGCTAAATAGTAGTCTCATCCTACGCTTCAGAAATAATAAGCCTGCCTAGGCTAATATCTTTTATTCAATGTCCTGCATCACTACATTTTTTTTCCATTTGCTGGATATAATTCTTTAGTATTTTCTGAATTTTACATTGTGTTTAATGAAGTCGAGATAATCTAATGTTTCAAGCTTTCTCTGACATCTCCATACGATTGGGAGAAATTGTTTTGGTGTTGGTGGTGGTTTGGATTTGAACCTGCAGGACCAGTATATAAATCACATTATGAATGAAACAGGAGTAACAGTTGTACTGAGAGGACGTGGTTCAGGAAACAATGAATGCTTGAATGGAGAAGGTACCTTTTCATTTCTGTGATCTGGACTTGTACAGGCATGGTATTTCAGCATAGCTTATGTTTTAATTGTACATGTTTTTCAATTTAATTACTTTTCTGCTTGCAGATGGACAACAGCCCATGCATCTGTTTTTGTCCAGTAACAATGCGAAAAGTCTTGAAGATGCTAAGCTTTTGGCTGAAAATCTTTTGGATACAATCTGTACGGAGTGTGGTGCTTCAAGGTATTTCTTTTTATACTAATTGGGGTATGGGATCTGTGGTCAGATGTTTCTCCTCCAGAGTGGAAAATTTCTGAAATTTTGTTCCCTCGTCAGATTTTAGCTCTTGCCATGAAGAAATGATTATTCTTTCTTCCTAAAATTATTAGTTTCTTGCATTTGATCATTCATGGAGCATGGCACCTACCTTTTGATAATTCAAATTTACAGCATACTGTTTTCAACATGCAACATACTTTTTCATTTGTAGATTATTTTTAGCACTTGTGCATTTGCTGTGAATTATTGGTGTATTACTTTGGTTCCATTGAGAAAAAGGGGGCCTAAATAGTAACTTTTTCTCTGTCCATTCTGGAAAAACATAAACCCTCTTTTTAATACGAGGGATTTGATCTCATTTTAAGCTAGACTAGAAAGATATCAATCAGAGACTCAGATGCCTGGTTTTGCACCTGGTGCTTGATGAGAGATCCTCACCTCTGTAAACAATTGCTGCTTTAAGGTGCTCTTAGTAAATTGAAGTTAAATTTAGTTTTAATTTTTTGGGGAACTGAGATTTAGTTTAAGAGGGCAGTTTGTGGGTGGGAAGTTGAGGCTGATAAATCTGATTGGCAGTAGAGAAAATTTCCCCTGCCTTCTGCCATTTCAATGCTTTAAGCTAGTGTTGTTTGATTATATTTATTGTTGGTACTGTGATAAACTATTTTATGTTGGATTCATATAAGTTTTAGGTTATAACTTATGATTTAACTGTCATAGGGTTTCATCATGTAAGGTTTATAGTGCTGTTCCACCTCCACAGCAGGTATACACTGCTGTTCCACCTCCCCAGCAGGTATATAGTGCTGTTCCACCACCCCAGCAGGTTTATAGTGGCCCTTCTTTGTTGAAGCAGATTCCTACTGCCATTTCACCCCCACAACAAGTTTATTGCGCTGTTCCACCCCCACAGCAGTTGTTGACTGGAGTTCAGAGTTCTGGAATTGACCTAGAGGCAGGTGCCAGCCTAATCACTGGTTCAATGTCAGCAGCTGGGGTCTTGACACCGGTTCCTCCAGCTTCCTTGGTTGGAGTGACTGGTGTCAATGGTGCCATCACTTTGGGGACTACACCACAATCTATAGGACATTTAAGCTCTGGGCCTCAAGCAAACATGACTGGCTACACTCTTCCCCCTTTAGTATCAGGTGGTACTAGCTATATTGGATATGGCGGATTATATCCTCAAGCTACCCCTTTGCAACAAGTTGCCCTTGCCTTGAGACACTCACCTCCTGTCGCATCAACAATTGCTCCCACAACATCAGCATCAAACGGAGAATCCAAGTCAACCTTAAGCTCTGATCTTGAAAAGGAGAAACGGCCACCTCAGAGACGAAAGTTTCAAGAATTGCCAGTTGGTTCAAAAGACACAACAAAACTCAATCAGGTCATTGCATTGTCATTGATAAATTCTTTATATACATCATTGCATGCATCAAGGGAAATATCATTCAAGTCCCTTCATTAAACAACACAAAACCATCCCAGAAACTCCACTTTCTTTCAAAACCTTAGTTGAGTTGACACCAACTCCTAACATTTTTATGCAGAGGGTTAGATTGCCTTTTTATCAGTTATATGTAGACAGGTTTGTGGTATGGTTAATGTCTCCAAATTGACTGATTTGATAGCAATGAATCTCCCCACAGGTGGGATAGAAGTAATATTTTGTTGATTTTATGCTTTCACTATTGTTCCTATCTCCCGGGTCTTCTGATTTCGGCATTGGGAATGATTCTTATACTTACATGAGGCATGCATTTTGTGTGTTCACTTCCAGTTGTATCTTGTATGTTTAGATAAACTTTTGCCATTAGAGAAAGAAAAAATGAAATAAATTAAACCTCTTGTGGATACATATCAGGAACAGGGAGCCATGTTCTTTTAATGTGCTGATCAAAAAAAAAAAAAAATGTTCTTTTAATGTTTTCTTTTTAACTACATTTATAGCTTTCTGTCGATACCTTCCTTACCCTCCAGAATTAAATTCTTATAACTTTCTTGAACAAAGAAAAATAGAAGTGCAAAACTTTTCTCTCAAACACTGTCAATCTGTAGCTCTGTTCTGATTTAAACATGTTATCTTGTGCTGACTGTTAATGCTTAATATTCCAGGTATTTTCTCTGACCTTCTATGAAGCTAAAAGCCTGACACTGGACCTGTCTGTTGGGCCATTGGTTTGTATGTTTGACAGGGTTTTCAGTTTTGGAGTAGGAGGGTGCTTGTGGCTTCACAGCATATGCCCTTTCCAATCCAAGATGTTATTCTGATATTTTCCTTCGTTGGTAAAATTGCTGCAAAAGATGTTGTGGCATGCTTTTCAGCCATGCCCTCCTCTAGTCCCGCATAGATGGACTGTCAATTTCCTGAAGAAAAGGGTTTACCACACCAGCACCAAATTGATGCCAATCCTTTAAATTGAAATAAAGACAAGTTAGAGATAGGAGAAAATATAAAACTAAGGAATGAGATATCATAGCAAGGTATAATAAAAAAGGAATACAATAAAAATTGTTTGTATGGACAAAATAAATTTAAAAAGCTCTTTCCCTTGATTGGTTATCCTTTGAAGAGACACTCTTAGAACATCTTACACCACCTTGAAGTCTTGGTAGACATAATCCCAAGTCCTTTGAAATGATTCATGAAGAGAAAGAGATGAAAAAATGCATCTTTTGTGCTACCAATCAATCCATTCCTGTCCAAAAAATTGAGTTTCAAGTGTCACTAGTAAACCCATTGCTCACTAAAATACCCAGTTGTGTGCAAGATTTTTTATCTTCATATTTTACATGAATGCTACATTTGGTATTGGGTTTCAAACCCTATTATCAGGAGAATTTGAGCTGCAGATTTACATTTATCTTTACATTATCTATTGGGAGCTTGACAATATATTCCTATGCACATATCTTAATATATTATTTATCCGTTTACACCATCTGGCTAGTTTTTTCTGGTTTTTGTTATCATGTATGTGACAGTACATTAGATCATTCTAGAATGATACACTACTAACAAGTCGCTGCCCCTTTATCCCCTTGTATTGTTTGTTTTACCTCGTTTTTTGTTTTTATTTTTCTCCTCTGCAGTTCAGTCTTAATTTGACTTTGTAGTTTGGCATGTTGGAACAATTAGTGAAGTATCTGATTCAAAAGTTACGTTTGGGTTTTTGTTTTCTCCCACTCTAACTCAATTGCAGGGATTGCTACCTCTAAAAACTAATGAACAATCTGATGGTCTGGTTGTGAGGAATACATCAACAATGCCTGTTCCTAAGAAGTTGGTTCAGCCATCATCCAATGGAATGCCGCCACCTCTACTAAGAACCATGCCCCCACCACCACCTAAATTTTCTGGTCCATCTGAAGTTAAAGTACAGGACAAGAACAAGACTTTGCTTAAGACAAAATCTGATGCAGTTCCTGGTTAGAATTAAGCCTGCTTTTACTATATTTGGGTCAATGTTTTCTCTCTATGGAACATTTATCTTTTGTTTTGTCTGACCCTGTAATTTAACTTTACAATGCCTTCTTTTGTATCTTTATAAGTTTTTATGTATTTATTTCAGATACTTTGGTCAAGCTAATGGAATATGGAGAGGAGGAGGATGATGATATAGATTCTAGTGAGGAATCACTTCCTCATGACACCGGAGCAACTGGGGTTCAAAAGCCTTTCTGGGCTTTATGAGCTACAAAGTGCATATTAGACTAGATATGTAAATATTCATTGTTTGGGTTGGGGACTAGTTCTTGCTGGTTACATACTCTTCTTCCCGGGGTGAAATGGGAAGCCCATGGCATGATTTTTGGAGCGAAATAGTTGATTGAGTAGCACTTTAAAGGTTTTAGTTGCCCATTCTCGTATGCTTCGTAAGAGAGGTTTATATGTTGTAATTTTTTGGCCCTATTTGAGTAAGCATGTACACCGGTAGTCTCTTTTTAGTGGTTTAGTAAGCCACTAAAGTAATGATGCTGATAAGGGACAGTTTTTTCCTTCTTCCCCCCATTTTTATAGTCAACCCTGTTAATTATTCATCCTAGCTGAATGAACACATCATACGGGGTGGAAGCGGAACTGGGAAAGGGAAATTAAGACAAACAAAACATCAATAAAGGGGAATTAAGACAAACAAAACATCAATGGAAAACAAGAATAGAAAATGAATTGAATTCCTATGAACTAGATAATATGGAGTATGAATATAATTAAAAATGTTTTTAAACTCTCAAGTGCAGCAAACCATCAGGATGTGAGGGAATGAATAAGAGAAGAATTCAATTACAAGATAAGAACATGCAAATAAGAATTTTAATTTTATTTCTCAAAACGAAAGATTACAATATTGAAACTCAAATGTATACTTAAAGGAGAAATTCTTTGAATATGAAAAACTTGAGTACATAATGAGGGACACAGTCTTTTTAAAGACATAAATATTTCATGTTGCTACATTCTAGTTACAAAATTGGACAACCTATCGTTATAATGAATAGTAATCAGTTGTATGAAAAGATGATGGAATGATGACGTTTGTCTTTAAGAAGATTAATTTCGAAACAGTTGTCTTTATTCTGATTGAAGTCATCTGAAGATAAAGAAGAGATTTTATCGGGCTTCTTCAAGGAGGAAGAAGTTGCTTCTTTCTTCATAAGATCAAAAATTATTTGCATGTTTTCAGCAAATTTCTCTTTTTTGAATGATGCTGCTAAAGCTAAAAGAGCTATCAACCCTTGATTAAGAAACTGACAGATTTCTGGATCAACATTCTTGATTAGCTTTGGACGACTTTTGAACCAAAGTTTGACTTGCTCTGAATGAGCTCGAGGACCACCATTTTACCAAGGCTTGTCTTCTAAGCATAGGAAGTTGTCATTTGGTAGACACACTTCCATAAACATATCGTCATTAGAAGATCCAGAGAGAGACATTTTATTAAAGAAGTGTAAGTCTGCAGAAAATGGATCATCTCCAAACTCAAATTTCTTATTAAATGTTGTTAGTCTAGATACAACCTCCAGAGGAAGAATATCTAGGACTGAACCAAAATAATTTCACCAACGAATGAACCATTGATGCAACTTGTATTAAACATATGGTTTAAAATAGATTAGTCATAAATGCATATAATCTTTAAAAAGACATTATGTCATGTTTGATAATTTAAGTAAAAAAATCCACAGGATCATAATTTTGAGAATCTTTTTTTATTTTATTCAAATCTCCAAATTCTTTTAGCGTAAGAATCTTAAGGATTTGAAGTGTTGAATAAGCTATTTGATCAAAGTTGTTATTTATATGATGTTTAATCTGGATCGAATGAGGTTCATAACATGAATGTTAAGCATTGAAACGTACTTGTAGCATAAAGAATTGAAGGAGAGGGCCTTTTGCATTGGAACCCTTCATGGCTGTGAGAAGAAGACTTGAGTTGGAGAAGAGAAAAACTGGGGGGAAGAAGGAAGAACGGACGAAAGTCCCTATGTATGCTGTTGTTGCAAGAGAAAGAAGAGGAATAAGGGGTAGGTTGGGGATTTTTAAAAATGGGTGTAGAATACACATAGGAAGGTGCAGGATAAAAGTCTCACAAGACCTTAATGGCTTTCAAAACTATTTTTGGTCGTCCTTGTTGATACGTGAATTCGTGCTACCACAAATGTAGCTAGTTAGCATTGATATGGCCATGGCTGCCACAGCCCACAAGTTCCATTATCATAATCTCCATATCCACCATCATCAAACCCTGAACCTGAATATGGCAGTGGCCACAGCCCAAAACTGTAGCATAATTCTGCCAATAGCCTGACTAAATGATTACCAACATCTATTACTCAGACTGTTTTCCAAAATCAGTTGTTTTGAGATCCATTTGAATGACAAACTCCATCGAATAGCTACCAACTTGAATAAACTGTCATCCAAACTCCTATTGAAAACTAAAATCATTATAAATGGAGTTCAACTCCTAGAAAAATCTTATTTTACATCAGTCGTTGAGCTGACAAACTATCAAGTTCAACCCAATGAACAATTGAACATATGAAAATCAAGAGGGTGGAAAAAGAAATTGGAAACACATTTGTGTATCATAAACTCACATTGTCTTCGGTGGTTACTTGCTCCAGGTGAAAATTCTCATCAGCGGTTCTGTGCGTAGTCAGTAGGTTCATCATTGTTCTCCCTCACATTGTCTTCAAGTGGTTCAATGAATTCATCATTGTCTGCACCTGTTGTGTCATTTTGGTTGCTGCTGAATTCACCGCTAGCTGAGCCAATATCTCCACCAGAGTTTTCATTGAATTGGTAATTACTAGCATTAGCACCACCAGTGTAACTAGTTTCAGCATTGCCACCGCTATAGCTGCTAGTAACATTATAACCGCCACTTCCATAGTTTCCACCCCTATTATAACCACCTCCACTTCCATAGTTTCCACCCCTATTGTAGCCACCACCACTGCCATATCCACCATCATCACCAAAACCTGGACGTGACCTTTCTGTAGCATAATTCACCCGTATCCTCCGACCATGAAGATCCTGCAACAACACTATTAGTTGAGATGCCAAAGAAACATTGCCTACTTTCTAAAATTTGCAGATATCAGCAAGATTAATCTTCTGCAACTAACAGTAATAATTATTTGATGCTAAATTCTAATACAACCAGTAATATGAAGAACTGTATCCTTATTCTTTCTTTCTTTATTTAGATAGACAACATTGAATTTTAATTGGCAAATATTTTACTAAATCTTTATACAATTCAAATTCTCAATCTAGGTTTTGAAATCGAATTCCATAGTGTAAAATCTTTAAACTGACTCTGAGAATAAATAAAAATTGTAATCAAGGCTATTTAATGAAAAGCATTCTTGAATACTATTATGTAGTTAACAATAACACAATTTATTTACACTCAAGTTCAAGAAGCCTTAACCTTGCAGAATAAATGTTTTTGAGTTTGAAGCTTAATTTCTGAATATGAACTCAAGCCACTTGCATATGCAACAAAATTTATCATCTTTGCATTCAACATGTCTATCTTACCTCTGCCAAATAACAGCAATTGCTTACTCCAGGTATGCATACAAGGTTTTGTTACCTTACTATATATCATAATATGAAGACAACTTTATAATTTTTTCATGAATGAGGATATAACATGATGCTTACTATGTGAAAGTGTCATGAATGTCAATTTTAAAAGTTAGCACGGAAACCAGATAATACCTGGCCATCCATGCCCTGAATGGCAGAAGATGCATCCTCACTTGTTGCAAAAGTTACAAAGCCAAAACCTCTTGACCTGCCAGTTTCACGATCCATAATAACCTTGACTGGAAAAATATCCAAAACAAACAGTTTCAGCTTCATATTATGAAATATGAATGCTTGGCAGCCAAACATTTTAATGCTTGTTATATGAACATTCGATTGTCACTTGCCAGTTTGTCACAAAATGCAGCTGGTGACAATTAAACCACTCTATCATCACCACCAACTACTATTGTGAAATTAATTCTAAGAAAACAGAGGAACAAAGTAAAGTACAGCCACAAAAGAAACAATGGCATAAGTACACAACTATAAATGAGTAACCTCTATTTTATCAAAACAAAAAAGAAAGCCACTCTTCAAACTATATACATAATGAGCATCATATTGGATTCTTTGGCTCAATTTATGAAATTTGGGAAAAAAAAGTTTACAGCTGGATTTTTCTTTAGTATGATATTATTACCTTTACCTGAAAAAATGAAAAATTAATAGACTGTGTAAGTAAGAAAAATACCATCAATTACTTCTCCATAGCGAGCAAAAGACTCTCGCAAACTCATATCATCAGTGCTGTAAGAAATACCTGCAATGAAAATTGAAAATTTGTACCTATGTTCCATTCTGAAAAACTTCGACACAATCAGCTAAGTACCTCCAACAAAAATCTTTGCAGATGACATGGATCTAATTGCTTGGAAAAGTGAAGGGGGAGATGCCGAAAAATCCTGATTGATGTGCTTGACAGCAGAATTCTTGAGCAGATTTCCAATTTTATTTAAGAACGCCATTGCTCAAACCTACAAAAGCATCGCATGGCAAAAAGTTCATACAGTATATTAACTGTTCAATATAACTTGTGCTCTTCAGCATACAAAAGTTCCACCCCCGGTCACATTCTTACACATTATAAAGAATCATTAATACAATTGCAATCTAATTTCACATTAGCCACAGCACAAAAATTAAAAGTGATCATTAAAGGCTGTGGACTTGTGATTGAACTCTACTCTCCACAGCATCAAGTCTGTGGTTTATGGTCCAATCCACTTGGTAGATAGACTAGAGATTGGGTCCTAGGTGCGGAAAAAAGTATCCTCGCTCAACAGCAGCGATGATCTCATAGTAGGCATGGATAAATTCTGCCAGTATCATTATAAGAAGCAATTCATTCCCAATTAAAATTACAAACTTATAATAGCCCTTTGCACACAAAATTTTGCCACACTAGAATGACACTACATCAGCAAAACTCTATTTATGCTTAATAAATGTTCATATGTGCAATAGATATGCCACAAAATTCTATGCAGAAAAGCCCACAAACTAGAAAGGCATAAAAAAGTAATCAGAAACAAAATTGAGAATACCCACTTGTATTTTAAACAAAAAGAACTCTTGCGGACCTTAAAAATCAAATCTTTACCGGTATAAACCCAATAACAAGGGGTTGCGGGAAAAAATGAACCAAACAAGCTTTCACAGAACAACGGTGAAATTATGATGGAAATAGGAAAATTGAAAGAAAGTTGTGAACTTGAGATCTCACCGCCTTTGAAAAGCACTGTTCTGTGGTGGTTCTGTTCTGTTATTCTGAGGTGTGTGTAGAGACTGAGACTGAGAATGTTTGCTGCTAAAAGCTAAAACCCTTGAAAATCCACGCTGACCTAAATTAGGGCTTTGGCTCTGGAAATTGACACGTGGCTACTCAGGTGATGCTGCTGCTTAAGTAACACTAAACCCTTTAGATTTTTTATTCAAGATTTTATTTCTAACTAACTATATTGAGTTCAATTGACATGAACAATTAATAACTATTTTAATATAATTTATTAAATAATTATTACGATGTTAATAAAATTAACATCTATAATAATTTATAATTAAGTATTTATGTACAAAACTTTTAAGTTCATTCTAATTAAATTTATAAGTATTTATAGACTATATTAGTATCTTTTTTTATTAAAAATTAAAATAAAATAGTAAAATTTTATGTAATTAATGCAAACAAATAAGTAAAACATATAATTAATTTAATTTTTAGCAAAACATGAAAAAAATTATAAATATATATATGCTTATCAAATAATTTAAAAAAAATATAAATTAAGTATTAAATAGAAAGAGATTTGAATTTTAAAAAAGTGCACATGGACTATATAATTTTTTTATTTATATTTTTATATCATTATTCAATTTTATATTATCATGTAATGATAAATACTTCAAATCATATTTATAAGTTTTGTATGATAACTTATAATATAGAGTTAATAAATGTTGTATAAATTTTATGGACATATTTTATTGAAATAAAATTAGAAATGAAAATTATTTAAAAAATAACAATATTATATATATATATATATATATATTAATAGACTAAACTAGAATTTTGATCTTATATCTACAATTTTTTTAGGTTTGGTTACTTATGTTTATTTCTTTTTACTTTAGTCTGTTAAATTATTTTGTTAGGTTAAATTGATTCTTTTTGTTAGTTTATAAATTTGACTTGATGAACTTGAAAATATTATGAAAAATATCATATCAAATAGATGTTTATTACATCAATCAACATTATTTTTAGTGTCAAAAACTGAGAAAAACACAACTCATAAAAACCCTTAGCAAAGTAAAACAACAAATATAGATGAGGGTCAATTTCTTTTGTTTTAGCTATTATAATTCAAATAAATTAATTAATATGGACTGGAGTATTCACCAAAAAGAATAGGTCCATTATAGGTTTGTAATTTTGAATCTAAATCTCAAATATCTGTCAGGTTAATCAAGTAATTATTTATGTGTGTTAAAGTTATGATTAAATTGTTTGAATAATATCAGAGTTTGATCCTTTACAAAAATTATTTTTTTTGTTAAGTTTTACTTACCTCATGGTTGAATACTTAATTAGTTAGAAAATTTTTTTCTTCAATAATTAGAGGGTTTAAAAGGAGAAAAATATGACCCCAGATTTAAGATTCACTGTAGTATTTTTTTTTAAAAAAAAGGAGATCTCTTGCTAACAACATAAATGACTCTACATAGTTCTTCACTAGCCCTGTTTGATTGGACGGTGCTGTACTTAATCTAATTGACTGCAATGGTATACAATTTGTTTTAAAATGTGGAAGATCTCAACCCCTAAAGCACACATTTTTATACACCATATGTAGTTGTCTAATGTTGGTAACTAAATATTAATACACCTTTGCTTGTTTATTAAGTTTATTTTAAAAGTGACTAGTCCCAGTTTCAATTCCCAATTTCCCATTGCTATTCAACAGATAAATTCTTAAAAAATCAGTGATGCATCATTTTGACATGGACAAGTAAAATTCATTATACAAGAATAGAGATTGTAACATTGTAGATGTTGAAGTTTCTTTTGACTCATTCCCATGCCAGCAACATTAGTATTTATTTTCCCCTAAAATCTGTAAATGCTACTAAGATCGTTTCATCAGTGCTACTAGTCCAGGTAGTTTAAATACTTACCTGGTCTTGTGAATTATGATATTGTGGTTGATTGAGACTCAAATCCCTAGGGTTAGGACAGGTTGTGACCTAATAATCAGTGACACGAATGAAAATGTCCACTACCCGTGATGAAAGACGATTGATGCTACTTAGTGGTAGAAGAATTAACGAATTGAAAGTTTTTTTTTTATAATTATTATTATACATTTGAAGGTTGATTTTCAACAACTTAGGGCACTGTTTCAGGAAGTGATATAATGAAGATCTACCAGGTGACATGTTTTTGTTCACTGCTTCTAAGCCTTACAAATAGTTGAAGATTCAATTTAGGTAACTCTACACCCTAATTCACGTTATTGTCTCAATGTGTTTTCATTTCTTAGTCATTTACATCAGGTGTCTTTGTCTATAAAGCTTTAGTTTTGTTTGGTTGAATAATTAATCACATCCTTATTAATGCTGTGGTCCCAATTCACGTTATTGATATTTTTTAAAAATTATACATTATGTAAAATTTTGGTATATGGTGATTTAGTACTAACCCTTTACCTTATAATAATATGGGGCTGGAAATCTGCAATAGTAAGATTCTTCATTTGCCTCAACTATCATCTTTTCGGACAACCTTTTTTCCCCTCTTGGTGTTTAGAATCTCCTTTCATTAATTTTTTTTATTGAAGATATTTTGTGCAAAATAGCATCTGTAATTTATAGAAATTATTAATATTTAATCACTTTCGTTGAGGTATTTACCATATATATATATATATATATATATATATATATATATATATATATAAGTTTTATTCTATAATATGATACCATATTTATTTGCTTAAAATAATTCAATTAATATATATTTTATATTATTCTATTTATTTTATTTTCGATAAAATCTTAAATTGATTAAATTAATTACAAAATCTTAAATTAATTATAATAAATAAGAACCATGTAAATTAATATGATATACTTTTTTTTGTTTATCAAAGTAAAAATGTAAAAAATATCCAATAGCAAATATATTTTAAAATATAGTAATTTGTTCTATTATAAAACATACACATAAAATTTAAAAAATTCCATTAGTAACAATGATTAAGGACAATTTTAATTTATTCATGCAAGTAAATTTTACACAGTAAAATTTATATAAATTATCACATATTTTTTTATTATCAGACATACACTGCACAATTTTAATTGATTGTCCAATAAAAAAATTTAAATCAACATCAATTTATTCGAGATATTTTCTGAATATTGTATATTATATATTTATTTATAATTTAACAAGTTTTAAATTCATCACAAATTATTTTAATATTTTAAACAAATATAAAAGGACAGTTAATTGAAATCATAATTAATTAATTGTCCAATATATTTTAATTTGAGTTAATTAAGATAATTACAACTAATATAGTGAACATTCTTTCTATTTTTATTTCATTAAGGATTCTTTCTATGCTTATATATATACCAACATATTAAAATTGAGGGTCTTACGACTTACATATGGTTATTTCCTTGGTCATTTCCTTCTATTTTTTTTCCTTTGATTTGTTTAAGACAACATATAGTTCTCATTGATGATGTAAAGTGATGTTTTTTATTCTATGTTATTTATGGAATTTTATTTTTTATGTTTACGACATACTTAAAACATTGAAACTATGCAATCAACTACAAATATAAAATATAAAACATGCGTGTAAATTATAATAAATATATTTAATTAACCATATTCATAATACTATTATAATTAAACGTCTTTAGTCAATTTTTTTATTATCTCAAATCAAGCTACAAACAAAATGAATTAAATTAGCATGCAAAACATTACTAAAGTAACATATTCTTACTTAAGACAACACTTTTAATAATAACAATTTTCTAAAACATGTGTGTATTTGAAAATATATTAAAATATTTATTGAAATATCTACTAACATATATTTATTAAAATTTAAACTAAATAATTATTAATATATTACAAATTCAAATAATATAAAATTATTCCTACAAATTATAAAATACAAAATTAATATCCGTGCAAGACACCAATGCCTAAAACTAGTTTTTTAATTAGAAGGAAAAGAACAAGAAAGTGAGAGTTTATTTGGTTCCATAATGTGTCTGCTCGATATCTCCATATTTTTTGGGGAGATTTAAGCAGGATTTCATAACTAATATCTATTAAATGAATACATTGATTTGATTATCTAACCTTCGTCCATTTACACTTTTTTTTTTTACATTATAATTGTACACCTAAAAGAGAAAGATATAATTTTAAAGAATTTGGTTCCCAACTAGAATTTCAAAATTATTATTATCAAGGAAGGGTATTGATTGACTGATACCAGATTGTTCTAGTTTAACTCAGAATTCAGAAGAATGATTGTGGTCTTTACCAAAAAGAATTTCAAAATTATTATTTAACAAAAATTACAAGAAACAGTTGTTTTTCTTATTTAATTGGTGGCCATAAATTTGGTGTCTTGAATGTTCAAGATTCAGCCACATATAATTTATTCAGGGTGAAGGACCATCATTGGAATTATAGTACCTATTAAGAATTTCTTGAAGCTTTAAAAAAATAATTTTAAACACAGCTCACATTCATCAAATATCTACATAATACATCTTAGAAAAAGGCATAGTTTTTTGTTCAAAGGGTGAGGATACTAAAGAACAGCCACATCTTTTCTCTTCAAACAGGACTCATTGCCACTTAGCATATACAGATAAAATAACGTGTCAATAGGCTCCAGCCAGGTTAAACTTAAAATAAGGCCAACCAATGAGGACCTTAAACATTTTTCATTTGTTCATTCATTCTCATTCAAAACCCCGTTTTTAAAACATTTTTTATGAGAGAAGAAACTAGAAAGAGAAGTTGTTGTTTGAGGCAACCCCTAGGTGGGTGCCCCTTAACGGTCCATTACTTCATTCCTTTATGTTTTGGGGGGTATGATGGTGGGCAAGGGGTCTTATATTATCTTCATAACTCACATGGCATGACAAAAAGAGTTAGGTCCTAATTCAATTTCCCATTTAAAATATTGACCAATGATGTAGACTATTGGTCATTTGCATTCAGAACCCTCCAAAGATTTCTTCAAGTTGCTCAAGGACGTGTCTCTTTCAGTTAATAGAGTTACACTTCCACGAGGGAAAGACAAGTGCTCTTGACCAATTTGTTAATAAGCAGTGTTTGACTCTTTAAACTTCTCTTAAAACCAAAAGTCCCTCTTCACCAATTAGTCTATGCAAAAATTCTCATTTTAGAATTCATTAAAAAAAAATACTTCTTCATTTTTAAGATTTATTTATAAAATTATTTGTCTTATCTCCTTTGAAGAAGAAGAAAGTCCCAATATATTACACTTGAAAATGATGACACTGCAATTGGTAACTAATTCTTTTTGCAGGCCGTTTGGTGAATGCATCTGGCTTGAAAATCTCAAGTTGACTTCAAATTTCTCATTTCCGGACAATTTCATCAGCTACAGGTCAAATTTATAATATCTTTATTGCCTTTTCAAGAGCCATTTCAAATACTATTTCTAGATGTTGACCACTATAGATTTATTTGATGACCATGCACTGGAGTCAAAATGCTTACCGGTAATTTGACTTGGCTTATGGTCCTACTCTTATATGCCTCCAATATAACTTAAAGTTGTATGCAAGTTATAACCGTGCTAACTGCTAAAGTGTAGTGGGAATTGAATTACAAGAGAATTTGAATATAATAGAACCATGTTTTTCGTTAAGGCCAGTAATTATCTCCATCCTTCTAGATTTATTGCATGTGATGAACACATAAACTTTAGAGAGAAAGAAAACAGAATATTGTATTACTACTATTTTGGAATCAAATTTAAGTAAATCAAAAGAATACATTGCAAAAGGGCAGAAACTCTTACAATCATTAAATATAATACACACTAAGTGGGTCAATAAGGTTTTGACATGAACCCTAACCTGTTTATGAACACATAGAAACCTGTGTTAAGAGAACAGGATTATTCTTGCCTATCTGCTATCCCCTCCTATGAGGATTTTGCAACCACTTTTGAGATCCTTCAAAGAAATCCAAAAGGTAGTTTTCTAAATCATCAGCAGTGTACTTAATGATTTTGTCACTTGTGTGACAATTGTGCCTTCCAACAAACGTCCTATAAGCTTGGATTACTTTGAGAGATATAGAAATCCGCAAATCTTCACGAAGCTGAATATCTGGGATAATCCAAGCTGTCTGGATCCTGTAAACATCCTCAAAGCCAAGGTAGAAGCTTCGTAGCCTCTCTTTAAGAAGACTTTTTGAGACCGAATTTGTACCCGGAACAAGAATTCCCTCATCCTTGAGCAAGTTGAGAATGGAACTCCAACTAGCTCTCTCATATTTCATTGCATGCTGCTGAAACTTCCAGTTACGCTTTCGAATCCATTCATCTCCGTGTATGAGCCTGAGTTCAGACCCCTTAACCTTTTCAGCCATATAATGCAGGTTGTTCATTAAGAACAAGTGCTGCAAGGAGACTTCTCTGTATAACTTGGACTTCTCCTCAAGGTTGCTTTCCAAGATTGAAGCAATTGATCGGAAGTGGAGGGCCATTGAGGAAACTCTACTTGGAGATCCCTGGCTTCTGTTATCTTCTTCTTTACCAGGGCTCATGTCAGGTGACAGCGAAACAGCATCCTCACCTTGGTCCTTCAAAAGCAGATTGAGTATGTCACTGTAGTCGGTAAGGGTTCTAAGATAATTCATAACATATTTGGTCAAAGGATGTATCCCGCCACCTACAAAAGGAGTTGATGATACATTTGTTGCAATGGCATTTTCAAATTCAAGAAATGTCGCCCTCACACAATCGCCTAATCTCTTCAGAACCTCATGACATTCAATTTTAACCGAGGAACCAACCTCATCTGAATACAAAGCATCAATGTCTGGCATAAGGTCTTGTAGAACCTCATATATGTCAAGAACACGGAACAATTTCTCAGGTTGGTGAGGGCCAATGGACATGGCTTCACCGAAATTCAGAAGCTGCAATATTGAAGCCTTAGATGCATCAACAAAACAAGATAGACCAACAGGCTCACCCTCCCCAAAAATCTGGTCACTGAGCCACCTCTCACTTGCAAGATACACCCTAACAAAAATTTTCACAGCCCAAATCCATCTTTTGATTTTTGAATTCAGAGTACCCCACTCCATTTTCAAGACATCCTCGATGCTTAGCCTTTCCATTTCAAGAATGAAGAGGCACTCATCTAAGGCATCCCTCCGGACAATGATATAAGCATTAGAACATTCCTGGACATAATTAGAAGCAAAAAGCAAGTTTGCAATACACCTGAGATCCGGGATCACGGCTGGATGAACCAAATCAATGATATGCTCCTCAGAAGCTCTGCTGACACTATCTCTTTGAAGTGATTCCTCAACTAATTCGTCACCTAAAGAGACCATGGAGTTCTCATCAGCAGCATCTTCCTCATTGGAGCGAAAAGAGACGTACTCAGGCTCAAAAGGTTGCCTATTCTGGATAAGCAAGTTCCTGAATTCTTCTTCAAGCCGCGCCATAGCTGTTTGAAGAACACTATAAGCCCTCTGCATAAACTTGTACTCTTGATCCTCTTTCTTCAAATGCAAACTTTCCAACTTCTCAATCAACTGGCGGACTTCATTAGCAGCATTCAGATACTCAGATGCTTCCATAGGCCCTAAATCCCAAATCATGGACTGATCTTCCTCCCATCTCATGATTTTCTCCTGAATCACATTAAGCCTTTCTTCAATAGCACTAACACCCTCATCATCATCATAATCATCAAAAAGATCACCACTGCCATCATGATCATCACCACCATCCTCTCCCTGCCCTCGTTTCCCCTCCTCCTTCTCACTAGGTATGGACATAGAGGACAATCTAGTGCCAAGATCTGCCAGAATTTTCTTGGCATCACTAGTAAGGGTCTTATTCGGCCCTAATGCCTTCACAATATGCCTTACTGCAGCAATCAAATTCTCCTCCCTTTCCAGCTCCCCAATCACAGGCTCGAACTCCTCTACAGCCATTAAAAAAAAAAAAACTTCAAACAACAATCACCGAAACAAGTTCAAACCTTTTCAACTCCAAAATCAACCTCAACACTTCCTTCTCCACAACCAATACACCCCCTTCAAGAATTACAAACCAACCTAATTCAACACCAAAGGTTCATATGGGTAAGAAGAGAAACCTCCTTATGCCTGCACAAAACCCCCGAAACAAAATTAATTGTTATCATAGATACAGCACAAAACCCAATACAACAACCACTAAAATACACATATTGAAACCCTCAGATAAATAAGAAACAAGAACAAGAGGATAATAATGATAATAATAATAATAATAATAATAATAATAATAATAAAAAGAAAAGGGAACACATAAAAACTTTACCTTTATTTCCTAAATATGAGGAACACCCCACAAAAATCTAACTGAAGAAGAAGCAGAAGAATTGAATGGTGAGCAAGATCTGGAAGGACAGCAGAAGCATCAAAAGCACTGAACGCTATTTTGACTTTTATGAACTCAGCAGAGTTTTGTAAAAATGGAGATAGTGAAGGAGAAGAAAGAGCTCTTTTTGGACTTTTAAAACAGACAAAATAAATAACAATATATGAAAAATAATGGCATGGCATCGATTTCTATGACCAATCTCAGGCTACAACTTGTTGCTATCAATAACAATATATCCAAAAAAGAAGAAGCAATTTATCCTTTAAAAAATTGAAAATTTTCGTACTGGTCCTTGTTCTCTTTGGTTGTACGACTTTCACCTTTTCTTGTTTAATATTTTTTCCCTTACATTATTGGACGTCTCTGTATTTTATTTATTTATTTACAGTATATATACTTTGGAAAAAATAGTTGATTTAGATAATTAGACATTAAAAAAAATTAAAGTGAATTTATTTTTAAAATAAGTACATAATGTTCTTTTTGTCTTTCACAATTAACTTATTAAAAGTAAGTTACAAATTAAATCATTTATCAATATATAATTACTTATTTTTAAGAATGAACACAACTTAAGAAAAATATTTGAATGCACAAGTAAGATACTAGCCTAGTATTATTCTTTTATTGACTAAATATTATTCTCTTTGATTTTTCATATTATTTGTTTTTCAAACAATACATATTGTAAAGAAATTTATTAGATAAAATATTTTTTATTTAAAAACTTATAATGTAGTTATAGATTTATTTAAATATTTAGGTGAAATAATGAAGATATTGTTCAAAATATAACTAGCACTTTTAACCTTTTTAAAAGTAATAAATATTTTGTAATAAAAAGAAAGCAATAGATATTTTGAAACAAATTAAAAATTTCAAAGAAACATATAATATGAATTGGAGGAACTATTTTCATAAGTATATTAATATTTATTAAGCTTTAACTTTTGGGGGGTAATGTTATAAAATTTGTTCATGGCATGATGTATCTAAATCAATTCAATAGGTTTATGCGGGAATTTCTTCTGTGCTTTTTTACTTCTTAGACCCTTGTCTTTTCCATGGGGTGAGTTTTTCTTCCTTCCCCACTACTGACAAACTTTTGGTTACGTTAGTTAATAATAAATATATATTTTTTACTTAATTTGGATAACTTTCTTAATAATAAGAAAAGACAAAATGTTAATCAGTAGTAAGATCATGAGAAAAAAAAAAGAATGTGTATTTTTTACATGGATTTATTTGATTCGTGCAAGAGTGTCAGCCTTTTACACGTACACGTACACTGGTACACTTATACTATCTCCTAGCATCATACTAATATAGGATTTTTTTTAAAAAGAAAAAGTTGTAAATATAATATTTTCACTCCTTAGAAAGGGAATTTGGACGTGTTGTAGCGCTAACAACAGTGTATGTGATGGTGGATAATTTGGACGGCACGAATTTAATAATAATAATAATAATAATAAATAGACAATAAAGAAGGTACCATTATTTTTCTTTAAATTATAAACCGTGAATCACAAAATTATTTGATATCTGGGCTCCATTGCTGCTTTATCGGGTTCCTTTTCCTAACAATTTCCTTTTCCATTTATCTTTAAATCAAATCAACACTCCCTTTCCATATCGCCTGATTTATTGTCGCAGAAAATAAGTTCACATGTGCCTGTTTGGTTTGAGGTTAGAAATTTATTTTGAGGTTAGAATGTATTTTGGATATACTTTTATATGTGTTAGGTATTTCGGACCCTTAAATCAATTTACGAAAGCGAAATAAAATCAAAAGGGAGAAAGAGAGAGACAATCTGAATTTGTTTTACGTGAGAAAACCTTCCTTAATGTGAGAAAAGAAAAACTCACGGGACCTAGTCCAGTATCAAAATCCACTATAACAATAATCGGTTACAATGAATCAAAAACACACCAATGTGGTGATACACTCAACCTCTCCAACAATGGTGGTCACTCAAACGCTCACAGTGTTTCACTCTAAGCTCTCAAATATGCAGACACGGTGGCTTGCTCAAATATATCACTCAAGACTGTCACTTGAGGCTCTCAAATTTTTGTGTGTCTTACCTCCACCCTTACTCATCTATTTATAGGATGAAATGGGCTGGGCCTAAGCCATCAAATATTATTTGATTTATATTTTATCAAATAAAAACAATATTATATCTTATCAAATAAAAACAAGATTATATTTTATCAAATAAAAACAAGATTATCAATCAACTAAAAAACGAAAATTATCCAACAAATCTCCCCCTTCCGTTTTTCAGTGAGATCGGGGTCTTCAACTTCAACAACCCGGCCTTCTTTCTTGGCTTCAATGTGCTGAATTCATCAGCCCGGCTCCTTCACAGCAATCTTCAAATTTCCATGCTGGTACCGGCTTGGTCATCATATCGGACCAGTTCAAATCGGTGTGCACTTTGCCAAGTGCGAGCTGTTCAGCCTCCACCACATCTCGGATCCAGTGATATCTCACATCAATATGTTTGGTGCGGCAGTGATAGGTCGAGTTCTTCGCAAGATGAATTGCGCTTTGGTTGTCACACTTCAACTCGTACTTATCTTGTTCATGGCCGAGTTCCATGAGGAACTTCTTCATCCACAACATCTCCTTGCTTGCCTCGGTCACGGCAATGTACTCGGCCTCGGTCGTTGAAAGTGCCACACACTTCTGCAATTTTGATTGCCAAGAGACTGCTCCTCCAGCAAATCTCATCAAATATCCAGTCGTCGACTTCCTCAAGTCGGAATCTCCCCTTAAATCGGCATCCGAGTAGCCTTGCAACTCGGCTTCACCTTCTCCAAATCGGAGGCAAAAATCGGATGTACCTTTCAAGTACCTGAAGATCCACTTCACTGTTTTCCAGTGCTCTCTGCCAGGGTCTGAAAGAAACCAGCTCACCATTCCAACTGCAAACACCAGGTCGGGTCTTGTGCAAACCATTGCATACATCAAACTTCCCACGGCGGATTGGTACGGGATCTTCAGCATCTCTTTTCTGTCTTCATCAGATCTTGGACACTGCTTCTTACTCAGCTTCATGTGCCCAGCCAAGGGGGTGCTAACTGTCTTGACTTTGTCCATGCTGAATCTCTTCAAGATCTTCTCAACATATTTTTCTTGACTTAGCCACAGTAGCTTCTTTATTCTATCCCGGATGATCTTCATTCCGAGAATCTGTCTTGCAGGGCCGAGGTCCTTCATATTGAAGGATGAGCTCAATGCCTTCTTCAAGGCGGCAATCTTCTCTTTGCTTTGCCCTACAATCAACATATCGTCAACATATAACAGAAGGATCAGGAAGTCTCCATTTTCATACCTGTTCACAAATACACAATGGTCGGCCTCCGTCTTCATGAACTTATGTTTTGTCATGAAGGAATCCAACTTCCTGTACCACTGCCGAGGTGCTTGCTTCAAGCCATAGAGACTCTTCTTCAATCGGCATTCCATGCCGTCGCATCCTGGAGCTCGGAACCCTTCAGGTTGCTCTATATATATCTCCTCCTCCAACTCACCGTGAAGGAATGCGGTCTTCACATCCATCTGTTCTATCTCGAGGTCCATTGTAGCTGTCATAGCTAACACAGTCCGGATTGAGGTCATCTTCACAACAAGAGAGAAGATCTCTTCAAAATCAACGCCTTTCTTCTGATTGCAGCCTTTCACTACAATCCGGACTTTGTATCTCGGCTTCTGCCAGTTCTCTTCAGGTTTGATCTTGTACACCCACTTGTTCTTCAGAGCTCGTCTTCCTTTAGGTAACTCAGTCAACTCATAAGTCTGATTCTCATGTAAGGAATTCATCTCGTCCTGCATTGCCTTCAACTATTCTTCTTTGTCTGAGCTCATCATGGCCTCATCATAACTCTGAGGCTCACCATCTTCAGCAATGATGGCATATTCATCAGAAGAGTACCTTGTAGATGGTCTTCTGTCTCTAGTGGGGTATCTCGGCTGTTCTTCTTCATCCGCTTGAGAACCCGGTGCATCACAGTTCTCCACATCAACTCGAACCTCAGTATCTCGGTCATCATCAGCTTGTTGCTGGTCAACATTTCTTTCCTCAGGCTCTCCCCCTACTTCAACTCGAACAGGAGGGACGGGTTCTTCACGTCGAACAGGAACTCGGACTTCGATCTTCGAGATGTCATGAATTGTTTCATCTTCATGAAATACTACATCTCGACTTCTCACAATCTTCTTGCTAATCGGATCCCAAAGTCTAAACCCGGACTCGGTTTTCGGTGAATCGAGGTAAATACATTCCTTGGTCTTCGCGTCGAGCTTCGCCCTTTCATCTTTGGGGACATGCACAAAAGCTCGGCATCCAAACACCTTCAGGTGGTCATAGGTCGCTTTCCGACCTGTCCAGACTTCTTCAGGAATGTCTCCTTCAAGTGGTCTTGATGGTGATAAATTACTCAAGTCAACAGCTGTCATGACGGCTTCTCCCCAGTATGCTTTCGACAATCTGGCATTGGATAGCATACTCCGGACCTTCTCTTCAATAGTCCTGTTCATCCTCTCAGCAAGTCCATTCAACTACGGAGTCTTGGAAGGTGTCTTTTGAAGTCGGATCCCGGCTTCTTTACAGTAAGCTTCAAAGGGACCCCGGTACTCACCACTGTTATCTGATCGAACCACTTTCAACTTCTTACCGGTCTCCCTTTCCACCATAGCATGGAACTCTTTAAAACATTGGAGTACCCGGTCTTTAGTCTTCATCAAATAAACCCACACCTTGCGGGAATGATCATCAATGAAAGAAACAAAGTACTGAGCTCTTCCAAGCGATCTCTCTGACATGGAGCAAACGTCAGTATGGACGAGGTCTAGAATCTGCCTTCGTCACCTGGGTTGATCCAGTCTCACAAACGAAACCCGGTGTTGCTTCCCAGCTAGGCAATGTGTGCAACTCTCTAACACTTGGCCCTTCAACCCGGTCAATAGTTCTTTCTTCTCCAAAATCTGGAGTTCTTTCTCGCTCATGTGGTCGAGACGCTTGTGCCATAGCTCAAGGTTCTGTCCATCCCGGATGACATTGGTTTCTCCACCAATCGTCCTTCCTTGCATCACATACAAGGAGCCTTCTTTCTTACCTCGGGCCACAACCAAGCTTCCCTTGGTCAGCTTCCATCTACTTTCACCAAAGTAATTCACTGACCCGGCATCATCTAGTTTTCCAACCGAGATCAAATTCAAACGCATGTCAGGTACATGCCTCACATCTTTCAGCGTAACCCGGCACCCTGTATCTGTGGTCAGGGTTACATCACCAACACCAACAATCTTGCTGGTCACCTGATTTCCTATCTTCACGACACCATAATCTCCCTTCCTGTAAGCAGAAAAAAATTCCTCATGTGGGGTGACGTGGAACGAGGCACCGGAGTCAACAATCCAAGTGCAATCATCATGGGCTATGTTAAACATTTCTTCACTGAGGAGGAATATATCGGCATTCGGGTTAGCAACCACAGCTGTGATGCTCCTCTCAATTCTCTTTCTGGGAACAATCTGATCCGGCTTCACACAGCCGTTCTGTTCATCATTCTGCAAAGTCCTGCAGTCCGGTCTCTTGTGTCCTACCTTCCCACAGTAGAAGCACTTCAAGTCATGCTTTGGCCTTGACCGGCCTCTGGACCTATCCCGTCCACCTCGATCCAGGCTCTTGCTACGACCCCGGGAATCGGAATTTCTTCTATTCTCAGCAACGTTAGCCTCGGACGTACTGATTACACCTCGTTCTCTTCTCTTGGCTTCTTCATTCAGGAGACTGTCTGTTACAACATCCATCTTCAGTTTTCCATCACGAGCCGAGTTACTCAAAGTTACTACCAGAGTATCCCAGCTTTCCAGCAACGAACTCAATAATAGCAAAGCCTACAACTCGTCATCAATCTTCATCTCGGCTTTGGTCAACTGATTCACAATACCTTTATAGGTGCTAAGGTGTTCAATCATGCTCATCCTGTCCTTGTATTCTATCTTCACAAGTCGACGAACCAGGTGTGCTTTGTTCCTGGGAGTCTTCTTCTGAATCATGGACTCTAGCTTGTTCCACAATTTGTACGCGTTCGTGAACTCGGACACGTGCTCAAAGAGACTTTTATCAATATATTTCCTGATCGTGGCCACCGCCTTACGACTCAGGACCTCCCATTCCCTGTCGCTTTTGCCAGCCGGTTTCTAAGCAAGGGTAATGGGCTCAAATAAATCTTTGCAATAGAGGTGATCCTCCATCATCGATCTCCAATACGCAAAGTTGTCTACGGTCAACTTGAACATATCTTCGTCGTGGGTGATACCGTTGGTCTCCATCTCGTCTCCTTCAGAACCCGTCAAACCCGGGCTCTGATACCACTGTTGGGTATTTCGGACCCTCAAATCAATTTGCGGAAGCGGAAATAAAATCAAAAGGGAGAAATAGAGAGAGACAATCTGAATTTGTTTTACGTGAGAAAACCTTTCTCAATGTGAGAAAAGAAAAACTCACGGTACCTAGTCCAGTATCAAAATACACTCAACCTCTCCAACAATGGTGGTCACTCAAACACTCACAGTGTTTCACTCTAAGCTCTCAAATATGCAGACACGGTGGCTTGCTCAAATATATCACTCAAGACTGTCACTTGAGGCTCTCAAATTTCTATGTGTCTTGCCTCCACCCTTACTCATCTATTTATAGGATGAAATGGGCTGGGCCTAAGCCATCAAATATTATTTGATTTATATTTTATCAAATAAAAACAAGATTATATCTTATCAAATAAAAACAAGATTATCAATCAACTAAAAAACGGAAATTATCCAACAATATATTTGGTTTTATGTTGAAAAAAATTAGAATTAATTCTAGGTTAAATAATTTTGATTAATTTTTTATTGGATACAAAATTTTATACTAAATTTTATTTCTATGTTGATTTTATAATAAAACATTCAAACACAAATCATATTACTTCAAAATTAATTTTAATTAAAATTAATTTAGTTTTAATTAATTTTATCGATGTCCATTCAAACACACAAAGAATGACCTTCAGTTCACACCAAAGTATAAAAGAAATAAGGTTAAAATATGTTTTTGATACCTATAAATATCAAAAAGTTTAGAATTCATTCTTACAAAATTTTGGTATGTTATTCGTCATCATAAAATTGAAATGTATTATTTTTTTTGTCCGGAGTCAGACTTGGATGAATCCGAGCCTATATGACATTTTTTAAAACTTAAATTATAGGCTAAAATACATTTTATGTTCCTATAAATATTGAAATGTCCGGAATTGGTTCCTGCAAAATTTTGAGTTTATTGATGACTATGGGAGTGAGTAATTTATGAGGTTAAAAATCGCCACAAAATGCAAAAAAAACCACAAATTTGTAAATTTCTTTTCTCTAATTTTCTTCATCTTCTTTGTCAAATAGGCTAATCTGAGAGAGAGGTGAATTCGAAAGTCATTTTGTTGAGTTTGTCGATGATATTTGGTTTCGATAAAACATTGGAATTAGTATTCGTAATGTTAAGTTTGGGAGTGAAGGTGTTAGGTTTTTGGAAGGAAGAGGAATTCAAAGAAGATGATAAGGTTAATAAGCTAGTCTTGATCATTGTAGTTGAACAGAACATTTAAAAAAGAAAAGGAAAATATTTTTTTAAATAAAATAGAATAAGATGAAGAAAGTTAGAAAACAAGAAGGTTAGGAAAAAGAGATTTATAAATTTTTGTTTTTTTTTTGTATTTTGTGGCGGTTTTTAACATTTGAAAATCATCTACTCGCATAATCATCAATGAAACTAATAAAAAAGTGACACGTAGGTTTGAATACCCAAACCTAATCCAAAAAGTAGCATATTTTAATTTTTTGAGGATAAAAAAAGACTCAAACTTTTGTAAGAATAGATTTTAAATATTTCCATATTTATAAAGACAAAAAAATATTTTAGCCAAAAAAGAACTTTGGTCAGAATTACAAGTTGGACACTTGTGATGTGCTAGATTACTCGATACCACTAAATGATACAACCGAAAATCTACTCTAAATGAGCATTGGTGGTGACCGATTGAAGTGTAATACACAATCTCTCAGTTTTGAGTGTTTTGCACAAAGAAACTAAAGCATAGCTTAAAAATAATGTTAGGTGGTTTCGGCCTAACATCAATCGAAAACTACAACAATAAATTTAAAAATAATAGTATCATTTTTTATAGAGTTAAATATGTTTTTAATCTCTAAAAAAATATTTATTTTTAATCTCACAAATGTAAAACATAACTTTTCTCTCCACTATAGTGAGAAATAGACCAACTTTAGTTCCATGGACTTTCATTATGTTGAACACTATTATGACTAATAGATTGACAATTCATCATGAGTCACATCATTTTTGTTGCATGGATGTGGTCTAATAATTTCACGTTATATGTTTAAGAGAAACTAAAATTAAAATTTTACATATTTAGTGAGACTTAAGACATATTTTATCACATTGAATGTCATATATGTTAATATAGTTATTAGGTTGTGTAAGAATTTACATTGGAAACTAACTAATGATCATCCATTGAAGGATTTTCTCTTAATTTGTGTTTATCAATGATATATTAACCGCAAAGAAACTATCATATCCAATAATAAAAGTGACGATAGACATTAAGTCCAACTGTCCAAGCTCTCTTGTATTATTTTTTCCCTCTTTGGCAAATAGAATCTAATAACAATTCTCTCTTCACGTCTCTTGTAGATACTCTAGATCTTGGAGGTAAGTTTTGACTATCTCATCTCTTCGTCTTTTAAAAAATAAGAAAGGCAAATTGCTATGTTTTGCTGAAAACAATAACCACAAAAATTAAGATCAAAAGTTGGACTTGCAAATCTCTCGCTTATGTAGGTAGACTCTAATTAGTATTATTTTTTTCTATTCAAGAGTTTGTAAATATTAATATAACTATGAGCTTTTTTTTTATTCTACTTAAAGGAATAATATATATATATATATATGTGTGTGTGTGTGTGTTTTATCCTTCTAAATATATAAAAGTTTGACCCTCTAAACGTGTAAAACATATGGCGTGAAACCATTAAGCCACAGAAAATAAATTAAGACACGTGACTTGTGATGAATTGTCAATTTATGAGTCACACTAATATTTACAAATATTAACTTGAGAGACTAAATTAAACTATTCTATTTCTCAAAATAAGAAACAGAGAAATTACATTTTAAACTTGGAGACTGACAATAAATAATATTTTTCTTAGATGACTAAAAATATATTTAATTCTAATATTTTATTATAAAAATACCCTATGTTTAATGATAAATTTAAAAACTATAGATAGGTTTCTCTAAATTCTTTTGACTCTTCCCTAACGAGTTGGCAACCATCACTTTCTTAATCTTCATTTAGAATGAGGAAATAGAAATTAGTAGTACCTAATTTCCTTCGACGATAGTCAATTACGTGAGGATATTATGCTATTTTCTTTTCTTGATTCTATAGCATTGCTTTAAATTTTAACAATTTATGAAAGCTCTAGATTGCCAGGTGGAAGTGTTTTTTTTTTTCTTCAAAAAATAATAATACACATATTTGCCTATATTAATGATTTGGTTTGTTGCCCCGGTGTTTAGATTAAAAAAAAAAGTTCAATTAAATATTTATTTTACAAAATGTCGTTAGATAAGAGATTCTTATTTTAATAAACATATAGAGTTTAGCAAAAGCTAATAGAGATACTTATCAAAGAATCTGTTGACATCAAATTAATAAAATTAACTTAAACCCTGCAAGCAAATTGTCTGAACTATTGTTAGCAAATCCTTTTGGCAACAGGAATATTTGTTTTTGTTTGTTCTTTCCAATCACCTATTGACCATCATAAATTGCCGGTAATTTTTATTTGATTAACTTTGTTGGCGTTAGGCTGTTTGTATAACATTTTAACTGTCACGTCTTGACATATGAGGCAGTGTTTTCTTAAAATAAATCATTAATTAAAAGCATATGCAAAACAGACGATTATATATGGTTTGTGTGATTTTGTTGTAATGAATGTGAAATCACATGGTAATTTGGAAAATCAAAAGAACAAAACTCGTAAATCAAAGTCATATATTACAGAATTTTAAAAATACAGTTATATGTTACTATTCTATTTTATGTGTGAATTTAATGACAATATACAATAAACTTATATTTAAGTATAATTGGTCCAATTCCAAGTAGAAGATAAGATTGCTATACGCTCCGATCATTATACATTTATACGTTCAAACTAAAGAACCATCATTGTTGAAAATAAAAAATAAAACAAAAATACTTGAATATTAGAGCTTTAGAAGCACCTTTCTAGATTCTTGACACAATTTCTATACAATTCATTAAAGCAATAGAATTCGAAAGTTGACCCGACGTTTATGGTATACATTTTACATTATCTTTCATAGGAAAAGTGAGCACGACAAAGAAACGTAAATAAGATCTAGCTGCCAAAGATTGATTTGAAACTTCATACGAGTATCATAAAATTAAAACGGCTGGCACTAGTTACCAATAGTAGGAAGGAAACTCTCCCTTGTGTCAAACATGGTTATGCTAACATATTGTTTAATTATATAAAAGCAGCAGTGTAGGACAATATTAATGTTCTGATAAGAGAACGTATGAAGCAGCAAAATATAAGAGAGGAATTATTAAACCTTTGGGTGAGGTTACCACAATATCGGGGCATTAATCTTTAATCCCTTTGGTTCGACACCCTCTCAGACAACTCAAAGGATGGTTTCTTATCCACGGAGCTGAATTCTAACAACAGAAATTGCAACACTTCAAACAAGTCAAATTTGTTTATGTATGATATGCAAAATATTCTTTGATTTAATCTAAAATGAAAATAACTAGCCATAACAACTGCAGTGATGATTGTTATGGGTGGTAAAACGGCCTTGCCTAGCTAACCCATTTTTTTAAACCAGTCAGATAGATCTTATAGTTATCAACCCCATCAATATGTTTTGACCAACAAAAAAGATGAACTCTTTGAATTAGGTAGTATTTTCTTTTCTAAAAAACAAGTTATGATTCAAGATTTCCACTTTATTTTGATATGAAAGTGGTGATGTATTTAGAATCTAATATTTTAATTTTAATTAAAGAAATGATTTTCTTCAATCATTGTTTTAGCTTTTATAATTTATATTTTTTATAATTTTTTCGTCGGTCAGTCTACCAACTTTTCAATCCACACCCTTAAACAAACTAAATTGCATTTTTCAGCTCATATCAAAATTAGGCAAACTGGGCCAAAATAGATCCACCTGGCTCGTTTTGCTTACATCCATTGAAAATCGAGCCACAAGATATTTGATCTTTCCGTCTTATTATAATTAAATTTTAAATACTAACTAAAAGATTATATCAGGAAAAAAAGAAGAAAAAAAATGCACATTTTAGAATTTATAATTAACACTTGCTCTTTCCACCAACCCCTTTTTGTTAATTTGTTGACAACGAAAAATGTCATAAACTTTGTTCAGAACGATAACAAAGCAATAGAAATTAGCACCTCTAGGCTTTTACACTTGTTTCCCTCTTTTTTAATTTCCTTTGTCATTCTTTTTTTTTCCCATCCTTTTTCTTAACACAATCTGAATTTTGCTTTTCTAGGACTTTGGAAGAGGCTTTCCTTCAAGGAATGATTTGAATAACTGAAGTGCTGCTCTTGGCTTGAATAGTGGCACTTCATGCCCTGCTCCTCTCACTGTTGCGAATGTTACCCCTTCGTACACCTCTGTCCACCCTCCAACCTTCACGTTGCAAAACCCATAATTGAATTAACTTACATAGTTTTAGGTGTGAGAATAGAATTTTCCATTTCCATATAAAATGTACCCTTATATTATATATAGGAAAAATTACACTTATCTCTCATGATATCCTCTTAAATGACATTCACAGTCTCTAGTTAAAAAAAAAAAAAACACTCATCTCCCCTAAATATAATCAAAGAAGGTGGTGTGCCCCTTAGTTAAATAAGGGATGTGTGTCACAAAATAATGTTATACAAATGTGAGTGTCAATTTGAAATTTAAAGATAATAAAGTGAGTGTAAAAAGTGAATGTATAATTTCTCCTTTTATATATATATATATATATATATATATATATATATATATATATATATAT
>CM023958.1:37512626-37608335 GCA_013407115.1 Glycine latifolia
TACCATTTAAGGACCTAATTTTACTATGTATAAGATTTGCCTCAACCTAATTGCATCTTTTTTATGTTGGGCCAAAACGTAGGTCCGTTCCACAAGGGTGAATGACGTTAAGTACGGGCAGCAGCTGTATGTATAACAAAGTGAAGGTACTAGGAGTCTAGGACACTAGGACCTTTACACTTTAAGCAAGTTCAACATTTCGCATCAGGTGAGATTGATTCATAGACCAGAAATGTTTAACCACTCTAGGATTCAAGGACATTAATTAATGAGTAAGGAGTGCAATAGTCCAATCCATTATCCATTCTAATAAAATTTCTAATTTAATGTTTATATATAAAAAAAATCTTATTTACCATGTGCCAAAGTCTCCCATTAGAGACTCAGTAGATCTATTATAAATCCTAGCTCTCTAGATAGCTAATAGCAATAAACTTACAGTATATAAGACACACGGCAATAGCAACTAAGTAGTAATTTACTAATACTAGTACATATATATGGGAGAGGAAGAACAATTTTCAAATGCACTCACCTGATTTTTGACATACCAAGGATACCATGGTATTTTAGTTGACAACTTAAGCTGTGCAAGGGCATATCTTGTTGCTGTGACAGGCACCACTGAGTCTACGTCTCCACTGTATTAGCAAAAAAGTGTCAAACATAATTAATATTCATCTACCCATTAATCATTGATTTGGATCCTCTCTAGCCTGCTGCACTATCTCGTGTAAGAGAAAAAGAGACATTGAGGCTATTAATGAGACTTGCTAAAAAAATAAGACGCAATTCTTTACATGCTTTTCGTACCGTTCTCTAATTAAAAATTAAAAATTAGAGTTTCACTCCAACATCTCATACGCACTTTTCAGTATTATGTAGATTATTAAAATGAAACTCTAAACTTTAACTAAACAACAATATTCACGAAGTCTAGAAGTATTTAAGAAATTGCATCAGTTTTTTTTCTACTTATCCCATGTTTCTTTCCCTTCCTAGAACTAGATGGTGCAGCTAGAAGAGAGAGACTCAAGGGTACACGAATAAGAGAGCTATAAATTAATGCATTTCAAAACCAACCTGAACACCCAAACTCTTATTCCGTGAGCTATCAACTCTCTATAAATTGGAAGAACAGATACATCAGTATCATTCCAGTTCCGATTCAAAACCTCGCTGCACCAAATGAAAATCAACATGATCATCAAACTCTGATAACTCATTTTGCAATTAAAACTTGGGATTCAACCCTTCATAAACTAACCTGCAAGCAGTCCACCTATATGGAATACCGGTTTTGTTGGCATGGAGTGCTTTCTGAACATCAGGCCTGTTGTAGTAAATCTCTGCATACTTTTCCGTACATGGATCATACCCAGACCAATGCCTAAAATCCTGAGAATAAATAAATTTTCCATAAGTTCATATGATCAAGATTATTGTCTCATATATGTAGCAACAATATCATATGAGAAACTTTAATGTCAACAATTTAATCTTACATAAATGATGAAAATTAACTAACTTTTTTCTTATATAAATAATCAAAATTAACTAACTTTTATCTTATATAAAAGTTACAATGTCTCTCTTTTTATTTTAGCTTTTTTTTTCTCCTCTTTTTTGTCTTATTTCATTTTCTTCCCCTCTCCTTTTGTTTTTTTCTTTGTTTTATTTTCTATCTATCATTGAGTTCATCTACTATCCATCCCAATTAACTTGGATTAAAGATGCTATTGATGTTAATGTTGATGTTTCACAACATTTTATTTATTAATATTTAAATTTGTAATTTACTAATATACCTTCATGTACATTTTTCTGTTTTGGTGATCAAGATATCTTCATGAGAGACCGAGACCAATCCCTTAAGATATACTTTTTTTGAACACTAACATGTTCCTACTTAAAAGAAGATGTAGCAAGACATAATTATAAAAAAAAATTAATTACAGTGGCAGATAGCAGTTGTGGATGGAAAATGAAATACTACATGGGGTCGGTGAGGTAAACGCATGGTGCGGCGGGTGGCAGAGCTACCACTACCATCAGAGTTGTTGCATGGAGGAGCATAGATGTTGTACTGATCAATGTTACCAAACTCTTGATCCATGGCATAGCTATACACAGACTCACACTCATCAGATTCCTTCTGCCTGTGAAAATCACATGTACTCATTAGTTGCCGGTAAGTCTGGTCGGAGATCATAGCATGGCTCCACCAATACGTCACTGTGCCCAAGTTATCATAGTAGTTGTCTGTCACTGCATTTCCTACCTGCATTGCATCATTAATATTAACAAAACTTCACCATCAATATTGTCCTCCTTCTTATAACATGATCTATAATCTTTTACATCTTATCTTAAAATGTCAAAATATTACTCCCTTTGATATATAAGCAAACAAACTAACATTCCTAAAACATCTTTTATTTAATTCTAGTTCTATTTTCAATATCTCTCCTTTCTAGACATGATAGCAATTTCCAACTAAGGGTATTTCAGAAAGAACTTTATTTTTAACTTGAGATTAAAAAAATTAAATGATGTTAACTAATTTTCTTAATTAGTGTGAAATTAATTAGTTTCGTTTATATATGAGTTCAATAAATTCATTTTAAGTTGTTAAAAGTGGTAATTTACTTTATAAAGTCTCACATTTGACAAGTAAAACGAAAAATGTTAGCAACACATTCTTTGTCACACTCTTTTGAACATACTTTTTTATCGGGTGAAATTTCAAGAAAATTACAAAAGATAGTGGATCCTACATCATATTTAATGACTTTCTCATAATTTTGTAATTTTTAATAAATTTTAACCTATAATAAGATGTGTGTTAGAGATTGTATTGCTAGTAATCCTCTAAATAAAATATTCAAAAGCATAGAGAAATTAACACCAATTAATACAATATTTTTTGGATGTTACAACCTCCTGTGCAAGTCCACATTAACCTATTAGGCTTGCACTTCAAACAAAAATATTTGCTACACATTTGTATTTTGATGTAATGTACTGTAGTAATAAATAGTTTTTCCTTCATTAGAGCTTACCACTTTTATATGCTTAAAATGAATCTTATGTACTGAAGTCAATAAAGCTGTTTATTATTATAAATGCAAAAAGAGAGTTGAGAGTTTACCATGATTCCTTTGAGATTGATGGGGTGCTTGGTTTTTGCGTTGTAGGTCATGATTTCCTTGGCTAATTGAGGAACATAATGGCCTGCATAGCTCTCTCCAGTGATATAAAGTTCCCGGTTTTTGTAACGAGGGAATCGTTCTAGCCATTGGATAACAAATTCCAGAGAATCTTGAGCTGAGCAGTGAAGTGAACACATAAGTATACAAGTATAGGATTCATGAGTCATAGCAAAAAAAAAAAAAAGGAATAAAGAAAATGGTTCCAAGCATATTGCAATTCAATACATGAAAATATGTTTAAGAAAAGCAAAGAAAATTACATGGTAAATATCACTATTCTTTTTTGAGACTACAACATTTTGTGCTAATCAAGACAAATGGATAAAAAGAAAAATTGAACTCTACTCTGCACATCTAGGTGTTATTTTCAGCTGATTCACGTTTTGGAAGTTTCAATTACGATCAAGAGAAATTTTTGTACTGAAGCGAGAATGCTACAATCAAGTACAATGTGGCTTGTTTAAAGAGGTACGTGGTTGGTCAATACATATATATTATTATGGATGAACGTGGACCACCAAAATTGGTCCATCGTTATCAATTGGCAATTATGTTCGAGGACACACATATCAACTCATCATAATAATAATGTTAGAAGTAGTAATTTAATTTGGTGAACCTCGTCCACTCAGCTGCTCAATTTTTATCATCAATTATAACATGCTCATCTTTATTATTTTCCATGGCCTACCAAAAAAAATCATCACCAAGAAACATATATGATCCGTGAAGGGTGGTGGCAATTAATGTGAGGATGGGAGGGATGTGGGCCCTACCGGTGCGGCGGTCGCCGGTGTCGAGGAGGTCAGAGGAGCGGTTGGTGTAGGAGAAGCCGACGCCGGCCGGAGCTTCCAAGAACAAGAGGTTTGCCACTGTGTTCCACGAGAACTTGTTATTGTACAGCCCAGAAGCTGTTTTGTTTATTCTAAATGGGCCAATCTCTTCAGATGCTCCATATGCCACTGATGAACATCCTGGACCTAATTTACCACAAAATTATTGCACATTTAAGTTCAAAAAATGGATTTAAAAGTCAAAACATTCTAATATAAATAAATTGAACAATGAAGTATAAAGTAATGTTAAAAAATAGTTAGTTTTACCCTGTTTATAGTTAAAAATATAAAAATGCATTCCATACTTAACAGATAAAACAGTAAAAGATTTATTTAAAGAATATGGTAAAAAAAAAATTAGATTATTCATTCTAAATTCTAATAAGTGTACTTACAGTCAAGAAAGATAGTGATTAAGAAACTAAATGAAAAAGTTTTTTTATAGAAAAAAGTTTTATTATAAAGTGCTATTAAATCATTTCTACTATAAATATTAGTAATACACTTCTAATGTAGTACAGTAATGTTCAATAAAAGATAATTTTATTGATTACTAGTTGCTTGATTACAAGACCCATGTTGTTTTTATTACTAGTAAAAGTTTTTCTTATATTTATTTCAAAAATGATTTAAAAGGAGTTTAATTAAAGTTCAATTAAATGCTTATAGATGTGCATTTTAGAAATGCATAGGCATGCATTCTGCTACACACTAGTATAGGGTTGTATTGATGGTGTGCCAATGCCAGCTGACAAGTTGCATAACAGAACCTTAAATAATGGCTCTGAGGCTACTTAATCATCAATGAGGCTGGTTTTTAGTTGCTTTCAAGCATTAAGTGCCATGCGTGTGTATGCGTGCGTATGCGTGCGTGTATATGAGGGGAAAATAAAAAAAAAGAGAGAGAAATTGAGACCAGAAGTTCACTGTGGCCTTGTGCGTGTATGTTGTTTTGTACCATTCATCGTTAGTTAGGTCATCATTCCAAGCTATCCATTACCATTTGCCAACCCACTCATGTGGGCTCTACGTACACTTTCTTTTGTTTCTTTCACGGTACAAAAATTCAATGCATTTCTACATCCAATTTCATTTTTCAATTTTTCCTTTTCTCTTCCCTAATTAAATTAAATATAATGACATACTGTAATGTAAGTGTAACCCGCCCCCCAAAAAAATCAATGAGACAGCAGGCTTAATTAAAGAAGCGATTGCAAAAATATAAATAAAAAAGTAGTAATTAAGCAACACGGAAAAGAATAAATGTTTTGCATTGCCAATAGGCGGTATTTAAGGAAAATGAAATGAAATGTCTCATGAATGAAAGATGCATAGAAAAATATTTAAGAGTTTCAAAAAAAGATAGTATTTGTACATTCTGTATTTTTGTGGACTGGTGTATGTCGGTAGCAGAATAGTATTAGCTGTATTTTACACAGTTTCTTAGCGATACTTAATTAAAAGCAAATGGATTAAAATACCAAATGAGGAAGCAAAGTAAACCATAACACTAATCTATGGGCTATATAACAGTTGATTAAAAAAAAAGCGATATAACAGTGACTTTAGGATATATTATAGACTATTAAAAAATACTAATGAATTTGCATGCAATTGCTCTCACTTAATCAAAATGCTAAAGTAACTTTGGTGTGTGTGAGAAGAAGAAATTATTAGATAATCTCAAATCATTACATATCTAACTCTATGGAAAATTTTAAAATACTTAATTATATGTTAGATAGAGATTAGTTGAGACCATGATGGTTTCAGACAACATAATAATTTAGGAGATAAGGGGGTTGAGTAGTTATAAGTTCTAACCTCCATTGAGCCAAATGACCAAAGGTTTGGTGAGAGGATTTTGGGCAGCTTCAGTGAGCCAGTAAAAGAGAGCTCTACCAGCAACCTTGTTGACCGTAACATAGCCAGAAAACTGCTGAAATGACACTTTTGGCTGACCAGGGAGTTCCAAAATCCTATCAGCAGCTTCTCCTCCTCCTTCTGCTTTAGCAAACCTGGCTCCAGTTAAGACCATAAGCAACAAAATCACCACATGAGCAAAGATCTGTCTTTGAGCCATGACTTGGTGTTGGTGGACTTAGGGAAAATGAAGAAAAAGGATTATGAGTATGACCTAAGTGGAATATGGCTTAAGAGAGAAGAGAAAAAAAAAATGTCTCACTTGCTGGTTGTGAATGAGAGTGAAGGTGTTAAGCGTATGTGTACTCTTGGGGGGATTAAATAGGAGAGAGCAAGAGGGATAGGGGGGAAGTTATGAGTGTCATAAACAATTTTGGCTCATTAGCTACAAACCAATTTTTTTTTTCTTTTCAAAATACTATTTTGACCCTATTTTGTGTAGCTAGTACTATACTAATTTTGGTTTTTCATAAATCCAAAGAATGCAGATACAGAAACTGTAGAGGAAGAAAAAATGGTGTTTGAAAAGGTATCAGTTGGTTACACCTAGTTGAGGTTAGGTAAGATTTTGGTGTAGTTTCAAACTTTCAATAAAATAATTTTAACTGTGGAAAAAATGGAAATTATCAATAATTTAAGCTTAATTAGGGGACTAAAAATGATAAAGAGACAAAAAAATATAATTAAATCATAATTTAAAGGGTCTTATTAAGGTAGTTGTAGTGGTTAAAAGATTCAAAATATTAGATACTTTTTTTTTCAAAATAAATATTATTTTAATTTTTTAATATAATATTAATTATTATTTTTATTAATTCTCACAATAAATTTTACTTTAATTTTTCAATGTAATACTAATATTTGTTAATTTTATAAAATTATTATTCTTTATTACCATTTTATTAACTTTTATTAATTTATGAAAAAAAAATTAAGATGGTACTTATTTTAAAATAGACCAAGTAATACTAGTATTAATTTTAAAAAGTTCACAATACAAATGCATTGGAAATTATAGTAAAAATGTATTAGTTACAATTTTTAATGGTTTTTTATTTTATTTTTTTATAACCTTCAAAACTCAAAAGTGTCCATTGGTTAGTATTGGAGTATTTAGTAAATCTAAAAATTGGGACCGGGTTTTGTTTCTCTTAGAGAGAGAGAAAAAAAAACCTTTGTATTATGCGCAATCACATTGATCATTAGGAAAAGATTGAAAGGAGGGGTTCATATTAAATAGCAACAAATTCAAGCTAGGATGAATGATTTTGATGATGGGTTCCTTAAAATCTTATGTAACTGAACTGGCTCACATGGTCTTTGCATGCGAAACTGTCGCTCTGATCCACCATTAATTAAGCACAAGAACTTTGACTAGACCTCCTTTTATTTCTTTCTTTTTTTCTTGGCTCTATCTATTCCAATTAAATCTAGTTTGCTTCAATCTGGCCTTTGTTCAAAAAAGTTAGAAAATATCTAATTTGTCTTGTATAATACTTATAATTGAACACATTATGATTATTTTTTTGTCACATTGTGTTCAAGATTTGCAGTACGTAGTTCATAATCTGAGCTTTTTGGGCTCATGATTTTGGAGCTCTCCAATTATTGTCGTCATTGTAGACGTAGATGAACAATTGGTAGTAGCCCAAATACATTATCAAGCATTTGCAACGTATAAATATTAAAATTCAGGAAGGCTCAGTCATCAGTTTTAAATGCTCATGCACTATTCTGCCAATTACATATACATGCTCAGAGGCCAGAGCTGATTTAAAACAACGTGATGTCATTTACATTTTCTGAATCGAAAAGTGACATCTCATTTTACCAATTTCATCAAACATCCACTCAAATGGGGGGATAAAAAATTATTTTACACCACAACAAAACAACGAGTGTCGATTGTATATATCCTTAACGACAAGAAAATGGAAAAATAGAAGAAAATAAATAAGTACAATGATAAAGAAGAGTGAAAAAAATTGTATAATTTATATTGTGAACAAATTTAAAGTTTGAAAGGAATAAAATTTCATCAACATCTATAATTTATGACTTGAATACCAGAGGAGAACCCAATTCAAAAATTGGTCCATTAAATTCAAGAGTCTCGTAACAATAGGTTATGTATCACATTAAATTTCTTATTTTACATTTTTACTCCAAATGATACTCATAATATTGTCAGTTTTTTTAGAGTAATTATTTGATCTTAATCCCCATCCCAGACATTGAATGTTTCACTCACCTGTAAATATAGATAATGTAGTACAATTTTTAATGAAACATTAATTGTTATGACTTTGTATTAAAAGTGAATCTAATCCAAAAAAAAAAAAAACGATTCATTATACTTCTTCCTTCCGTTTCATAATAAATATTCCATGTTATTTTATACAGATAAAATAATAATAAATAAAAGAAAGAAAATAATTTTACAAAATTAACCTTATTAAATAGAAGAAAAAGAGTAACATTAATATTAGATTAAAAAACAAAAGTGACATTTATTAGAAGTATTAGTAAAAAGGAACAATTAATAGAAAAATTAAATACAACATCTATTTCGAGAAGAAAAAAATTTCTTAAATACCACACTTATTTTGGAAATACTAAAAATTTCTTAAACTTATTTTGGGAATAACAAATGCAACGGAGGGAATACTAATATAAGAGAGAATCTCATGACGCAGATACTATCACATTAAACTTCTTATTGTATTTTATGTTAGACTAACAAATTAGTCGTCATTAGAGATAGTGCTTTTTATTTAAAAATATTAATATTATTAAATATTAAAAATTATAGATTTATATAATTATTAATAAGTTGTTGTTCTTATTAGTATTAGATTTGATTTTCTTAAGAAAAATTTATATAAAATATTGTGAATGAAAAAAAAATACATGGGTACAAAAAATAGATTCACACATTCATGCCCTAAGTATGCTCGGTGGTAAAGCTTATTTAAAGGTGTAAGACTAGCATGTTTATAATTTTGTTTCGATATTGTTCTTCCAAACATCAAACTACAATTAATCAAGGATAATGGAATTATATAATGAAAATGCTAAAACAGATTACTTAATATATTCTTTGCCCTTGGTAGTTTATATGACTTTAAATAAAAAAATAAGACTGGCATTATTTTAATAAAATTCATGTGAATTTTACTTAATTATTAAAAAGAATACGTATATCAGAGAGTATATGTAACCAAAAAAAAATATCAGAGAGCATATGTTGTAACTAATATTAACATTCTTTTTCAAATAATATATATAACGTGCCTAATTTACGATGCGTACACAGGCTGGCTATTCATACGTAAATGTGAGTAATGTGATATTCTTTAACGTATATATACACTCTGTTTTCTGATGCTTAAAAAAAAAACACTCTGCACTATTATACAGATCACTACTTAATTATTTTTTTCCAGTTACGGATCACTCCTAATCTTACAATTTTGTCCATTAAAATACCCGACTAGTGTTATAAAGAAAATGTGTATTAGTGTATAAGTATAATGTAGTTCATATCTTGCATTTAACACCTCAAATACTAGAGGTAAGTATGCAATTTGCATGCGAGTGTGCTTTCTTTTAGAAGTTTTAGAAAAGGAAACAAGAATACCTTATATTATATATTCAAGATATTTAATATTTTCAGTTAAATTAACCAGCGTATATTTCTAAAAAAAGTATCATGCACACTCACATGTTCCTTATTCTGTTAGTAGTTAAACTACAAAATATATGATCGAATAACTGATAAGATAATCTCCATTTTCGTGAAACTGAAGAATTATTATGCCTAGCAAACGGATATTGTCCTTTTTTTTTCTAATTAGAGCCAAGAAATTAAGATTAAAAGAAAGAAGAAAAAAGGACATTACATTATCTACTGTTCTCTTGACGTCCACGCGGAGTTGGGGATTGAATTCCGAAAATAGAATGGTGTGATTGTTGTGGCCACTAACATGATAATGGCTCTTTTGAACCTGTTTTGCCAAGCTGCCCTACAAGCAAGTTGGTTGCAAATGTTATTAACGGTTTTTTTTTCTTATTGGGGGTGTTTTTTTTCTTTATTTATCAAATGGGGGTAGTCAACAAAAAAATTACTATTTGCGAATAAGTCGTGCCAAATGATATGACTTCTATTTTTTTTGCGCAAAAAATCAGTCGCTAAAATTGGTCTCTAACTTCGATCTTTATTTCAGTCGCTAATACTTTTTGCGACAGAATATTGTGATTCTTTTTGTTTTTTATGTTTGTGACCACAATATTCTGTCGCAAAAAGTGTTAGCGACTAAAATAACAACCGAAATTAGCGACCAAATTTAAAAAAAAAAAGAGTCATGCCAACTACCCTCGTTTGGTAAATAATGAGAAAAAACACCCGGGGAAAAGGCCAGTTATTAACACTCAGTAATGAGTTGCAATTTGCTTACATTTTATCTGCGTCTTGTTTGATATAAAAGAAAGTTGCGTTATAGTAGTATTAATCTTTATATATAATTTTTGAGTTGTTTTAATTTTAAATTTTAGGATTGAAGTCTCATCTATTAACATAGGTATTTTTAAAGATTTGATTTAATATTTTTAAAATATTAATCCAACGTAAAAAATTATATAAAAACTTATTTTATGATTTTTTAAAATAACTTAAAAGCCTACTTCTAAATAGTCTGACGCGTGTAAATTGGTATGTTAATTAATGAGATTAAAGGTATGTAGGTATGCTTATGTTACCCTTTGTGGGACTCAACCTCCCTAAAGGTTATATTCCCTTATGCATTAGGCTATGTTGAGTAAGATAGTGTACAGTTTTCTATATTAGCGATCAATCATAGTTAATGATATATGTGGCATTTAATGTAATTAAAATAAGATTACTTTTTTAAGATGTGATATTTGGTTGATGGTGTAAAAAATATCAATTAAATTTAGTTTATAAAATCAAATAATTATTAAAATATTATTTCTCATTGATATTGATATGAACTACTCATTAATTGTGTCAAAAATTAACATTCATTAAAACACTTAATCATTTTTAATTTATTTTTTAATTGGCAGCATATAGAAGGACAAGAGTAATAATATTAAAACATTTCATTATTTTAAACATATTTCTAATACCTTTTATTTTTTTATCTATCTTTCTATTATATTATAAATCTCATCATATGATCACATATATTTTTTTCTTTTTTTTTTCTCTAACTGCCAAATAGTACATTGTAACATTTACATTTACTAAATGTGTTATATTGGATTATTGCATTTTTATTGGTTGATGTTGCATGTGGTGCGAGTGTATGACTATTTCTATCAATGTAATTGTAATATGCATGTTTTTCATACAACTTTGATTAATAATATAAAAATGTACACTAATAAAAACTAAAAAGAAACTTTAAAATAATATATATATATAAAGCCAGTGTTATAAAAAATTTAGAGAAAAAAGGTCATGTAGTATAATTAATGTAAATCAATTTTATATTATTATTCAAATTAGTACAATTATTAAATTCATTTTTATTTGAGTCTTGTTAATAAGTATTTTTAGAATATTAATTAAAAAATTAAAAAAATTATGTAAATTATAAAAGAATATAAAAAATTATCTATAATTTAAATTTTTTATCTTCTATTATTTTTTTAATTGATGTAGTTAGAACATTGTTTAATATTTACTTTTTTATTATATATATTCAATATCTCTAATAAAAAGAACATGAAATTAGACAAATTTTGAAAGGACAGACAGGGCAGGAAGGGGATGAAAAGCAAGTGGATGGAGTAATTGGAGTTGAGGTTTGTATAGGGACATAGTTAGGCCCCATAATTAACCTCTCTCGTACCTAAATTCAAAGGCATTGATTGAAGACTCATCAGTAGGCTATTTGTCACTGTCACATCTCATCCTCATGGTCAATGCTCATCTTCTTCCTCCCTCAACACCTGCACGGAACTTGAAAGAGATTATATATAGCCCTTCCACCATTTAAATTATCAAGTACCAGTATATAGTGTGATAACTTATTTATTAATTTAATATAATTAAATTATCATACATCTTATCCTAACTATTGGTTCATTTGGTAGAGAACAAAATGGAAGGAAAGAAAAAATGTCATTAACAAAATATTTTCTTTTACTTATTTAAAGAAAATGAAAAAAAAATATTTTTACAAATAAAAAATTTAAAAATTTTATTTTCTGTCTTTTGCTTTCCCTTTTAAATTTTAAATTTTTCTTTAATTTTTTTTATTTTCCTGCCATTCAAGTAAACACACCATGTAAGTTGACATCTTCGATATAAAATTTAACTATACTACCATGCCAAGTGTTAACATAAGGAACCAAAGTCAATCACAGTCATATAGTACGCTACATATCATACATCTTATCACAACCAATTTAACCACAAGTTGTCCGATATAAAGGCAGAAATGATATTGTATGTATTAAGACTTTTGTTTTTAATAATGATGACATATTAAGTTAATACTTACAAGACATGCATTTGCTTTCTGAATTTCATTTTTACATAAATTTGGATAAATTAAGGTTTAATTATTAAATTAAGGTTTAATTATTGAAATGTCCCTAAATTTAATTAAAAAAACAAAAGAACTAGGTTTTTATGTCTATAAATTTTGACTTAAGTTATTAATATACTTAAACTAAAGCTAGATAAAAGTATGCTAATATATATATATATATATATATATGTATATATGTGTGAGAACTCCTGATATCATATAATGATAAAGTTATATATAATAATTTGTTGATTATATATTTAAATTCAAAAATATTCTCTTTATATATAAAAAATTAAAATTATATATAATATCTACATCCTTTATTTTTGCATAATAAGGAGGTTATGGACAATAAAATCCGTATTTTATATATATGCGTCACGTATGTATCTCTTGCTTCATACGTTTCCATGTTACTTTACCGAGTATCCACTCAAAAAGTTTTGATGTGTTATGGTTCTGAGTGAGCAAGTTCTGAAAGTAGTACTATCAGATTGTCAGATATCAACAAATGCAGTAATTATACTACACACGTTTGAAGTGGGTCTCGTGAGAGCAATATACTATAAGTAGCATCAACTGAGATTTTATCTCTATCTCTCTCTCTCTCTCTCTATATATATATGTTAAATATTTTAATTTTTAAAAGTAATGTTCACTTTATTTTAATTTGGTGTAAATTAATAGTAGTAAAAACAAAATATAAATAATAAATAACATTTGCAAAGTCAAAATTTATTTTAAAAAATAAAATTTCAAAAGCTAAAATACATGATCCTGCAAAATTAAGAATAAATTTATTTATGACCTAATACAATGAATGATGGATCTATAATTAGTTGGCGTTGTTACTTTTTCTAAACCAAAAGAATAAAAAGTTGTTTGAATGTGTGTTCTTTTAATTAAAAAACATATTTAATTAAAAATATGCTTAAATTAGAGTATTTTTTAACTAATAAAAAAAGTAATTTATATTAAGCTAAAAAATATTCTTAATTAGAAAACCTAAAAAAATTGAAATTATAAAATTATTTATAAAACACAAACAAAACCATTAAGTCTTGTTTCTAACGAAAGAAAAGCCAAGTATGGATATCAAAGGAAATAAAATTCACTTTTCAACCATTTATTTGAGTTGAAATTAACAGTAATTGTTGTATGAAGTATAAGGGATCCAATGAATCAACTTTCTTTGCAAAACTAAGGGAATTTGTGAAAAAAGAATACAAAAATTATTATTTTTATAAAATTTATCGTCTTGTGGGAAACAATCTTAGAGAAAACTCATATCTAAATTAAAATTGAGAATCATATTCGAATATAGTAACAACTGAGGCAAGACAATCGAATATGCACCCCCAACCAATTCGAATATGATAGAATAAAATATACCTTTCCAAATTTGACCATTCTACAAGACAAAAAAATATACACACTTCAAAATAAATTAGTTTCAAAAAAGAAGTATCACTTTCAAAAAATAACACATGGATATAATTAGAATTTCACAAATGCTTTATTTATATTTTTTATTTTATTATTATTATATCCATTTTTCATTTCATCTCTGAACAATCTCACTTTCACTCTTTTTTATATCTCTTTCTTTTATTTTCAGTCCTTTATTTTTTCACATTTTTTCTTTTTCTTTCATCGCAATCCAACACTATGTTAGTTAATAGTAGATGCAAGTAATAATGAGTTTCTGAGTGATTGTGTGCTCCTTGAAATTTTAACTTCTCTTTGTAGACCATTTAAAGATGTTCAAATCACTGTTCAATAAGGGGAAAAAGCAAAATCAAATATATAAGTGCCTTTGTTGAACCTTTGTCTGAACGTAGCACGGCACATGCATGGTTACAAAAAGTTTTTTGCAGCTGAGATTAAACTACAGACAGGAGACAAAATTTTTACCTTCTCCTCATCGTCCATTCGCGATGGGATAGGTATTTGGTCATAGAGAAAAAACAATGATGAATAATTAGTTTTCTTAGTCACGTGATCAAACACATAAAGGTAGAAAAAGGAAATAGCTGCTTGGTTCTAGCTCATGGCGCAGAAGGTTTGACTGTTCAAGTAGTTCTTAGAAAATGTTAGCCTTTAATTAATTTGATGGAAAATGTTTAAGTTCATTGCATTTTTTTTAAACAATTAAGTTCATTGCATAAGTAATTAAGAATTTACACAAAGAAAACATTAGATACATAAAATTTGACTTAATCATAGGAAAACAACAAATTAAATAATGTAGTAGTTGGAAAATGATTGTTTGGACTATCCTATGAAAAATCAATATCTTCATCATATGCTTCTCGTTCAAAAAGTTATTATAAGTTGAAAAAAAAACATCTTACTAATGCAAAATTTGTTAAAATAGAGTAAAATGAAATACAATATAACGAAAAATAAATATTTGAATTAAAGTTTACAGTGATAAAAGTGAGACTCATTCTAGTTTTTAAATTTTTTCCTTCAATTTCTTGCTACAGTGATGTTATATGAGTAAAAGAATTCTATTTTATTTTTTGAAATATTTATACGGATACACATTTAGCTTGTGTTTGTTTATAAGGAAGAAAATAATATTATGAAAATAGAAATGACTGTAGTTGGTTTGCTAGAAATGATAAATATGTCAAATAAGTTTAAAAATGGTGGGATCCAGTATTATTTCATACTTATTTTTATGATATTTTATTTTCAACCAAGCAAATTTACACTTTATTTCTCATATATTTTATTTTTTACCATTTCTATTTACTTTTTCTCTCATTAATACCCAACACAGCCTTAATTGTTCAAAATATTAGAGTCCATCCTGGTAGGTGCATTAACTATTGCAGCGCAGAAGACTACATTCATATTTTTGAGATTTTTGCACAGTACAATAAACTCTCTTCGAGAAGAGAAATTATTAGGCACCCAGGTCTAGAGTCTAGACTCCTATGTGTTGTTAATTGTTTTGATTAACTTTTATGTACTAACAAATAGTATTTATTTATTTATTTTATTAATTTACGTATAAGAAAAAAAATTAATACTAGTTAATTACGTATGTCGTGAAGGGATTTAATGAAAACCATAATAATTAATAGAATAAAATATACTCGCACTCCTTATGTTTTACTCAAATTTTACTTGATATTTCTTCATTTTTCACATTATTTTTATCCATTCTATTAACACAGTTAACTAACTTCAATTGAAATATGTAAATAGACAAAATTGTCCTTACATATTAATTATAAAATCCAAATTATTCCTTCCAATTAGTTTCAGAATTTAATATTCACGTTTCATTCCTCCTCACCATTCGTGAGTACTATTCATCTTCCTCTTGTTGGTGAGTTCTTCTTCGACGTTCAGAAGGTGAGAGTTTATCTTTCTCTCACGACGTTCATGTTCCATTCTTCTTCACCATTCGTGAGTTCTTCACTCCTATTCCAGTTCCCGACGTTCATGAGCACATTCATTTGTCTTCCTCTTCGACTTTCACAAGCGCTCTGTTTCTCTTCCTGTTCCACGATTTCTGTTCATGCTGGGGTTATGTTTGTTAGTGACCACTGAACCTTGTATATATGTTATTGTTTAAGATTATTTATTTAATTTTGATTGTTTATAATTACCTATTTCTAAATGAGATTTCAATGGAGGACCAGTTTGAGACCACGTATGATTTTTAAAATCATTTGTTTACTATTGTTGATGTTTGGGATAACAGGAAACACAATGGATGAACTAGAAATCATTTATTTATTATTGTTAAATAAAATAATGTTGATGTTTGAGATCACATGAAGCACAATTGATGAACTAAAAATCATTTGTTTATTATTGTTGATTAAAATAGTGTTGATGTTTAGGATCATAAGAACACAATGGATGAACTAGAATACATAGAATACATGACTGTGTGAACAACATTGTTAATGATTTAGACTTGTCACAATGTCACCCCTTTTATCTTATGATTTTGTTCTACTGCTAGTAGTAAAATTCTCCCCCTTAAGACTGATCATGATGTGCTGAAAATATTTGTTGAGAATCAAAAGTCAGTTCATATATATGTTAGTAGAACAAAAGATAAGAAGAAGGTTGTTAACACTGCGTACCAACAAAGTGGGTTCATGTCCAACAAAAAGTTTAGTTTACGTCAAACTACACAAAAAACAAAAAAGAAATAATAGTATTAAAATATTTTCAGGTTGAGAGGAAGAAGATGATAGTATTTTAGACATAAATTTTCATTAAAAGTCATGTGACCAACATGTGTCTAATTTCTGTTAGATTATTAAACGGTGTTTAGTAAAGATGGGGTCTAGGTATAATGTGAACTAAACAATTAAGAGATTTTTTGTAGGGTGCAAAAAATAAGGAGTATTAGATGAAATTTAAGCAAAATAGAGGACGTGAATGTAATTTACTCTAATTAGTAATACTATGTGGTCTTGATTATAAAAAAAATCGTATTTATTAAAAAAATAAGTTAATTTTTTTAAATTATATTATTTTCAATTAAAAATAAATAGATTTTTTAAAATTATCCTTCAATGTTAACCATAAAAAAGTTTTTTATCTTTTTAAATAAAAATTATTTTTAAAATAATTATTCTCATTAAATAAAACATAAACAGCTAAAATTTGTTTATAATTTAAATAAAGAATTATTGTTTTTTATATTCGAAACCGGAGGAAATTAAGATTGTTTTTGGTGAATAAACCATAATTATTTTGTACCATCTAATAATATACATTCTTCGGAACCGCGGAGAAGTCCCCAAAGTCCCAACTCAACCCAGCGACAAGATAAACAAAGCCCACACCCCACGACACCATCACAACCTAATATCTTCACTATCTGTAGCCAAGAAACAACGAAAACCACAAATCAAAACTATCAAGGTGCGTTGCCTTTATCAATTATTTTTATAAAAAAAATTGAGTTGATGATTCTGTTGATTATAAGGTTCTTGTTTGGTCATGGAAGTGTTGGAACATGCATGTGTATATTTTGATCGATTTTGAGTTGTTAAATTTAAGTTCGAGGTTGTAGAGGTGACAGATATGCATGCTTGTTTGGCTAATCATAAGGTAGCAGAAGGCTTTGATAATTGGCAAATGCACAACAAGTATCATTAAAGTACTGGTTAAAGAATTTAAAATAAAAATATTTTTATTAGAAAAAAAAAATAAGTTGTGTATGATTATTTTTGCAGTTTCTTATGATTTTTATATTAAATATTTTTTAGTTCTTTAATCAATATTTTAAAAATATTAGTTAATAAGACCCTTCATAATTTGATTCTTTTGGTGAGAAACAAAGTTAGGGTAGTGGAAATCAACTTTATGCCTGAGAAGGCATTTATTTCACATGTGGTCATGGCCACTTAATGTGTGATGAAAGTTTAATGCATGTGGCTAGGGAAGAAAAATAAAATGTCAAATGTGGCGTGCTATGAGGTGTTGTAATACAACAGTGGAAAGTGTGGAGTATGTGCTGAGGAGTGGAGTGGTGTGGGCTTAGTGCAGTGCAGTGAAGTGGAAGACAAACAGTATTGCCTCTGCTGGGACCTCTCAGGCCTGCAGAGTTAGTGTTATGTGCAATAGTAGTTTGGTGAAAAAAAAGTTTTTCTTCTTCTAGAGAAGCTTAGACAACTATAGTTTAAGCTAATTTGTATTTTTTTAAAATTAATTTATTAGTTTGTTTAATTAAAATCAAAATGCTTAGTTAAGGATTTCACTAGTTTATAGACTTTTTGTATGGTTTAAGTTATAAAATCATATTATTATTATTATTATTATTATTATTCACCTTTAATACTTTAATAAAACTCTTCATTTATCACGTCTGTTAAGATTAATTTGCTTATTTTAGTACTTTTCTCTTTTAGTGTGTGTTTCAGAAATCATTTGAATTAGTTTATCCCTTAAGTTTAGACATACACTTAATTATTAATTTGTCTTTATGTTGTTTTCTGGCTCATCTTTCTATTCTCGTGTCAACAATCCAAATTGAAATTTTGAGTTCTTTACTGAAACAAAAGTTCTGTCTTACAATCATTTCATTTTATATTATTTTAATTATGAAGTTCTTTATAATATACCTTTAATTTCCTTTTGATTCACAGTTTTGCTATCTCACCTAGAGTACATTGGTTGTGAGTGGCGATTGAATTTGAATATGTGTCAAGCTCATGACCACCATTGGTGGCTGAGCCAAATTCCGAATAAATCACAATTCAATTTTCACCTTTCTGATTTCCCCATTGGTAATTTGCATTTTCAATTTCTTTTGAAATTGAATTGGGATTAATTGCGATTCTAATTATACTGTATGCCTCTTTTTTCTTTTTATTTTTTTCATATACTATGTCTCTTTAGATATTTTAGCTTGTCTTATAATATTTGTTATTTTAGAAAATTAAGAAAGTATTGTTGTTTTAATGTATATCCTTGTTTAGTAGTGTTTTATTTAAATATTCTAATAAATTATATTTTAAATCCTTTTTTGTCAACAAAAATCATTTTATTATAACACTATGAAAATAATGTTTTTCTTAAGCAATATACATTACAAATAATATAAGGCAGAAGGAATATAAATTAGTCGACAGAGATTTTGTTTATGAGTGTGCTAAGAGCATGACTTAACAAATATAATTTTTTTTATTAAAAATCAAAGGTACTTGAAAATTATGATAAATATATATTAATAATACTTTTTCTTAGAATTTTCCTCTTTCATAACTTGTCAGCATTTTCCAATTAAATATTTTGTTTCAGTAGTTATTTTCGGTATGCCGACTCAAGGAGTCCAACGAACTACTTGAGTAGGTGCAGTTCTTTTTTTCTATAAATTGTTTGAATCTGATGTTGCTTTTTAAGAATACAGCAAATTTAAGTGGCATACATTATTAATAGAATTTTAGATCTTTTTAAATGAGTGTAGCTCAGTTAGTCTTATATGTTAAATTTGTAAAAATAATCTATGTTTGGTTCCATAAAATACATTCTTAGAGAAAACTTCTGAAAATACTTCAGACTACTCCCACCAAAAAATAAAAAATTCAGCAGTTAAAAAAAGGGTTTTTTATATCCTTTCATATCCTTTTACTGAGTCAAAATGTTTTAGGTTTTGGTCGATGTCGATGTTAAATCAGTTTGGACTTTTTCGAATTTGGGTCTTTTCGGTCCACAAACTAAATTTGGGTTGATGTGCCTTGGGCACCTATATTTTTAAGGAACATCCCACTAAAAAGGCCCATCTGACCTAAACCTAAAGGTCCATCTGACCTAAACCTAAAGGTCATTAACAGACCTTGGTAACAAAACGGATTGCTCATGCATTTTTTTTCCCGTAGGTCCAAATGGAATGATTAAGGAGGTGTCCTACAACACTTGCATGCTTCCAAGGCCCTTCTATATATATTTGCTAAAGGTGAAGCTTACATGTATGTAAGTTTGGATTTTGATTTTCTGGTTATCTTTTGCTTTTTTTTTTAGCCTTTATAAGGTTGACATATTATCACACACTGTTATCTACATAAAGAGTGTTGTCGTGTGGTTTGTGTAGCATTCAATATTCATTTCTGCCTACTAAATTTTGAATCTTGAAAACTCTATATTGCCAAAATAATACATTCCTCTTTATAAGCATTAAGCATTAGGAAAATGAAACCGCATCTACTTAGGTAGTTTTCTACCTTTCTTGTTTCAATGAACTTGAACATTATTCCTTGACTTGATTCCCAAAGCTCAGACAGCAAACTGCCAAACTTGGCTCTAACACAACTTAACACCAAACATAAACAAGTGAGTCGTGTTAGAAACACTTAAAACTTAGTATAGAAATCCTAACTTCTCGTGCACTAGAAAAATATGGTAAACTACAAATTTTCTTAAATTCTTGAAAATCCCAAAACACAATTTCACATAACTGATATATGAGATACAGAATTTCATAAAATTACTGCAAAGTTAAAACATTGATAATTAGTCAAATTGAAACATCATACATTCCTTGGACTTTGCTAAATTTATTTAGTCCAGAAATTTCATCTGCTGTGAATCCACCACAAGAGATTACTCAATGAGTTCCCATCATCAAAACCTTTCAACTTTCTTATATTTTCCAATGCTGTTTCTTTATCATAAATTCCTTGCAGGGCATAGGTCATCCCCTTCCACCCTTGACTACTTAAAAAGGGCACTGTCCATTCCACAAGCTCCTTCACATAATCAGCATCAGAGAACAATGTCTCAGTAATAGGCAACAAGGGTAGCACTTGGATTCCAAGCCTACACTCTCTACACTCAGCACTGGCCCACCATAGCTTACTATCCCTCTTGTTAGCCCACAAAACCCCCACTATCCTATTATTCTTTGCAAATTCTTCTTCGTACAAGTTGTCTTCCACTTTCACATGCCACCAAGTTTGTGCGGCTAGAATTTCCAATGCCACTAGCGTTGACCCAGTGTCAACAAGACTTGAGTCACCATATGCAAGACCCACCAATGCTGCCGAATAGTATGCATTTACAGCCTCACTTGTACTTTCTTGATTCCTTCCATCTTCAAACTCGGTCAACCCTGCAGCCCAAGAGTGCAATTTGTAAAGATCAAAACACCTTAGACGTGGATAAAATCTGTTATATCTCTGGCCCAAGTTCATGAAATCTGTCACAAGTGAATAAACTTGTGGCTTATATTTTTGTCCCCATTGAGGGTCAATCTTGGCAAGAACCGCAATTCCATAAAGAAAGTACCCTAAATGATAATGGTGATCATTGTACACTCCAAACCCAAAGTCAGCAGTTGAATCTGTAGAACCTTGTTTGGTGACAAGTCCACCCCATTTATTTTCATATAGAAAACCATTCCCTTGAAAAGTTCCATCCAACCAAGGCTCAATAGACTCCTTCAGAAACTTCTTAATCGTGGGAACCATGTTGGAAAAAGACACTTCTTCCGCTATCAACGCCAACCTTGCAGCCCTTCCAACACGCTTCCCATAAAAATAAGATGAACTTGTTCCTATTGCTGAAGAATTCAGCTCTTGCACATCCTTAACAAGTGCCGAGACAATCTCATCATACGAATCTTTGTCCACACCTTTGTTAGAATACCATGTCACAGGAATAGGATCCGTTTCCAACACCCATGAATCTCCAACAACACCAACAAGATCGCCATCAATGCTTCTATACTTAAAATCATTCAGCATAGTAACTAGGCTATTTGATAAAAGCTTAACATGAAGAGGGTGAGCTAGCATGAGCACGTCCCCAGAACCTTCCTTTTGCCATTGATACACCACACGGAAAGGTTCCACGAGTGTTGCATTTCCAGACAAAGGGTAACAAGAGCTGAACTTGTCGAGAATTGCTACAGTCTTGGAGTTGGAATCAGGCAACGCTGCTACACGAATTATGCCAGAAAATGGCTTGGATGTAACCTTGGAAGCACCATCATGGTTCAAATAGATTGGGGAGGAGGTGTATATGAGCCATGTTTGAGTGTTGTTAAGCTTAAGGGTGTACTTGGTGTTGTTATCATCATTGGAAGACAAAGAGACTATGGTGTGCACTGTTGTGATGGAAAGAGATGTTGGAGATGTCACAGAAGCGGTTATAAAAGGGCTGCCTCTTGAGAGAAAGAACCTTAGGTTGGAGGAGGGAATGTCCAAAGTGACACTAAGGTCACTGTATGATGAGATTTCGCGGTTTTGTTGATTTGAGTGTGTTTGAGTGGAAGAGATTGTGATATCTGGCACAAAAGCTTGGTACAACAGTGCTGTGGTGAAGAGGAGAAGAGGGTATGAGGCTGAGAGTGAAGAGTTTGAGGTTTTGATGAGGTAAGGGTGAATGTACTCAGCTTGGGACCCGTTTGGAATAACAAAGTTTTGAAAGAAAGAGTTTGTGGGGAGCGGAGAAGAAAGAAGGTTTGAGGAGAAGTAGGTTGAAGGGTTTGGGAGGACTGTGGAATGAGTTTGAGGGAAGAGAAAATTAGAAGACATTGTTGGTTTGTGATTGCTCGTTGCAGTGTTATGTGGTGCCGGCCTAAGCCCGTTATATAAGTGAAGATAAGAGATTGTTTGGTACCAAAGGTTGACTTTTAGAAACAAGAGAAATGCTATAATTAATTAATTATAACTATACCCGGCTAAGCATTCTTTATTACTATTAAATTAATTTCATTAAAAATCAAACAAATTGGGTTGGTCACATGTCTTACTCTACGAATTAGTACGGAAAAGTTTAATCTACATTCCTCTTATGGAGAGCTATGAGTAGAAGAAAGAATGAGACGGAGACAAAAATTAAAAAAAGAAAGAATGAGATATGATAAATAATGTGATAGACATCAAAGAAAAAAATAGAAAAGAAACGTGAAGATCGAAACCTTGTTAGTTACACTGTGAGAGATTAACTTTTTTTTATTAGATCCAACTCTTATATCTTTCAATCAATATATATGAATAGGAGAAACTAGATGTATGATAATTATAACTTAATTATTATCTATGATATCTTTCAATCAATTTAAGTTGATAAAACTGTACAAGAAAGAGTATGACGGGGAATACATGATTGGTACTACGAGAATAAATTATTCTTTGATAATATGTTATTTTTTAATATTTTATCTTTTTCCCTCTCTAAAATTTTTTATTATTTTCTTGAAGTTCATCCTCTTCATTATAAATGATCTTCTTATCTCAAAATGTCCTAAATTATAAGAGATATGTAAAAAGTATGTTTGATTTTGCCTATTTTTAATAAATAGAATGAAACACAAGGATCTATATTTAAATAAGCTTGAATAACCCATTCTTATAATGAGAATACATGTAATCCCATTTCATTTCTCTTCTATGGTATAAAAATACAATGGAATATTTAATGTTTCTTAAAATAATGCTTCTTGCATATTGTATCTTGCACGGATCTGAAGGGTGTTTTACTTTCATTTTTCTTAGAATAATGCTTCTTGCATATTGTATATTGCATTACATGTATTGGTCAACAACCTTATAGCTCATTTTTGTCTCTCCTTTTTTTTCTTCATTAAATCACAATTTTCATATTTTTTTTCTCTTATATGTGTGAACAACCTAAATAATTTTAAATAATTATGTTTCCTAGATAAATAATGATAAAAGAACACTCTATTTTTAATATTTTTTCCTTACACTAGTCTTACATCTCGATATATGGCAATTCTTCCTTCCTTTAAAAGATATAATAATAATTTTAAAATCTAAATCTTCTCTGTTATACATCAACTAAATAGATTAGAAGCATCAAATATATTTTCTTAATTAAATATACTACATTAATGAAAAAATATTAAGTACTTAATGTATTTTTAATATAATAATTTTTCCTTTTTAATATTATCATTTAAGATTACAACACATAGATTAAAAAAATAATTGAGAGCTTTGTTCATATCAATACAATTTTTAATATGTCATTTGTCTCTCTATTTACTACTTTAATATCATTTCTTTCTTTCTTTTTAACAAGGATATAATTGAAAAAAATATAATTAATATTATTTTAGAAACTTTCAAATAATAAATAATTAGAAATATATTTTTTAAATGATCGATAAAAAAATGAAAATATATAGTATTATCTTTCATTTATTGTTTTTGGATTTCATTGCCGCATGTTTATTAACTTGGAGGGTGTCAATGATTGATTATATTTTATTGCATAAGTTCCCTAAGTTTAAGAGGCAGACCATGTATCCAGTTCCAAGGGACGTGAAATTCCAAGGCTGGAACAAAACTTTTTCGTTGCATTGTGTATTAATGTATTTTTTTCTTCTTTTTAAATACCTTGTTAATTTTTAATATAACAGATTTGAAGTGCTTTTGTTAATGGATTGCGCGAGAAATTATTCTTGTCCAATTCTACTCTCTTAAAATATAACACACGACACAATATGGCACACATGTTATTACTTAAGTTTTGAAAAAATACTATACATGTATAATCGAATTTAAGTTAGATCTAATTTTTTTAGAATACATGGACATAATTATTGATTGTAGACATTATGTTAGTTAGGGTTATAATGAGCCAAATCGAGTACTAAAAATTTAAGTTTAACTTGTGAGAAAATGGATGATTAAAGTTTGACTCATTTATTTAATTAAATAAATGAGTTTGATAGAATATTTAATGAGTTAAACTTGAATAATTTTCATTTACGTTCCTAATGTCAGCTTTATATTTGTTTTACTGTTCGTGTCGGGAAGTACTTGTTCTCAATATATATTATATGCTAGTTTCTTGTCTCGTACATGAGAACACTATTAGCATTTGATAGTAATACTTAGTTGGATGTGATTTTTTTTTTATTTCAAAAAAATTAGATGATTTGAATCTCAAGATACACCAGTATCAATGTATGTCTCAAAAATTAAATAGTATTTATAAACATATATACTTCAATTATTTATAAACCTTATTCTCTTGATATGTAAGTTTATTCTTTATGAAGTGGAGTAATCTTTATTTTACCTATGTGTGATTGTGTTACATTTGCATAAACTCTAAAAATCTTTATGTGGTGGATGGTCAAAATTATTGTCGTATTTTAAAACCTTAGTTAGGTTAGAAACACTTAAAAAGTTATAGGACCTGAACCTCTAATGCACTAGAACATATGGTAAAAAGTCTATTAAATTCTTCAAAAATCCCAATACAACTTGAAACCACCATAATAACAATAACCTGATGAGAAGATACAAAGTTTCATAAATTACTGCAAATTAACTATAACATTGAAACATGATATTTGCTGGACTTGGCACAAAACTTATGTGCATCCATCAGTCCTCATCTACTATGAATCCACCACAAGAGATTAGTGAACGAATTCCCATCATCAAAACCTTTCAATTTTCTTATATTTTCCAATGCAGTTTCCTTATCATAGATTCCTTGCAAGGCATAGGTCTTTCCCTTCCTCCCTTCTCTACGTGCAGAAGGCAATGTCCATTCCACAAAACCTAACACCCAGTAATAGGCAACAAGGGTAGCACTTGGATTCCAAGCCTGCACTCTCTACACTCTTCCCTGGCCCACCATAGCTTAACACAAATCCCCCACTACCCTATTCTCTTTTGCAAATTCTTCTCTTTCACATGCCACCAAGTTTGTGCAGCAACAATTTCCAACGCTGCTAACGTTGATCCAGCGGCAACAAGACCTGAGTCACCATATACAAGACCCACCAACGCTGCTGAATAGTACGCAGTCCCAGCCTCACTTGTACTTTCTTGATTCCTTCCATGTTCAAATTCAGTCAACCCTGCAGCCCAAGAGTGCAAATTGTAAAGGTCAAAATTCCTTAGACGTGGATAAAATCTGTTACACTTTTGGCCAAGTTCATGAAATCTGTCACAAGTGAATAAGCTTGTGGCTTGTACTTTTGTCCCCATTGAGGGTCAATCTTTGCAAGAACCGCAATTCCATAGAGGAAGTTGCCCAAATGGTAATGGTGATCATTGTAAATTCCAAAAACCAAAATCAGCGGTTGAATCCGTTGACCCTAGTTTGGTTACAATTCCACCCCATTTATTTTTATACAGAAAACCATTCCCTTGGAAAGTTCCATCCAACCAAGGGTCAATAGTCTCTTTCAGAAACTTCTTAACTGAAGGAATCGCCTTGGGAAAAGACACTTCTTCTATTGGATAATTTCGCTTTAATGCTTGGCCCAAATCCCCATGCTCTGGAAAGGAGAATATTGACTTGGGTCCAATTCCCGAGGGTGTTGACCTCGGTCCATTCCATGTTTAGGGAAGCAGAATCCCTAAACCTAATTCCTCTCTATAAATGTGTCATTTATAGATGGAGGAGGCAGACTTGAAAAACACAGAAAAGGTAGCGCAATGGAGAGTGTCTCCTGTGAGAGTTTTTCTGTGAGTGATCTCCGGCGCAAGGCTGTTGAGAGTGAGAGTCTCCGAGAGGTTGAGTGCAACCCTTGTAGTGAGAGCAGTTCCCTTCATTGTTGGTGAGGTTGAGCGTTACTCCGGTGTATGGCCGTGAAGTGTTTGTAACCATTATATTGATAGTGGATTTTTTCTGGACAAGGTCCCGTGGGTTTTTCCTCGTTGAGGTTTTCTCCCACGTTAAACCATATTGCTGTGCCCTGTTCTTCCTTCTGCCTCTGCTTTGTTATTTCACGTTTCCGCATAATTTCTTTTGTTACTGTTTGATTGATTCTAGGTGGAGTCTGTAACTCCCCAGATTTGCTGTGGTTGGTCGAGAAGGTGATGCGCACCACCAAGTTCTCCCAACATCTTCTGCTATCAACGCCAACCTTGCAGCCCTTCCAACACGCTTCCCATAAAAATAAGATGAAAATATTGTTGCTATCGCTGAAGAATTCATCCCTTGCACATCCTTAACAAGCGCTGAGACAATCTCATTATATGACTCTTTCTCCACACCTTTGTTAGAATACCATGTCACAGGAATAGGATCCGTTTCCAACACCCATGAATCTCCAATAACACCAATGAGATGACCATCATTGCTTCTATATTTTAAATCATTCAGCACAATAACGTCACGATCATATGATAGAAGCTTAACACGAAGAGGGTGAGCTAGCATGAGCAAGTTCCCAGACCCTTCCTTTTGCCGTTGATATACCACATGGAAAGGCTTCTCGAGTGTTGCATTACCCGACAAATGGTAACAAGAGCTAAACTTGTCGAGAATTGCTACACTCTTGGAGTTGGAATCATGCAACACTGCTACACGAATTATGCCAGAAAATGGCTTGGATGTAACCTTGGAAGCACCGTCATGGTTCAAATAGATAGGGGAGGAGGTGTATATGAGCCATGTCTGAGTGTTTTTAAGATTAAGGGTGTACTTGGTGTTGTTGTCATCATTGGAAGACAAAGAAACTATGGTGTACACTGTTGTGATGGAAAGAGATGTTGGCTTTGTCACAGAACAGTTATGAAAGCAGTTATAAAAGGTAACATTTAGTATCTCAAAAGCTTAGTAATTGAAAAAATGCAGAGATACAAACCCCGGCCCACGTGGAGTTACTTCATATCTGGTCGTGACTAGTGTTGCCAATGTCGTGCATCCATTTCAAACATTCGCATTTTTGTTTCTTCTACATTTTCTTATCCTTTAAAGCTTAACATTTACTATATAAAAACTTGTATCTAAGTTCGGTAATTATTGCTTCAAAAAAAAGTTCGATAGATATTTTGTAATCCACAAATTATCTTTGATACCTTTCTCCCTTTTAGTCATCCCAACTTAATCACGTAGTTGACATCTTCATTAAAAGTACAAACTTATGGTGTGAAATCTTCCTAATTAATTTACCTTCCAAGTCGTACTCCTCTTTTTTCTTACTTAAATTGAAATGTATTTACTATATTAAAATCATATTATCACATTATTTCACTTTTTTCGAAATCGTGTATATTTTTATTTAAAATCATTGTCCTAAATAAATAAATAAAATAATAATGTTAATATAAAATCTTGGATAATGATAATGTGTTAAAGGATAGAAATAAATAAATAATTAAATATTGAATTGCAATTTTCGATAATGGTTACATAAGAATATCACATAATGCATGTTAACTCATGAAGAGATGGTTTAGAGCATGAAGTTTGACTATTTTATGCTGATTAAAAAAGTCAACCTTCATGTAGTAATTAATTTAAAAAAAGTCAACACGAAAGTTGCCTTTAGGACCAAGAGAAATGCTATGATTAGAAATTTATAATCATGGATATGTAGTTTTTTATCATTAAAAGAAATTCACTAAAAAAATTAAATTGTGTTGATCTTATTTCTTATTCAATTATGGAAATGTGTAGGTGGAAAAAAGAGAGAAATAAGATAAAACATAAAAGAAGATAAAAAAATTTAATAGATATGAATATATGATGAATAATGTAATAAAAAATATATTTTAAAAAATTGTGCGGAAATTAATGAGATGAAAAGAAAAACTTAAACTGTGATAATAATATGACTTAAATATTATTTATATTTTTATTTTCTAAGTTTTCTGTCAATGATAAAATAAGATATAAGAGAGAATTTGATTAAAAAAAATACATTATCTGTGTGTTCTTCAAGCAATAAAGTATTCACACCGAGACCAGACCAATCTAATGGATATATTATTACGAAACTGAATTTGAAGGACATTATCCAAAATTATTTGGTCCATTTAAAAAGGATCAAAATAAGAAAAAATGTAAAAAAAGGTAAAGTGTGAGCAACTTTATTTGAGTTTTATCTCGACGTTAGTTCTTAATTTTAGCGGGAAAAAGAATTAGCTTAGTTTTTGTCCACGCTAAATATTTTTTTTTATTGTCAACGCTAGTTAAAAAATTAGCAGTAAAGCAAAACAATTAGCGTTTAGCAGTAAAGCAAAACAATTAGCGTTGGCATTGGCCCACAGTAAGTAATTTTATAAAAAAGTATTTTTATAATTAGCATCTCCCAGTTGAAACTTAGTTTTTAATTAGAGCGGGAAAACAAAAAAGTTAACGTCAATCATGGCCAATGTTAAATAATAATTTTTAAAGAAATATATATTTTATAATTAGTGTCATCACAAAAATAATTTTATAATTTAAATACGAAATCGAAAACTTCTGTCACCTCTCTTCTTTTTAAAACCCTTCTCTTCCTCTCATCGGTCTTTGATCTCCCTATTTACCTTTGTTTATATTCTCTGTTGCTAATGCTTTTCACTCCCATATATATTGGTTGTAGGTTCTAGTTGAGAATGGTTGCAGGGGTGGTAACAATAGTTGCAGCATTGATGATGAAAAGATATTCTTCTTCAAATACTTCTCTAATGAACAGCAATTTTACCATGACACCTACCTTCTTCAATTTTGATTAGATTTTAACATATAAAAATGAAATTTAAAAAGAAGAAAAATATTAATCAATGGTTGACAATTAAAATAAATGATTTAAAACTAACTTGATAGAGAAAAAAAATATTTGTAAAAAAGATAAGTTTTAACTTTTAAGTATGAATTAGAATAAAATTAAAATTTTCTAAGTGTCTATTTTAAAAAATTAGTAAAGTTTATGAATTAATTTGAACAAAATTAAAGTTTATAGTATCTATTTGCAAATGAAGTGAAATTTAAAAATCAATTAGGATAAAATTAAAGTGTAGAGTTTCAATTTATAAAGGGATATAAAGTTTAGGGAGCATGTTCTTTTCCCTTTTTATTAACATAAATCTAACAGGCTCTAATCTACTTTGGCATCTGGTTATATATTATGACAATAAACTACCTTCAAATCGTACTCTTAATAGTAAATTAATGTACGTCCAAAACCTACTATAATTGTTCTATGATTGAGTGATTGTCTTAAGAGAATTCCAATATAATTATTCTCTCTTTATCGTAAAAGACTAGAAAGAAAATCTACATGAAATTGAGTAAATAATGATGTAATGGTCAAAACGGTATCATGATCTTGATTATTTGTTAAAATTGATTTCTTTTGACTGGATAACCCTTTTATTATGCAGCATCCGATATGAATCCGGCTTAGCAAGATTCTCACTAAATATTGATGAGAATTACTAGCTTATTACAGCAAAGATATTGATATTATGAATCAGACTGAGTTTAACTTTCAATTATAAAGCTAAACTAGTAAAAATTTTCCAGAAAAACACAATAAAATTTTCATGTATGAACGTGTAATGATATTCCATCAGTAAAACAGTGAAATTAAATGACACTTTTTTATAAATAAAAAATTGAGAGGAATAACAGTTTTAAATGTTGAGGTCAATTTTATACCTCTTGGTTAATTTTATAATATACAATTAAGTAATAGCATGATGATCTCACATTATAGTTGCATATAAAAATTTATCTCGAAAAATATATTAAGTGAAAAGCTTACCATAGAAAGGAGCCTTGACTTTAATTATATATTACTTTAGATACACATCGTGTCGTAAATCTGATATTTTAGGAAAATCCCATCATCCCAAATGCATCCCGGACACAAAACTTACCTAATCCGTAAAAAATTTAAAGAAGCCATGAAGATTAACGATGAGGGATTTAAATGGTTTATACGATAATTAACAAACTCAAACCTCGTTACAACATTGTACCCAAAAACATTGTCTGCCGGGACTAGACAGACCCAAAAAAAAAAACCTTGTCAACCAAATAAAACAAGACATTGCGCAGGAGAACCCAGCAAAAACTTCTTTCAGGAAACTGATTCTATTCTATGATTTTATTGAACAAATCAAACCAGAATAGACAGGTATGGCGCAGGACATCAAATATCTGCATTCTTCTGCAGAGTCATCACCAAGCTCCCTAACCTAATCAGGAAAGGAGCATCGAAAATTGGGGGCACAACTATATTATAATGTACAGGGAAGGAAGGGAGAGGGGATAAGTACAATTTCCAACACAACCTAAGAGCAGTCCACAAAAAAGGACTCCATGCTAAATCACAAATTACAATATTTTCTAAGATTACTGCTATGTCAAACTAGCACAGTCTCAACAGGATGAATGACTAGCATGATGGCGGTTGAAGTTGCTTAAGCCGCCGTACAACATGTTTCATTGAAGGTCTGGTTGAGAGAGTCTCAACCGTACACACAACAGCCAAGTGTAGGACCTCTACCAAATCATCTTCAGGACCTGCATCCCATAAGCCACTGGCGAAGAACTCTTTTGCCTGGCCTTGTCGCAGCAGCATGCATGCCCATGCTACTATGTTGAAACCATTCCCATATGAAGAAAATGAAGGATCCAATGCCTTCTTGTCAGAGAGTAATTCCAGAAGCACCACGCCATAGCTATACACATCAGCCTTGTCAGAAACACGACAAGTCATGGCATATTCAGGAGCAACATAGCCAAATGTTCCTGCTACACCAGTGGTAGCATGAGTTTCTGAGGTTCCCAGAAGTCTAGCCAATCCAAAGTCAGATAGATAAGCATTATAATCATCATCCAGCAAGATATTACTGGGCTTGACATCCCGATGAAGAACGCGGGGTACACACTGATCATGCAGGTATGCAAGTGCACGGGCTATATCCAATGCAATCTTGTGAAGAATCCTCCAATCCACTGCCCTTGTGGATCTCTCTTGGATAAACTTTTCCAGATTGCCACCTGGCAAATAATTGTATATGAGAAACATCTCAGTCTCACTGGCATGATAACCAATCAGAGTGACAAGATTTGGATGACGAAGCCTTCCAAGGGTCTTAATCTCTGCATGGAATTGTTGAACACCTTGGAATCGTCCAACTGCCAGACGTTTTATAGCCACCAAGTTTCCTGGTACTATCTCTGCCTTGTAGGTTGCCCCAAATCCCCCATTCCCAATGCAGTTGCTAGCATTGAAATTTACTGTGGCCCGAACAACATTTTCAAATGTCAATGGAACACCAATATCAGTGAACACTGTGACTTCTTTTCTCGTAGACCCAACAACCCTGGACCTAGGGTTCCACTTCCGTGTATAAATAAAAAGGACAATTAGGGCTAGAAGAACAGAAACAATGGCTGATGCAGATGTTATAGATGCTATTTCAATAGAATTGAAACCATTCCCACCCTTTTTGCCTGTAACTTCTGGTGGTGCAGCAGTATAAGAACTGGAATTATCAACCTGCCCTTGGTCAGCTGATGGCACAGCAAGAGAAACTTCATTGCAAGAATGTAAAAACGGATTCCCAACAGCATTGCTGCATTTTATTGAGTTACCATTTGAAGGCAAGGATCCAGATAAGTTATTGAATGACACATTAAATGCTGACAGTGTACTGACACTTGCCAAACCAGCAGGAATCTGTCCAGATAGTTTGTTGTTGTTAAGCAAAACATCAGTCAGGTTTCTCAAGTTCTCAATACCTTTCGGAATTTCACCTGTAAGAGAATTTGAAGAAAGGTCCAGGACTTCTAAAGTGTACAACTTCCCCAGGCTGGTAGGGATGGAACCACTTAAGTTATTCTCAGCCAAAGAGAGAAACTTCAGATCCTTCAACTGGCCAAGGTTACCGGGAATCTGATCTTGTAAACGATTCCGACTTAGGTTCAGAGAAACAAGAGAAACCATATCCCCCAAACCTACAGGGATTGGCCCAGTGATCTGATTACCAGATGCATCCAAGAATTTCAATGATCTGCACATTCCACCAACCTTTGAAGGAATCTGACCGGATAGCATAGTAAAACTCACATTTAAAAGCAATGCATTTAGTCCGTCACATTTCTCAAATAAATTAGTAGGAAAAGGTCCCGCCAACTTGTTTTCTCCAACAAGAATTGCGTACGCCAACCCCTTCCCCAGCCTGTCACGTGCTATTGGCAATGACTCCATACTAACAAAGTTGTTTTGACCAAAGTTGTGAAAAATAGAATGGCCAACTTCTCCTAGTGAGGACAAAATGGGCCCTCCAAGAATCTTAGACGCAAAAAAGGATTTGTACGGAAGTGCTCTGTTGTCTGTTTCAAACAGATTTCCATTCCAGGAAGGAACCAAAGCACACAAGCCAACAGAGAATTGAGGAATTGGGCCAGATAAGGCATTCCCACTAACATCAAATACAGTCATACAAGGCACAGGAAGTTCTTCCGCAAGCTCACCAGTAAAGTTGTTTGAGCTCAAATCAAGAAAATGGAGATTCTTGCAGCCACCAAGCTGATTAGGAAAATCCCCAGTGAGATCATTTTGAGCCAAATTAAGCATCTCCAAGCTATCACACTTGCCCCAACTGCTCGGAAAACTGCCTTCCAGATTCGCCCTAGGCGCCCACAGCACTCTCAGCTTAGGAAGGTTCATAATTTCAACAGGAACCGGACCTTCAAAGTAATTAAACTCATCAATATTCATAGAAACCATCTGCTCCACCCCCGAGTCCCTCACGGTACCATTAACATCCGGAACCGAACTAAAAAGATTAGACAAAACCAGCACAGACAACTCAGTACAATTCCCAAGCTCCATCGGCACCTGCCCACTGAGCGTATTCCTCGACACATCCAACACCTCAAGCTTCCTAAGCTTCCCAAGCTCAGCAGGAATAACATCCTCCAATATATTCGAATGCAACAAAATCGTCCTCAACTCACTACAATTGCCCAAACTCCCCGGAATTGCCTGCATCAAAAGATTACCAGACAAATCAAGATGCTCCAGTTGCTCACAATGTTCCCCAATCTCCTCCGGAATTGCCCCACCAAGCAAGTTATAAGACAAATACACCCCTCTCAACCTCCCAACAAAGCCAGGAATAGACCCGTTAATCCCATTCCCAGCCAAGTTCAAAACCTCCAAACTCTTAACACTAGACAGCGAACTCGGAATCTCCCCAACAATCCTATTAAACCCTAGATTAAGAACCCTCAAGTTTTTCAAGCCATTAAACCTAAGAGGGAGAACCCCACTTATCAAATTTCCTTCAAGATCAAGCACCTCCAACTTCTCCATGCCCCAAATTTCCTCGGGAATTTCTCCCTCGAGACCATTGAAGGGAAGGGACAAAATCCTAAGTTCTGTGAGTTCACTGAGCTTTGGAGAAAGCTTACCAAACAATGCTCCACGAAAACCCTCGCAGCTCCTCCTAATTCCGAACCCGTAGAGGGGAAATTGAGCGAAATCGGAACAAGGAGAGAGGGTTTTTCTGTTACCTCCGTTGCCGGTGACGTTTATCGCGACGACGCGGCGGCGCGTGGCGGAGCCGCAGAGCACACCGGACCACGCGCAGTGGTCGGAGCCCTGCCACTTGGCGAGCAGCCCAGAGGGGTCGGAGAGCGAGTGTTTCAGCTCGAGGAGCACTGATTTGTCGGAATCGGACGAAACGACGTCGTTTAGTGAGAGCAAAAGGAGGCACACGAGTGTGAAGAGTCGCACGAGGATCATGGGCTTGTGATGGAACCTCCATTTGATCACGGAAGAAGAAGAAAACATCGCAGAGAGCTTCTTCCAAAACCCCTTTCAGTTGCAGTGGGCGAAACGAAAGGGTTTTCGGAAAACCCTAACCCTAATTTTTTTTTTGTTCGGTAGTTGAGATTGGCAAATTATCAGAAGAGAGAAAACAGCGGCGAAGAGAGAGGGGTGGCTTCTTTTTCAGAATACGCGTTTTTCTTCTTCCATTCTCTTTCTGTCTTTCTTTTTTTTTTTTTTGTTGGGGAAAGGAAAGGTTTTGTGAGCTTTTTTTTATTGTAAGAGACTTAAGAAATTGTTTTTTTAATATATTTTCCTTCATACAAAGAAGATGTCATGGGATGCGAGTAATAAATGTCTTTCATTAAATATTTTTTTGCTTTACTAAAATATGTATCCAGTAATAAATGTTGAGTATAGTTATTAGGATTTTGTTCACCAGTATTATTAAGATATTGGTTAAGAAAATTTTGTTGTCCAATATTTTTAGAACATGAATTAAAAAATTAAAAAAATATATTTATTATATAAATTACAAAAAATATAATAAAAAACATTATGAATAATATAATTTTATGTCTCTCAATAAATATATTTTTATTTTAAATTTTTTAACCAATACATTAAAGAAATTAGCATTTGTCTAGTTGTTAATACTTAATATCAATGTTAAGTTGATAAGTAAACTAACCTAAAAAAATAGTTTATTAGTAAACAATTAATAAATATAATACTACTATTTTTTAACCATTTAACCATTACATTTATATCTTTTCATATATATTCATTTAGAATATGCTAAAATCTCTTCTTGAAAAATTAAATGTATTTTTATTAAAAAAATAATATTTAATGTAATTAGTAATACAGTTTTATAATATTTTTTCTTGAATTAAGTTAGGATAAAGGAGGAGGGTTGACGTTAGGTGTTGCGAACCAGCCGTAAAAAATCAGTTATTTTTATGTGATGAACCTATATGATATTTCGTTAGGGTGTACCCTTCATAGCAACGCGCTACATCGGACCCTGGGTGTATCGAAAAATGAACTAGGATCATTGCCAAAAGGTAAGGCGCTACATCGATCCTGAGATGTAGTGATAAGTGAACTAAGGTCCATGTCGAAAGGCAAGGTGTCAGGTCTTCACCCGGATTTGGTGACAAAAAGGCAAGGGTCCCAACACGCAAATGGGCGAGCGTGGCAGGCAAATACCGCCCAGGGGTTTAGGATGAAATTGGGAAGCTGAAACATAGGAACATTAACATGTAAACTGAGGGAATTAGCAAAAGGAAAGTGAATATTGTTTGCTTGCAAGAAACTAAGTGGGTTGGAGAAAAGGCAAAGGAAGTGGAGGGCACCGGTTTCAAGTTGTGGTATACAAGTACAACCAAAAGTCGCAATGGGGTTGAAATTATGATCGATAGAAGTTTCAGAGATAAAGTCGTTGATGTCAAAAGGAAAGGCGACAGGATTATGATGATTAAGCTTATAGTAGGGAATCTTATTTTAAATATCCTTAGTGTGTATGCACCCCAAGTTGCATTATTATCAGAAGAAAAGAATCAATTTTGGAAATATTTGGAGGAGGTCCTCAGAGGGATCCCACGAGAGGATAAGATTTTCCTAGGATGAGATCTAAATGTGCATGTTCGTAAAAACAACGAAGATTTTGATAGAATTCATGGTGGTTTTGGTTATTGAACAAGAAATGAGACTAGAAAAGATGTCTTGAACATTGCACTAGCCTATGATTTGATGCTAGTGAACACTTTTTTCCGAAAAAGGGAGTCTTATCTTATCATGTATCATAATGGCCAAAATCGTAGTCAAATTGATTTCTTTATGGCTAGACGGGAAGATAGAAATTTGTGTATTGACTGCAGAGTCTACCCTGGAGAATGTATGACGACACAACATAAGTTGATAGTTCTAGAGGTTAGGTTCAACAAAGTTCTTAATTTGAGGAAGAGAGCTCAAAACCCAAGTATAAGATAGTGGAAGCTAAAGGAGGAGAAACAAATAGAGTTTAAGGAAAACATGTTGCGTGAAGGACCGTGGGAGTTTACTGGAGAAGCTAATGAAATATGGAATAAGATGGTTATGTGTGTTCAAAATGTGGGAAGGAGGGTGCTAGGTGAAAGTAAAAGAAACAAAGTTCTTACAAAGGAAACATGGTGGTGGAATGGAGAGACGCAAGAGGCTATTAAACAGAAGAATGAATGCTTTAGATCTTTGCATAAATGTCCCAATGATGAGAATTTGCAAAAGTTTAGAGTAGCGAGGAAAGATGCAAAGAAAGCAGTGCGGGAAGCTAAAGACAAAGTTTTTGACGATTTGTATAAAAATCTTGGGAGCAAGGATGAGAAAAAAGGTATTTACAAACTTGCAAAAATGAGGGATAAGAATAGTAAAGACTTAACTCAGTTAGATGTATTAAGGATGAAAATAAAAAACTTTTGGTAAGGGATGAAGATGTAAGTGAAAGATGGCTAAAGTACTTTAACAAACTTTTTAATGGGAATGACGACAAGAGTGAGGTGGATTTGGAGAAAGTTTTTGATGATCTGAATAGAAGATTTGTGTGCAGAATTAATATACATGAAGTTAAGGAAGTTCTAAAGAGGATGAAGAATAATAAAGCTTTGGGACCTGATGACGTCCCTATTGAAGTATGGAGGAGCTTGAGAGATGTGGCAATACATGGTTGACCAATCTTTTTAATAGAATTCTTCAAACAAATAAAATGTATGATGCTTTGAGGAAAAGTATGATTGTGCCTATTTACAAAAACAATGAAGATATCCAGAATTGTTCAAACTATATAGGCATCAAGCTTATAAGTCATACTATGAAGTTGTGGGGAAGAGTTATCGAACATCGCCTAAGGAGGGAGACCAAGGTGTCTGTAAATCAATTTTGATTTATTCCAGGAAGATGTACCATGGAAGCTATTTTCTTGATGAGACAATTAATGGAAAGGTATAGGGAAAAGAAGAAAGACTTACATATGGTGTTCATAGATCTTGAGAAAACATATGATAGAGTTCCAAGAGAAGTCTTATGGTAGACTCTTGAGAAGAAAAATGTAGTATTAAAGTATGTTAATGCTATCAAGGATATGTATGATGAGGCTACCACATGTGTAAAAGCTTGTAATGGAACATCAAGGTATTTTCCTATCACGGTAGGTGTCCACCAAGGTTCCGCTCTTAGTCCTTATCTCTTTACCTTAGTGATGAATGAACTAACGAAAAATATTCAAGAGGAAATGTCGTGGTGTATGCTTTTTGCAGATGATATCGTGTTTATTGATGAGACCAAATATGATGTTAATAGGAAATAGGAATTGTGGAGAAACACTTTGGAGTCTAAATGATTCACGATAAGCAAGAGCAAGACGGAGTATATGAAGTGTAAGTTTTTGCGGGTAAGAAATGGTGATCAAGACACAATGCATCTACTTGATCAAGAGGTACCTAAAAAAGATGTTTTCAGATACTTGGGATCAATGTTGCAAAAAGGTGGTAAGATTGATGAAGATGTAAATCATAGAATTAGAGCAGGGTGGATGAAATGACGAAGTGCATCAAGATTTTTGTGTGACCGCAAAATTCCCCTTAAGCTAAAAGGAAAATTCTATAGAATAACTGTAAGTCCGGCAATGTTATATGGAGCAGAATGTTGGCCAGCACAGAGACAACATGAGCATAAAATAGGGGTAGCAGAAATGAGGATGTTAAGGTGGATGTGTGAATATACAAAGATGGATAAGATAAGAAATGAGGATATTCAATAAAAGGTATCAGTGGTACCAGTATGTGAAAAGACGAGAGAACATAGATTGAGGTGGTTTGAACACGTTATGAGACGGCCACTAGATGCTCCCGTAAGAACAAGAGTTTATTACCAAGAGCTCGACACAAAGAGAGGTAGAGATCGACCGAAACTTATCTGAGGAAAGGTTGTGAAACAAGACCCAATAGAGTGATATATAAATTGGTGGACAGTATGTCTTAGAACGGAGTGGAGAAAAACTATAAGTTTGGTGGAGGGTTAAACTCATTAGTAGTTCTATGTTCCAGTTGTTTGTTTTAATCTTTTTCCTCCTCTTTTATCTCTTCTTCATTTCACCCTTAGTTTATTTTAGGTTTTTTTCTTCTCTCGTTTGTTTTATTTTTGATTTATCATTGGGTTCATCTATCACCAACCCCAATTAACTTAGGTTAAAGGTGTTGTTGATGTTGATGTTGAATCAATACATTTAAGAAAAGTGTTAACTTTTATTTTTCAATATATTTTTACTTTTGTTTTTTAATTTTTTTTATATTATTTACTTTTATTTCTTTATTTTTTTACTTTTATTTTATTTTCTTCTTCTTTTTTAGTTTGAATAATGAATTAGTATGTTGTTAGATTTTTTATAATTATAATTATAATTTTTTTATATTTTATCTTTTAATTTCTTTCTTTTTTTAATTTAAGTAAACTAAATCGTAACTTCTGAATCAATTTACGTAAGCCATTTAAAATATATAAAAAATTCACAAAAAAATGCGTCTAAGTTAAATTGACTCAATCTTTTTAAACAAATGAGCTTCTCTGATTAACTTGACTTAACTTACTTTGACACCATATTTTGAGAATTTAAAAATAAGATTTTTATTGATAAAATTATTTAGTATATTGAATTTTAAAATCATTACATGTTTATTTTCTAAAAAGGTAAAAACGTTAATATAATGTATTTAATTTTACTTATCATATAGTTATGAACATGTATTTAAAAAAGAATTTAATGTTTATATACTGTAAAATAATTTTATATTATTTTTGAGTTATTTTAAAATAATTATTTTAAAAATTAATAAATTTATTATACACAGTAATTAGATGACTATATAAATTATTTGACATTATAACTCTTTTTCTCTTAAAAAAATCATATTGTATAGTATACGCAATACGTTTGTACGTTACTCATTAAACATTTCATTGACTAAATTTTCAATATTTATTACACTTCATTAATTTATATTTTAAAAAACACTTAAAAAGTAATAAAAGTCTTGTTAATTTTAAATACAATAATTTTCAATATTTTATTTATTTGTGTATTAATTTATTAATTAGGATTCTGAGAATATTAATTAATAAAGCAAAACGATAAATTTTTCATTAATTTGTATTTTCAAGATTGTTAAAACGTTAGCACGTTACTCATTAAACATTTTATTGACTAAATTTTGAACATTTATTAACTATATATTTTTAAACACTTAAAAAGTAAATTATTTTTAAGTTTTAAATACAGTAGGTTTTATATATTATATTTAATGTTTATTTTTTTTAGTTTCTTAATTAGTGAGAATATTAATTAATAAAGTCAAATAATAAACTAAAAACTTTCGTGCATTTAAAGACTCGTTAATGAATCGAAACGTTTTGAATAAAACAAATTTAAAAATATTAAGAAAATAATCTTCTTTAACATCGAATTTAAAGATATAGTACTACATTAATAAAATTTATTAATTACTAAACAATAAAAGAAGAAAAAAAGGTTTTCTTTGTTTTGGGGATTGGATTGGTTAGTGGTGGACTGGTGGGTTCATGCCTTCATGGGGACCTACCCGTCTGAGTGGGGTCCACAGGTGGTCAACAAACGAAGAAGGCACATCCAATGGATGGCTCCTCGGTGGTTAGGTTTAGAAGGGATATACCTTAAAGTTGTACACGTGGCGTATCCCATGTGGGCCAAAGTTCCAGAATGTAATGTGGGGTCACTCTGTTTTTTTTTGGCAGTGTTGTTGCCCTCGAGAAAAGCTAAAGGGGCCATGACTAGTGATGTCTTTTTATATTATTATCAAATCAAATCAAATTATTACAAAGAATTTAATTAAACTGAATTGATAGGATCATATTGGGGAAAAAAAATTAAAATATAATAATTTTAATAAAAAAATTACGAAAATATTATACTTTTAAAAGTATTTACGCATTTATAGCAATCAGTCGCGTCACTCCGGGGCGTGATTTATTTCGTCGTTAACATTTTTTGCGACGAAATATTGGGCGTGACCACAAAATTCGGTCGCAAAAAATATTAACGATTAAAATAGAGACCAAAATTAAAAAAAATTAGATATTGCCAATATTCAGTCTAATTAATTACGAATTTATTGTAGTTTATAATAATATTATTAATCGTTATTTTTATCTAATTTTAAAGTATTTTTAGACCGATCTTCATCAATGATTTTTAGAGGACTTTGAAGTCGTATACTAATAATAATAAAAACTTAAAGTTGTAAAACAAAATTAATTTTAAAGTCGTACGTTTAAAAAAAATTATACTGCAAATTTTTTAACAATTTCGGTTTAAAAAAATTAAAAAATCACAATATTCTGGTCGCAACACTAATTTCAAAAATTGAAAAAAATTATACTGTAAATAAAAAAATTGATTTTAAAGGCGTACACTAATTTCGATCTCTATTTCAGTCGCTAATACTTTTTGCGACTGAATATTATGGTCATGCCCAATATTCCGTTGCAAAATGTGTTAGCGACGAAATTAGCAAAGAAATGAGTCACGCTAGGAGGGGTGCGACTGGTTGCTATAGATGCGTAAATACTTTTAAAAGTGCAATATTTTCATAATTTTTTATTAAAATTGTTATATTTTAATTTTTTTGCCGATCATATTGACATCCATTCATCTACTTATCACTTAGGATATTTTTGTTTAATACAATTATTTGATAGTGTATAACAATATTTGTATAAAAAAGGATAGTGCATTATATGTAACAATATATATGAATTAAATTTTTAGTATGAAATGTAAATAATTTATTGTTTATTATTATAATATTAAAAGTAATTTATTAATTTGGACTTTGGAGTGATTTAAACTTGTGTAATAGGTGTAAGACAAAACTAACATGTGTTACATGTGAATCACATAAGTAATTTATATAACACATGACATAATGTGATTATATAAGACAATATAATTTCTAATAAATTTGTATCATATCTTACATCTAAACATATGACACTTTTATTGTGTGATATGTTTCATATCTATCAGTTTAGTAACAGGTGTTATATCATCCAATTAATAACTGTAAAATTGAAAATCACAAAAAAATTAAATTCAGTTAACAATTGTAATATTAAAAAATTTAATATTACATTTTTTTATTGTTGGTGAGACTTATCTATATACAATTTTATTATGTTTATGATTTTTTATTTAAATATTATTTGGATTTATAATTTTTATGTAAATTGAATTTAATAATATAATTTTCACATATTACATGACTAAAAAATGAGTTTAAAATCTAAAGTTTAAAATTATTATTATTTTAATAGAATTATTTTGACTCACTTTAAAATTATAATTTTTTTTTAAAATCAAACTGAATATAATGAAAACATAAAAATTAAAAAACAATGCATATTAACCCTTTTTTCTTACCTTTTTAATATGTATGTGGTTTTTAATCTCCCAATGTTTAAAATTAACCAAAATTTTATCCTTGTGAATAATTGTCTTGGTTCTGATGAATGTTACAACATCATTACGTGTCATGATTTAATTGCGTATATCATTAATAACTTTACGCGAGATTATTTCATTTTAAAATACACATTAAAAAAAGTTATTACTGTAACGCCCCGTATGCATTCGGTTCGTTAACATTCAATTATGATCGTTAAGTATAGCAATTAATTAAAGATAATTAATTTGGAAGTAAATAACAAAATGACATCATCATATGTCAACAACAATACCATTTTTGCATTATGTATGGTAAACCCTCACATTTTTCAACTAGAGGACTAAATAAGCCATATGCATAAATCTCAATAAATGTAACTCAATAATGGCTACACAAAATAAGGTATCTCATACTCTGTCCTCTTAACATACATCAATATCTCTCAAAATATACAACAATGTACATCAACTGTGCACTTTCCCCCCCAGGGTACAAAATATAGACATAACAAAACAATGAGCTAACATGCTCTCAAAATAATATGCCTAAGGTTCACACAAAATCATATCCCTACTCGGGCCTCTTGTCCTGGGATCCACCATCTGCCCGCTGAGCATCACCTGTAAAATATAATTCCCAAATGGGATGAGATACAATCTCAGTAAACTCAGGGTTCTTGGAGGCCTCTCCTTCCCCTGATTCACTTCCATGACATATAACATCAAAATATACATCACATAATCTAGCTATCATAGTTCTCATAAAATACAACACATGTATATCACAATACATGTGTCATTTTGTTGGGCGCTACCAACATCAAGAATGCAACACAGATATAGTATATATATATATACACACACACACACACACACACACAACATATATAACATTGCCTGAAAAAAGATCATCCACTTAAGGACACATTCTCTCAGGACTTTACTCAGACGTATATGACACTTCCAAGAGAATATCATCCACTTAAAAACACATTCTCTCAGGTTTTTATGTCAATTAACCACATGGAGTTGTTCCACGTAACTCTGGCTCCAAAGGAAGTCCATATTTAGTCTATTCTACTGGTCAGAGAATCTCATCAATCATACAATATATCATCACAGTGTACATCATATACATGTTTTTAATAAAAAAAAGTAACACACAATTTCAATACCACATGCATTATGACATACAATAACCATCACTCCCTCGGAGTATGGTGAAACACAGTCAAGGGAAAAACTCTCAAGAACAAATAGTTTACCTGCTCTAAGTGCTACATTGGCTCTCTCGGCCTCATGGTCACAACCACCAATATCCTTTGTATCACGCCCTACATAAAGGCATACAAGCAATCAATAACGGTTCTCAACCGTTGCATGAAAAGAAACGCTATTCTTTTCTATTTAACCCCTTTTTACTCTTTTTCCAAGTTATAAGGACTAGTTACCTAGTTTGTGACTTACAGACTCCAATAGGATCTATCTTGGACTAACCAAGACTCTAGAGTCTTCGTAAGACTCTGCATAAACCAATTCAAATAGTTCAATGCTTTATCCATGCCACATTTCGATAATTATCAAGGTGGCTAAAATGGTTACTTCAACACTTTTTCACCGTTTATATAGCCTCCTAAACACATCTTGTGAACGCACCAAGATCCATACATACCATAATATCATCAATTTAACCAACATTCTTCCTACACATACATTCCTCATAACCCATTTCCAAAATCTATAAAAGTTATATTTCAAGGTTAAACTTTCATCACAACAACCTCCTAAGCATACTTTTTCTAAGAACTCAAGCCTAATTTCAGCTCTAACTCAAATGAACCACTATTCATCTCAAGAACAAATTATCAAATAATCGGTAAAACTTGTGTTTCTTACCTCTAAAACGTCAAGGAAGGCTAGAGGACGACTTCTCCAAGCTTGAAAGTCCTTAAAATGCCTTCTTCCTCCTCAAAATCGAAACTTTGTGAAGATCCTTGGAGAAAATGATTTCCCTGTCTGATGATTTTCAAAGAAAACAGAGGTTGGAATCTAGCTTATTGAGTGATTCCCTTCAACTTTCAAGTTGGATGCGAAGGGTTTTTGGTCAAGGGTTGAGCGGTTATGAAGCTTTCCTAGCTTGGCCATGGAGGAAATGGAGAAAGAAAGAAAATGATGATGTTTTTGTAAAGAAAAATTGAGAATTGGGTCACTTAAGTGACCCTGTCGCGTGTCCCGCGCTACTGGCGCGGAAAGACAGAGGTTTGGACGTGCTTCCTGTGCCATTGGCGCTAGTAACGCTGAAAGACAATGCTTCTGGCGCATCACCTGCGCTACCAGCACCGCTTTGACGCTATTGGTGCTGGGATCCAGAAACCTCCACCAATTTTATTTATTTTTGGCTTGGTCATTATAATTACCCTTTACAATTATTTTGTCATAATTCTTCTTTTAAAAAATTGATCTAGTAGGAAACTAAAGAGGCCACTACCTCCAAATTCGTTAAAGAAAAAAAAAAAGATTCACATATAAAGTGAAGAAGGTAAAGAAAGCTATAAAAAAACAAAAGTCTAACGCCAATTTGTTTTCTTTTTTCTTTTCTTAATTGTTTTGCTTGGTTAAAAATTAAATTTCTTTGACAACATAAGAATCATTAAGAATGAAACTAATAAAATTGTATCTAATTTGTAATTTTATACACAAATTAGAGTATCTTCAATGCTAATTGTTTATAATTTTTTTTAATTATAAGATACAATTACTTAAGTTTTTTTATTATTATTAGAGAATGTCTACGTGCCTTGAAGAGTTTCTTAAAGTTAATCTAAGATACGGAGCTTCAAGTTTTTTAAATTTTTATATGTATTAATAATTGAATTTATGTTTTTATTTGAAACAAAATTAAGTGGAAATAAAAAATATAAATTTGAGTTGCTTAAATTTTTTTATTGTAATAAATTTATATATGTATGAGTTGCCTAAATATGCGATTGGACATTGTGAGAGTCACGTAAATTATTTTAGTATAAAATATGATACGTGAACTAGGTATCTTAAATTGAAAGCAGTGTTGATTCTCTTAGAAAACATCTCATTTTTTTCTTCTTCTGATTTAGCATATTTTATTCTTAAATTAGCCAACCATAAACGCAGCGAACGTAGTTTTCAGTAGAAATCCTATAATAAGACAAAGATGAGAAAAAATGTGATGTTTCAAGGAATTTTGTGTTTTCGGAAAGACAAGTGCATAATCATCGACAAATAGTAGCTGGTCCTATGAATCTCGTCTTGTATAATGTATGTACGCACGTATAAACTATTTTATTTTAGGTCATAAATGGCTGGTGAATTTATTGCTAACCTTGATTTATGCTCCCTTAGTGGATCTCCACACCTTATATATTGGGGTAGGTTTTCGTATCGATCCCGTCCTTTCAAGGTTTGGCCTACAAAGATCATATTTTAGATGAATTAGATAAATTTGATCCATAAAATAAGTAAAAAAAAATTCAAGATTCATATCTGGCTCATAAAAGTCCACGAAAAAATGCACATGTTTAAGACCCATTAAATATTAATTTGAAAATTATTTTTTATAAACAATGTATTTTTTTAAAAATGAAAAATTTATAAAATTAAAAGAAAAAAATTTGCCTTCGTTTTTAAAATTAAAATCTATCGTAATCTTTTAAACAACAAAATAACAATAATAATCTAAATTAAAGTTAGACCGGTCAAACTGATAATATGTGAGTCCATAAATAAAATTCGTTAAATTTATAGACTTAATGAGTCGAAATAAAAAATTTAATATAATTATATAAAGTTTAAAAAAATATCATATTATCCGTCAGATACACCGACCAAATAGGCTTTGCCATGAATCCAAATACATATACCCACCCTACATATACATATTTTGAACCCAAAGATATATTCAAACTGAAAAACACTCTTTGCAAAGCACCGTTTACTGAAAAGGCAAAACTTTTTTGCTTTTATTGAAACGTCTATTTGATGGGTTAAAAATGAAATTTAAACATATATATATATATATATATATATATATATATATATATTAAGGGGGATTGTTACACAAAATTTAAGAATATTTACTTTAAAAATACTCAAGAGTAAATAGTCTGTGTTAATAAGTACAGCGCAAAAGATAGTGTATATAAATAAAAATAAATATGTATGAAATTATAATTTTTTTATTATAAGTAATTAATTAACCTACTCTACTAGTTTTCACTATTGTTTTAAATATATAGTAGGCCATAATAATTAATAAATCCCCTTATGTACATTGCTATTAAATTCATTTGGATTGAAGTACCATCCATATATCAACTAATAATTTTTTTTGAAAGGAGATAAACTAATATGTATTAAATTGTTGGTTTGTTTAAGAGAAAATTGCGGATAATAATAATAATAATACTTTTTGGTTAAATCGCTCGATTTCTTCCTATCTTGAATATTTCCAAAATATTACTTAAAATAATAATTAATAAAGCAAGTCCAACGGTGGTTTTTCTTTCTTTCTTTGTTCGTTTTAATTTGCTTTAGAATATGTGAAAGCAAATCCTTGCAAGTCGCAAACATTTTTGTTTCTTCTCTAACGGTCACCTGTACGTCATGTATGCGGGAGCGTGTAGCCGAGCACGCAACGGAAACGATGCAGATTTGATTTCGATAGTACATTTGTCTCTGATACATTTTACTTTTATTAAATACTTTATAGTAGTATTATAATTTAACAATTTATGAAACGTTGAAGATTATTTGAATTAATTACATTTGATTAGTTCAACGGTCATCTAGATGATGATGGTGCATCTCCGCTGACAAAAGAGTTCAATCAAAATACTCCTTTTCTGCATAGATAATTTTAATTTAGTTTTTACACATGACCAATTTAAATAAAGAAAAAAAGGAACAATGCACCATGTGTAAAATAATTTTAACATAATTATCTGATCATAAAATATTATATATAATAAATTTATTAAGTTTTACAATAACTATTTTACAAGTTTATAAACACCGAATTGTGATTAGATTATACTGTAAAATAATTTTATCTTAATATTTTTTATTTTAAGAAAAATGATAATTTAATTTTAATGAGAGAAGTTTAGATAATTTTAACTCGATTTTTGCAAACCGTACTCAATAAATCAAATTTTCTAAATGATTAAGATTTTGATACCTCTTTAAGTACTAGACCAATATTTATTCAATTTTAAGTACGTTTTCTACGTAACATCTTAAGATAGTGATAAAAAAATATAGCATCTTAGAATAAGAGTTTAAAGCAGTAAAAAGAGAGAGTTTAATTTAGTTTTATTATAATGTTTTATCTAGTTTATTCTTTTTAAAACATATTTTTTAAGACTTTACAATTTTGTTGTTTGTAATGATTTTACGTGTTTCAAACAAAATTATTTTTATTGGTAAATCCTTAAAGCTTTAAAAGCATATTTTGACATACCATATAAATAATCTAAAATTTATATAAATCAATAGAACTAAACTTTTGAATAAGTCTCTTAAAGAAAACTTTGAATAAATCAGCAAATATATATTTTCAAAATACTCCAATAAAATTTTAATAAAATGATAATAATAGCTTTAGCACTACTAAAGCTATTATTATGTTGTTTATATTTATTCAAAATGGGCTGCTTGACCTTCTCCGATCTTCTATTGCAATTTGGATAATTAAAAATAATGAGAAAACATTTATTACGATCATATAAAATTTTACATTGATTAGAAAAAGAAAGCATCTTATATACATAATAAAATTTAGCTGACGTCTGAATAAGTAAAATATAATAATTAGATTTTTAAATTATTCTCTAATTAAATTTGGAATTTCACTTCAATAACTTATATTAATATTTACGGGAAATTATGTTTGGACACATGTGAAATTTAAAAAATATTAATTTTATTCTCATAATTTTTTTTATTAATTTTTTTTCTCCAATAATAAAACATATTTTTGTTAGTTCTAAGTGGTAATTCCGTTAAATAATTTTCTGATGTAATTAACAAATTTAATTACTTTATTTATTTACCTTCTCAAGCACACTCACCGAAATCCTGTATTATTTAATCTTTTCTCCTAATCTCATCATCCTCTTTTCCCCTAATCTCATCGTCAATAGTGTAGGAGAAAATTGTTCAAGAGGTGATGAAAAATTACAATTTTTTGAAATGTTTAATCATCAAAATTTGTTTAATTCATTTTGGAGAGTTTAACTGTAATATATTGTTTGATTCATTTATAATCAAATTACATATATAACATTAACTTACTGTTTAATGGGAGTTATCACTTAGAACCAATAAAAATATATTTTATTTTTTATAGACACCAAATCAATACGAATTTTTTTATAAGAATGAAATTAATATTTTTAAAATTTTAAAAAGAATCCAAACATATTTTATACTAATATTTAATGCAAACTTTTATCATGTATATTCTTTTTTATGCTTATCATGCATAAAGAGTTTTTAAATGTCATTCCATCACACATTTTCATGTACGTTTATTTAATCGCGGTAGGAATTAGATTCAAGCTTGATTTTATTACACTGATTTATATATGAACAAGATTAATTGACAACATAAAATTCATTACACTGATGATATATAAAACATAAACTCTTATTTATTTCATTCTACTTCTTTTTTTCCCCCATCAATTTGAGCAAAACCTTATTGCTTGTCTTAATTTTGACACGAGATTCTCCCAACAAGCTATTTTTCTTATCACAAAACGAGTTACATGGAAGTAAATGCCTAAGTTATATTTTAAAAAAAATAATATAAAATATATATTACAACTTTTTATTCATCAAAGTTGTCCATAATTTCATAATTATCATACTTTTCATCAATTAATAGTTTTATTACTACAAAAATGCTCATAAGTTTCTTAATTTATAATATAAAGTTGTTTCATCAGTTGGGGACGAGTACTGAGTTTTCTAATAATTAGTACTAAATTAAGTGCATTCATCAATACATCCTTTTTTTATTAGAAGCAAATGGGAGATTTTATAAAATTAATTAAATTTTGTAGGTGCTAAGAGCTCTAAAAAAGTCTTATTCTTGAAATTGCATAAAGATTATGCATGAAAAAGGTATAATAAATAGTTTTAGATGGATTTCCATAGTTTCTTTCCTTTGGGGGAAATTTTGCAAGAACATGTACCAATTCATCCCCTTTCTAAGGAGCACTCCCTCTGTTTTTTATTTGTATTTTATAAGTGACGTTTAAGTTTTTTATCCTATAGCCAAAGAAAGTTATTACTCACCCTGCACCGTTTTGATTTAGTGTAATTGTGAGTAATTTTTCTATCAAGCCCTTCACTTTACTTCTCCCACTAATGCACGGTTTTGGAAGGTGGTACTAGTGCTTTTCTAATCAATTTCTCTCTTTCCATTACATGTTTAATACTTGTGGTATCATTAATTGACAATTGGTTCACAACATATATTATTATTAAAAAATTGGTTGAAAATATTAATGATTTTTTAGTAGATGAGAGGATAAAAACTTGTCAAGTAACTATCCACTATTTACCTTTTAAAATTTCAAATTACTTATTATTTAATTTATAAATAATATGTGAAAACAATTAATGAAAAAATGATAGAATAGAAAAAAATTAATGTTCTCTTGAACTTTTAAAACGATATATATATATATGAACAATTTTTTTATTAAAAATATGACACTTACAAGGGAACGGAATGAATACTTTTTAACGGGTTCAAATTATAGATATATGTATGAATTAAAGAAAATATAAATAAAAACTAAAAACGAAAGAATTTGTTTAATTAAAATATCTCTCAAAGTTAAAAATTTAACTTTTAAGACATTGAGATTCAATTAAAGAGTTAACAACTTTTAATAAATATTCTTTCATAAGTACACATCAGAAATTAAACTCATAAGTATATATTTTAAGAAATAAAATTATCTATTAATTACAACATTTGTTGTTAGGGAAAGAGATATGCAGTTGCCACTTGCAAAATTGGAGAAATCATTCGTTGTAGAATTCAACGCAAACCTTTTGTTCTTTGGTCAAGAATCCCAGCTTTTAATTTTACAATTATTACCATCGATACATATGTGAATTTATGTATTGTACCTCAGGTGCTAACGGGGTAATAATTGTCAGGAACACAATCAATGCGATTTTTATTATATTCTCACCATTACCATTGTGCTACACGATCACCACTTGCAAGGCAAGCATTACCGTAGCTTTCTACATCCAAATAGACAGAAAATTAAACTGAACAAAAAAGCCGGCATAGTATAAAGTCCACAATCCAAAAAGAGACTTGTTTACAACGGCAATATTCTCAACAAATTTGTACTATAACAACAAAATTTCAATATACGTTAACATTACGTTGTGTTATATTTTGGTAGAACAGTTAGATAAGAATGAGAAATTTTAAATCCTCTTACAACTTCTTCCTACAACTTTTCTTACTTTTTCTTTTCGAGGGACATCTTTTCTTACTTAATTTGTATAAGGTATTGAGAAGATTTATAAAAGAATATAGTACTAACATTGAAAACTGAACACAAAGAGACAGAGGGGTTTAACAAAGCAACGAAAAAGTTTCCGTTCCGCTTGGAATTTTTACCTGCCTTGGAAATAGATACATGCTCCTTGGCATAAAAAAGATTTGGAAATAAAATACTAATAATCAATCATCGGTATCCTCCAAGTACACTGCATGCCAGCTTATACAAAGCAACAAATGAAAAATAACAATATTACAGTAAATTATAAGTTAAGTGGAAAATATAAACATTTACGCACTCAACACTAATTGCATAGCTTTCAATGAACACTATCTTGTACTATTTTCCTCTTCACTCTAATAATAAGTGGTGAGCATAATTAATTTAACTACAAACATTTACCTACTCCACTTGATTGCATAGCTTTCCTTTAACACTATCTTGTATTTTCCTCTTCACTCTAAATGTTTTTTTTTACCATAACTTAACCAAACACAAGGATTGTGAGGCAAGATATAATAGTACACAGAAGCATTATTCTAAAGTCAACTTGCTAGTTTAGAAAAGCTCTCAGCTTAGCTCATATAAGAAGAGACCACAAACATTGCTTGCAATAAGCAAATCACAAAACTCCCAATCCTTTTCTCTTCCCCCACACAAACAATGTCTTCTCCTTCTTCTTTTCTATTCCCTCAAACTCAATCCACAGTCATCCCAGACCCTTCAACCTACTTCTCACCAAACCTTCTTTCTTCTCCACTCCCCACAAACTCTTTCTTCCAAAACTTTGTTATTCCAAATGGGACACAACCTGAGTACATTCACCCTTACCTCATCCAATCCTCAAACTCTTCACTCTCAGCTTCATACCCTCTTCTCCTCTTCACCACAGCACTGTTGTACCAAGCTTTTGTGCCAGATCTCACCATCTCTGCCACTAAAAGATACTCATCATACCAACAAAATCGTGTAATCTCATCCTACAGTGACCTTGGTGTCACTTTGGACATTCCAAGCTCCAACCTTAGGTTCTTTCTTGTCAGAGGAAGCCCTTATATAACTGCTTCTGTCACAAAGCCAACACCTCTTTCCATCAAAACAGTGCACACCATAGTTACTCTGTCTTCCGATGATTCCAACACCAAGCACACCCTTAAACTTAACAACACTCAGACATGGATCATATACACCTCCTCCCCAGTCTACTTGAACCATGTTCCTTCTGAGGTTACATCCAAGCCATTTTCCGGCATCATTCGTATAGCAGCGTTGCCTGATTCTGGTTCCAAGTATGTTGCAACTCTTGACAAGTTCAGTTCTTGTTACCCTGTGTCTGGTGATGCAGCACTCAAGAAACCATTCCGTGTGGAGTATAAATGGCAAAAGAAACGTTCTGGGGACTTGCTAATGCTGGCTCACCCTCTTCATGCAAAGCTTCTATCATATGATCGTGATGTTACTGTGCTGAATGATTTTAAGTACAGAAGCATTGATGGTGATCTTGTTGGTGTTGTTGGAGACTCATGGGTGTTGGAAACCAATGCTATTCCTGTGACATGGTACTCTAACAAAGGTGTGGACAAAGAGTCTTATGGCGAGATTGTCTCGGCGCTTGTTAAGGATGTTCAAGCGCTGAATTCTTCAGCAATAGGAACAAATTCATCTTATTTCTATGGGAAGCAGGTTGGAAGGGCGGCGAGGTTGGCGTTGATAGCGGAAGAAGTGTCGTATCCTAAAGTGATTCCAAAGGTTAAGAAGTTTCTGAAGGAGACTATTGAGCCTTGGTTGGATGGAACTTTCAAAGGGAATGGTTTTCTCTATGAAAGAAAATGGCGTGGACTTGTTACTAAACAAGGCTCCACAGATTCAACTGCTGATTTTGGGTTTGGAATTTACAATGATCACCATTTCCATTTGGGGTACTTCATTTATGGAATTGCAGTTCTTGCAAAGATTGATCCTCAATGGGGACAAAAGTACAAGCCACAAGTTTATTCACTTGTGACAGATTTCATGAACTTGGGTCAAAGATATAACTCAGATTACACACGCCTAAGGTGTTTTGATCTTTATAAGTTACACTCTTGGGCTGCAGGGTTAACTGAATTTGAAGATGGAAGGAATCAGGAAAGTACAAGTGAAGCAGTGAATGCATACTATGCAGCAGCATTGATGGGTCTAGCATATGGTGACTCGAGCCTTGTTGCCACTGGATCAACGCTGGTGGCGTTGGAGATTCTTGCTGCACAAACTTGGTGGCATGTGAAAGCGGAAGACAACTTGTATGAAGAAGAATTTGCAAAAGATAACAGGATAGTGGGGATTTTGTGGGCTAACAAGAGGGATAGTAAGCTATGGTGGGCCAGTGCTGAGTGTAGAGAGTGTAGGCTTGGAATCCAAGTGCTACCCTTGTTGCCTATTACTGAGACATTGTTCTCTGATGCTGATTATGTGAAGGAGCTTGTGGAATGGACAGTGCCCTTTTTAAGTAGTCAAGGGTGGAAGGGAATGACCTATGCCTTGCAAGGAATTTATGATAAGGAAACAGCACTGCAGAATATTAGAAAGTTGACAGGTTTTGATGATGGGAATTCGTTCACTAATCTCTTGTGGTGGATTCACAGCAGATGAGGAGTGTTGCACACAAGCTTCTGGACAAGTTTTGTTTTATGCAATATTATTTTAAATTTCATTCTTGTCAACATTTTTTATTTTCTATAATTTATGAAATTCTACATCTTGTATCAGGTATTGTTAATGTAGTGGCCTAGTGAGGGTAAATTTGAGTATTGGGATTTTTCAAGAATTTAACAAAATTTGCAGTATAGCAGATTTTTCTACTGTATTATTAGCTGTCCGGTTCCCCGTATTTTTTAACAGTGTTTCTAGTGCAAACAAAAATCACTTTGTTTATGTTTGGTGTCAAGTGGTGTTAACAGACAAGTGAATCAAATCAACAAATGATGTTCAAGCTTATTGAAACAGCAAAGGTCTACGGAAAAACTTGCCATGACATCTTTTTTTTGTGATCAGGTGGCCTGTGTTTTACTAAATGGTATGATTAGGATCTTTAGGTTCAATGCATCTTTTCTTTGGAATAAAAAATGCCCAAAGAAAACAAGGCACATCAACACAAATGTGCTCTTACTGATACAAACAAGTCCATGTTGATTTAACGTTTTGTTTCTCTAGAAAGTATCTGAAACTCTGATAATAATGTATTCAGAAAAAGCAACACTAGACTCAAACAATTCATAGAAAAGTATTTGCAGATTCTTTGTGGTTCACTGGACAACACTTGAGTCAGTATTGAGTTTGTGAAAATAACTATTGATACAAAATATTTATAATTTGTACAATTGGTCCCAATTCAATTTCATAAGAAATTGCAAGAGTATATTACGACGGTAAAAGCCAGAGACATCCACAATTTGTTCAAAGTTTGGCTCAGCCACCAACAGTGGTATAGAGCGGACACACATTGAACTGCTCCTGACAGCCACTGCTTTTGGATGAGATTGCATAACTCAGATTCAATGAACAAGGTATAGATTTCATAAGCAACTTAAGCCTTCTTCCAATAATATATATCAAAGAAATGATTGTAAGACAAATTTTTGGTATCACAGTCGAACAGAACTCAAAGTTGGATCACTGATACACGAGATAAGAAGGATGAACCACTAAAGGAACAAAAGCAAATGAGATTGTGTTTAATTAACTTATTCTATAAATTTTTTTAACAGTTTTATAAAGAAAACTTAAGGGTAATATCTTAAGTGAATCAAAATTAGAATTTTATCTTGATAATTAGCTTCAGCTATAATTATGTAAGTTATAGAAATCAAAGTAAAATCTATTTTTGATTGAGGAATAACACGAAAAAGCATCTAAAATATTACCTTTTTGTCAACTTGTTTATCAGAAAAAACCTGCATATGGAACATAATTAGAAGGAAGAAAAAAAAGTCTTTTTTCTTGTTTGTGTTCACACTTCAAAACTGTTGCATACAGCACCCACTGTTTGCAGGCCCCAACAGAGACAAATACAACTGCATACATTCCACTTTATTGCATCAACATCAGGCCACACCACTCCACAACACATTCCCAAGCTACCTCATAGCACGCCACGTTTGACCTTTTCTTTCCCCAATAACACATTTCTTCAGTCATAATTTTTTTACATAATACTCCACTAATATGTTTGGTATCTCTCAATCACATCACCTATCTTATTCTTAGCACATATTTCTCTTTTTTCTTATAAGATATTGCTCATTGTTCTACAGAAAACTATACTGAGAAATTTTACAAATACAATTTCTCTTCATCATGCTACATGGCATCTCAAAGCATTCAAAACCAGAAACCCCATGCTACTGAACTCAAACTCCAAAATCCATCAGCACAGACATTTCACATTTCCTAGCACTTCCATGACAAAACCAGAACTTTAATCAACAGAACCGATAACTCAAAATTAAATTAACACAAAATAAATTTTCCTCTCATTCCATAACTATTACGAAAGGTACCATCTTCAAAGGTTGGTTCAGTCGATAAAGAACAGACTCAATCCAAAAGGATGTGAGTTCAGTTTTGATTGTCGATGTGAATATTGGTAGATTGTGGTCATCCTTACCCTAGTGAGCCCCTGGAACACAACTCACCTAAATTTTAATTATCGAAAAAAGAAACTATTACGAAAAGTATATCAATTGGAAAAAGAAAGAAAACGGAATGCACCTTGATAATTTGATTTGAAGCTTTCTATGATTTTAGGGAGCAGATTGTGGTCGTGTTGGTTCTTTTGGGTTAATGGGAATGTTAGCTTTGTTTTGTTTATCTCGTTCCTGGGTTTGGGCAGCTTCTGTGGTTCGGACGAGTTTAGGATAACGTGAACGTTAAGGAAGAGGTAAAAAATTTAAAATTGGATTCATGAAAAAATAAATGAAAAGTTTTGATTTTTCTTCTAATCATACGTCATACGGTATATTGGTATGTTTTTTTTTTATATAAAAATTTGGATTCATGAAAAATTAAATGAAAAGTTTGGATAATTCTACCCCTATGACTATTTTTGTTTTCCGTCAAATTAAAGATAGAGAATAAAATATAAAATAAATTAGTAATCCACTTAAATTTGGATAATTCTTTTCCTACAACTATTGTTTTTTTAATACAAATTTTATCACTACGAGATGCATGGAAAGAAAAGATAGTGAATATAAGATAAAAACAAATAATGTGATAAAAAATGAGTTGTAGATTTTTTTAAAATTTGAACATTAAAATCTGTGTAACTAAAATTAGGAACCAAAATTATAGATTAAGAATTAAAGAAGCTAATAAATTTGAAAGAGGTAAAAATATTTTATCCCTTAAATTAGTATCCTTATTTATATTTTTGTTTGTCAATATTTTTTTGTTTTTTCTAAACTAAATTTATTTTTCATGAAAAATAATTTTGTTAAATCATTATCACTCGATAATAAAATTTTCTTTTCAAATATTTAATCATGAGAAACTTGCACAGTACAAGTCAGTATATTGGTTCTATTGTTCACCTTCACCATCCATTAGCAAAAAAGATGAAAATCAACATCACTCCCCTAAAGAACAGATTGAAGAAATTTTGTTAAGGTTGCCAGTAAGATGTCTATTGCGTCTAAAATACGTATTTAAGTCTTGGCTTTCCCTGATATCCGATCCTCAATTTGCTAAATCTCCCATTTTGACCTAGCCGTTGCACCCACCCACAAACTTCTTCTCAAGGATATCTCTAATTTCTATTTCAAAGCTAATTCTGTGGACATAGATGATGCTTCAACGGACGTAAAGTTTAACATTCCAAATGCATCACCCACTTTTCAAGTATGAATTCTGGGTAGGTGTTGTGGTTGCGGGTTCATGCAGAGGATTCAGACTCCAAAACATATTATCGTTGTGTTGTCGATTATGATTATGATCGAGATTTAATTATATGACATTGGGTATGACTCATCAATGAATGACTACATGGTAGTCACATGCATTGGACTATCCACGTGCAAATCATTTGAGCGTAATGGACGGACGTACGTGGCTTGCTCCCAATATGCTGAAATTTTGGCAGCTGATAAGAATAAAATACTGGTGAGACTTAATGACAAAGGGAAGCTGCTTAACCATCACTGTTCACATTGTAAATATGGTGTACAACCAAGTGGCATATAAAGAGAGAGTCTGATAAGAATAAAATACTGTGAAACTTAATGACAAAGGGAAGGTGCTTAACCATCACACTATTCACATTGTAAATTTTAGTAAGTTTTTTTTTATAAGTATTTAAAATAAATAAGAAAAAATGAAATAAAATGAAAATTTCCATAAATTAAAATAAATTCTTTATTAGTTAATTATTAGTTAATTTGTAAATGTTTTTTTATCTTTTAGAAAAAAATATATGAAAATATTACTGTTAAACAAATCCTAAATTCATTTATGTGATGTTCTTCTATCCTTTATTTTTCACCATTTTATATATTACTGTTAAACATGCAAAATAAAGTTGTGATTGAATTTATCTTGTATGTCATTGGTTGGTTTAATCTGTTCCTCATATTGATTTTGATAAGCCTTTTGCCACGTATAATGTCATAATATCCGTAATATTCCCATTCTAAATATTATATTCCTCAGTCCAGCTTGATATATGACCATGACACAAGAAATTTTCATGGTTAGCACTTAGCAGCAAACTTGATCTTTATGAGTACTGGCTGATATATGAAAATCATGAAAAATTAATTACGGGTTTTTACCCCTTGGGCTGTTTCATTTATTCTACTCTAACATATGCTGGTGGATTGGTAATGAGTCATCTTTCATGAATCAACTGTGCAATTATAAATATATCAATCTGAAGTGCACACAGTATAATTTCAGAATACAATAATCAAAGAGCAGATTAAGACAGGACTCATGCATATCAAAGAGAACCGATTCATGCTAGACTTTAGTTAGAGAAAAACAAGGTTCCATTAAAAAGAGAGAATTGTTTTTATGAGAAGTTCCTTATACTGCAGAAGGAAGACACGCAGTCCACACACACATATATTATGAATTTGAAGTGAGAGAAAAAAATTGTATAATTTTTCTCTAGTAACAAAGAAAAAGATGCTCTAAAATTATAATGATTTTTTTATTTTATTTTCTACAATTTTTTAACCTCTACATTCAATAAATAATATTTTTTAATTCTTTACTACAGACTAAATTTTGGTTATTTTAAAAGAATAAATAATTTTTTAATAGAAATCAGCTAAATTTTTTCGTAATTTTGGAGATAAGAATATATTTGAGTCGAAAGTGAATGAAGTATTCCAATTAAACATGCACAATCTACTGTCCTTAGAATGAATTCTATTTCTTACTAAAGATTATAATCAGGCATCTTCACTTGGTTCTGTTAAATATGTAGTCGGATAAATAACCAATTTTATTTCATTTATTTCTATTGAATCATTTCATTCCATTTGAGTGGGAAAAAACACAAGAAGCTGGCCTTTTGCTAGTTTTTGTTAATTTAAAGTGTATACACTAATGTAACCCAAAATAATATATATATGTACACCAATTTACCACAAGGAAAGATAAAAACTGAAGTAATAAATTAACTGGAAGAAAACCAACAGATGACAGAAAACTAGCTAACAAACTCTAACAAGTATCATTGCCCCTCTCGCGTTCTAATGTCAAATTAGAACAAATGGGAAAAATACCTGAATAAGAAATCAGATTCTTTCATAATAATACATTATCTAGATGTGAAAAGATGAACAGAATTTGAACATAACATGCAGATTAGAAGTAGAGGTGGTGAGTTCAAGAGTGAACTTAGGAATCAATAGAGTAAAAATTTGATCACTCATAATTGGTTGGTTCTTTCTCTTGGCCTCACAAAAAGCTTGGACTAACAACAATATGCTTCAATGGATTTGCCACGTCACCGCCACCGGCATGCTTAACAAACTCGGAAGGGGTGAGAAAACTGCCATGGCAAACACACACTATCCTCACTTCCTCGCCTTTCCCATACCGGTAAAGAAAGCCTTCTATTCTTTTCCCATTAGGGCCATCTCCTTTGGTGGAGACACAGGGCATGTCTTCCAACAAGTTCCTCACAATGTCTTTGGTTCTGCTTTGTGGTGGTGCATATTTGTTAGATTGACTTCTCATTGTTACAGCAGCAGCAGCAGCAGCATTCTTGCCCGTGTTGTTCTCAGCAACACCTGCTGGTGATTTCAGTTCGCTGTCTGGCAACAAGTTAGCACTAGTAGGGCTTCTAACATCCATAGGTGTTGTTCCTGAAGTGTAGCGAAAATCATCAGTTGAAAAATAATTTAAGATACCGCCCGAAAAAAATCATGTAATCCACTTCTGTCACCACCACTGATTAAAAAGTTAGAAGCTTGCAGACAGAACAGTAATTAGATAATAATATAAGTGTTGATTAATCAACTTGTGAATTGATATATAGCACGATTAGTAGAGGACAAAGCATGTCATGAATTGCAATACTTTTTGTGGTTACAAGTATGATTGCTTTGAGACATATACTTGAGCAACCATCCATAACCTCAGTTGCTAGAAGTGATGGATCAAGATAAGTGAAACAATGTAATTGAGTAAAGAATATACTTGTAAGAAAACAATGCTGTAACTCTTCAAAACAATGCCTACTCAAGTCCAAACTCAACTAATGCTCTGGACATTTTGGTGGCAATATATCGAAAGGGAGCAACTGCCAAATGGAAAATTAGTCAATTGAAAAAACAAATATGTAAACATACCTTTGAAACTAGTTGCACTTTTCATGATCATCAACATATTTACACAAGATTTTTTTTTGTTTTGTATAAAACAAGAATCAACCGCTCTCTGTAATGTTTAAGTTGTTACTATGAAAGCAAAGTTTTGAGTGAAAAATTTAACCACACTTTAGCCTACTATTGCCAAACCTAATATACAGATCATGAAGCTGTGTCACGGGCTCAAATAATACTCAAATACATTTTTCTAAACTAGTTGTCTCCTTCAAAAATATTATCCATTTCTTGATTATCATTCTAATTATCATTACGATACTAAATGATAAATAATATTTAAAGTACTCGGATTGTCTGCAACCATCCTTCCTTTATAGGATTTATACCTGATGGTTATAAAAGGTGAGAATATAAAAATAATGTTTTTAATTGGGGTTATTAAAGGTAGATATTTTGCTAATAGAGGATCCAAACTCTTATTTTACTAATCCTATTCATTTTTCTAGCCTAGGGCAAAGGAAATTGAAATCCTTTAGTTGTAAACTTGATGCTTCTTTCAGGTTAAAAAAATTATTTCCTTTTATTTAATATTTTATATGTATGTTCCTCTCCAGTTTCATGTTACTCAATATTCTAGGTCCAGGTTTTAGAGACTTCTCAAAATAATAAGAATCTCCCCGAACGCCCAAAGGATCATGGTGAAGTGCTTTACTTTACATACCAGCCAGTACGGATGAGGGTTTTATTTTTAGATGATGTTATTTTTCCACATAAGACATACCAGTAGCATATACTACCGATTAACAAACTAATAATTAAAATCCACAAAAACTCTTGAGAGGTGTTTAATCTTGAAATGTGTTTTACGAATCTTAAAATTAAACTCCAATTCCAGCTTAAATAATAAGACAAATATTAATAAGTGTTCTTGGTGTTGCTTAGCAAGACCCAAATAATAATACTCCCAGGTGAAACGTTTTGTTGTTACAAAAATTACCTAGTAATTGCTAAATTGAACCAAGACAAAATTTTGATTAATATTTACGAGGCACAGACAGGATCTGACATCTGACAGTGAATCCCACAAGTCGGTGATTGCTCCATGTGACAAATACAATAAAATCCAAAAACTCACTCATTTGATCAATTCATGCAAAATTAGCATCGATCTAAATATATATAAAAAAAACAGTAAATTCAATTTTCATTGCCATAGAATTGAAAAGTTAAACTCGTATGGAACAAGACACGATCTGGCATGAGACGTGTCAAATCCAATTTCTTTCGTATGAGATATATTTCCGTTAAATGTTAGTCAGGTGGCTTTCCTTGGCTTCTCCTAAATTTAATTCTTCAGTAGAGTTGAAAATTATTAAGAAAAAAAAAGTAAACAAAATTCTCACTTTTCTGGCTTGATTGATACTAATAAATATCCTAAAAGGAAAACACAAAACAGGAAGAGAAAAATAAAATGAAAAGGACTAAAAACCAGAACAAATAAAGAAAGAAAGCAAATGCATTAACAAATACACAAAAAAGGGGTAAAATAAAATAGTAGTAATTAGTAATTAAATTACCTTGACCCTGTTGATACTCAGCTTCTGAAATTCCGGAAGAACCAATGGAAGCCTGCGAAGGCGAGGGAGGTGGCAACGCTTTTCCACTTCCCTTCTTCTCCTTTTCACTGTCCCCACTCAAGCCGAGTCCACAAACACGTGAAGTCAACGACACGGTCCTCGCCAAGGGTGGTGCAACCTCACCGTACCCCCCTGCACCTTGCTCCACCAGATTGCTCCCTTCGGACCCAACAACAACAACATACCTCTGTTGTTGTTGTTCTCTCAAGGCTTTCATGTTCCTCTGCTTCTCGGAACGCTTCCTACGTGCCTCCATCCGCCGCAGCGTCTGCAACTCCTTCCTCTTCCTCCACTCCTCCTCCGTTTCCGTCGGAAGCGAACACGTCCTCACCAGAGACCCCGTGCACCCCATCGCAGCATATCCCATCTCCTCGTCGCGCACAAACTCCGGTATCGAGGTTGTTCTCTTTATCTTCTTCGCTGTAGGGTCAACCCCAAATCTACCATTCAGCGAAAGGCCGAGACTTAGTTCCAGCTCTTCTTTCTCATCCTCTAACTTCACCACTGGCATAGGCAAATTGTGGTGGTGACTGTTGTTATTGTTATTATTATCGTTGTTCACTCCCACGAAGGTTCTTAACAGATCTCGCGGGAAATTGTTCATTGAAGATTGTTTTGTTGAAGAAGAAATGTAATGATGGTGGTGGTGATGAGGGTTGTCTCCGTCTTCAACTTCTGCCATTTGAAGAAGAAACTAAGAGACGGAGACAGGGACACGAGAGAGATGATGATAATAAAACCTCGGAGAAACGTGAAATTCAAGCGTGGAAATTGTTGGTGGTGGTAACTGAAGACGACTCCGGAGAAAAACCGACCAATTCATACGTTTTTGTTTGAAACAAAAGATTCTAGTTGTTCTACATTTTCTGGGTGTGTTGCTGAGGATATAGAAAGGCAGAGAGAGAAAGAGAAAGGGAGAAAAAAGAATTTTTTTGAGATAAAAGGGAAAAGGAGAGAGAAAAGGCGAAGAGGGGAATATGGGGGGGGGGGGTGAATTGAGGGGAATGGGCTTAGGGGATAAGGGGGCGACACGTGGAGGAATGAGGGGGGTTTTGGAGGGACACGCGGCGAGAGGAGAGGGTGGTGAGGTGGCGCGTACGAGGCTAGTGGTGTTGGGTAGTGGTTTGTATGGTAGTCTTGTAGGACTAGGAGAAGGAATAGAGTTGCGATTTTCGATGATAGACACGTGTCGCGTGAATGGGGAGAGTCAAGGAATTGAAGGTGCACATGATGGAATGACAACGTGACACATATTGGTTATGGCTAGACTACAATACAAGATAACGTCCACACCCTGCTTGCACACACTATTCTTCTCCTCACAAAAAAGAAAAGAAAAGAAAAGAAAAGAAAATCATATTTTATTTTTATCTATTCACATGAATGAATAAGAATAATGAGGCCGAGTTTTCATATCATCTATGATCTTTTTTGTTTTTGTTGATATCATCTCTATCTATATGATATCTATCAGAGATATCTCTATTTTTTGGATTCTAAATTTTTTACAACTTCATTTTTTGTCTCTCTCTCTCCAATGATCACACCATTCCAACATATAAAGGTCATATATTCTATTCCATCATTAGGCTTATGCTAATTGGTTAGTATATCATTTCTTTAACAAAATAAATTACTTTATCATTTCATTTCGATCCTTTATATCAGTTATTAGTTATTTATATTAATAAAAAACATAATTTCATTATTTTGTATATATATTTTACCAAATCATTTTATTATATATTATTTTTTAATTTTTATTATTTCTCTCCTAATAATTATTATTACTCTCATTTTGTTAGTTTTTTAACTATTTTTTTTATTTTTAGTTAAAATATATAAAATGACACAAAATGTCTCTCTCCACCAGCACTAATAAAAAACTCTATATAATTTCATCTTGATATCTTATATCAATTATCAATTATATTACTAACATGATATAATATAATTAATAAAATAACTTTTTTAAGCATATGATCATAACTTCAAATTCACGCTATGTATATCAAAAAATTTATGTTAAAAGATATCGATTTCTTAAATAAATCTCATAATCTTAAAAGATTAATTCATAATTTTCGAACAAAAGATATCTTATTTCACCAAATTTAATTTATCAGTTATATTAATAAAAAAAATCACCAAATGTCTGTCTTTCTATTAATGGGTATAAGAATAACTTTAAATTTTATCATAACATTTAAATTTAATTTTTATTTCTTTTTATACAGTATAAATATTAAATATATTTTATATTTATAAGAAACTAAATTATAATTTTAAATAAATAGTGAAAGATTTATTAAAAAGTATTTTAAATATAATAGATTTTATGTAAATTAGCTTGCGCATGTGAGTCTTTTTTTTTACTAAGTACTCCTTCCGTTTACGTTGAATTGTGTTTTTGAGATTTAAAGATGAGTTTAGTTTTTACATTAAGTGGAAAAATTTTTATATTGAAAGTTAATAAGAATTTATAATAAATATATTTTCTAATATAATTATTATAATAGAGATATAAAATGTCTTACACTGAAAATTATTTAAAAATTATAGTAGATATAATCTTTAAAATAATTATCATAATTTATCATACTCCACCAAAAAAAAATATTATAATTAAAGGTCTTAGTTAGAAATTAGAAACAACATTTTATTTAATATTTTCGGGGAATATATAGATTACATAAGCATCATGGAAATATGTCATGCACTCGTGCCCTATGATCAGTTGTTTGATTGATTGGAAATTAATTTTCTGTCTCAGTCAAATACTGTGAATAATAACAAATTCACTGCGTTTATTAATGGAGGAGGGACTGTTACCCAGCTACTCCTTTCTTTTTCTGTACACAACTAGTTGAATGTGTTCAATTCGAATGCTGAATCACCCCACCACTTGCACACTTTCATCGGTTAAGACAGCTTCTACCAGCTTTCTTTGCAAGTGCCTGTTCTTGCTTGTTTGTCTTTTTATAAGTAGGTCTTCTAAACTCTTTCAACTTGAATTCAAGTTGAAAGCCTTGGGTTGCAGACGAATACAATGTTGTTTTCTTAAGAAAATAATCTTGGCTTTTAGGGGTTGGTTGAGTGACTTCAATAACCAACTTGATTATTTGTTTCTATATCCTTTCTCTGCCAACATGTAAAGTAAGGATGTGTTTGCATTATAATTAATAAACTATAGTTTCATCTAACCAAAAAAGTAGTTTTTTTTAATATTGTTTTTACTTCTATTCAATTTATAATTTGAGACCTAAAATTAAGTAAAAGAATAAATCCTCATCAATCATAGTTTCATCAAATGTATATTACTTGAAAGTAAAACTAATCAGATTATATTTAGATAATCATTGCATCTCTTTTCTAAATATGTTTAATTAGCACTCAAAATTATTTTATGAGAACACGTCTTTTATTACTTTGGAGCTTTGGTAAATTTGTGTTTTTGGTTACATTTGTTTTATGAAATGAATTTTCATTTTAGGGCACAAGATTCCTAAAAACATTCTTAAGAATGGTATTCTTTTAGAGAAGAGCTTAAGAATATTCTTGAAAACCTCTATGTTTGAAATATATTTATATCGTTTAAAAAGCTATTTTAAATAATATTTTATTACAGAATATAAGCATCCTAAAATAAATAAGAATATAAGTTTGACATGAAAATATTTTTTCAAAACTTCTAACAAACCTAAAAAAAAGTATAATTATTTTAATATTTCTACGAATAAATAAATAAATAAATAACAAAGAGCTTGAAACAAACATACAACTTATCCAGAAACTCAATCGCTTCCTAAAATTTGTGTTTAATTAGCAGTAATATCTTGAAACTCGCTTAGAATTTAAGTTCACTGTCCTTGAAAATTCTATCAAATATAAAAATACGTAATAAATAAAATGAAAATGAAAGTTATTTAGTTAAAGAAAAAAAAATAATGGTGAAAGAGATAAAAACATGAATGGGAATAGCTGAAAAACAATACAGCAAATTCCATTCATTTTAAAATTAATTTTTCTCTAAATTTTTTCTATCAAATAATCTTAATAATTTTCATTTATTATTCTCCCTCAATTTCTTATTACCTACCAATTCAAAATCTTTCAGTAAATTAAGAATAACCTCCATGTTCAAAGTCTACCTACAACTTATTCTAATGGTTTTCTTATTGCAATACCATTAAATGGTCCCAATTTTGAGAACGACAGTCCCTTCACACAACCAAAACCACAAGTCCAGAGCAATTTTATCATTAGTAGGAATCTTTTTTCAATTGCACATCACAGGGAATTTCAGCAGCGGCTTCAAATACAATATTAGAAATTACTACTCGTGAAACCTCAATATTCACCGTCTTATTAGCTAAATAACAATTGACGTATAGAATACGACTGTTTGCTTTTTAGGAATTTTCATAACCCTATCGTGCAAAATTAGATATACATTTGAAATGGGTGCTAGGAAATAAAATGGTCTCAATAAAATTACTATACTTTTTTATGCATAACACTCATGTTTTGTTTATGGCAAAAAAGATTAAAAAAAATAAATTAATTTAATTCTTGAGTTCCTACGTATGAAAAACATCTCTCAAGTCAGTCTCTTAAATAAATTTTAACACTTCAAAAATTTAATTTTTAATTCTCACAAAAGAAATACTCTGGATTAAAAATAAGAAGTAATTATTAATTCAATATATGAAAATTAAGTTCAGATTCGTTTCAATAAACTCAACCTGTGTTATCGGTATCGCGCACACACACTCTTGTGTAATCAATCATTCATCTGACTTCCATGGATGCGATAGAAATAAATCAATTATTTATCATTAACACTTGGTATAGAGTATTCGTTAATTTTTCTATTGTCAATTTGCACTAGCTTTCTTATTATTTTATTTTGCATTATTATCACGATCCCCAAGTATTGATCATTCCGTTCAAGGTTCCGTTTTCATTGAATTATATTTAAGTGATTGTTTACAGGAATTTGTTGTACTATAGAAACATCGTTCAAATCGAATAACAAAATATATTAACGTGTGGTCCATTTAGGGTTGTGTGTTGACTTATGATTGTCTGCCTTCTATTCGTAAACCAGTGAAATTTCTTTACGTTTTGCTTCTAGTAGATTAGCTCTTAGGATCAGACAATTCATGTATAATAATGTAAATGATCACTATTGCATAAAGTTTTAACGTTTTGTTTACAATAAAATTACTTTTCGTTTTCATAAACTTAAAAACTCTCTAAAAATAACATATTTTTTAGTATCTCAAAATTAGATGAAGTTTAATTTTAATTCTTTGACTTAAAAAAAATGATTTGTGATCTCCAAAATTTGAAAATAGTGCATTTTTTTTATTCCTAATTAGTGATTATATGGGTTGTCTCTAAATTAAAGCAACTAAAAATGTCTATACTACAAGATTGTTTAAATAGATTATTATTTCTACACCTTATAATACTACAGGGATTTAAGAACTTTACATAAAATATTACTTCAATGTTAAGATTATTAAAATAAGTTTTTAACTATATTTTTCTTACATTCCTCTTATACTTTACCTAAAAATTACCTATTTATTTATATAAAAACAATAAAACGACATTATTTAACGTCACTAGCATAAAAACACACTTCCTCAAATGCTTTAGTGACAATTTCGGTAAACAACAAGTTTATTATCATAGTTATTTATATAAGCAAAAGTGTTATAGATGTTTTATAAAGTTTGTCCAAATTTGAAGAATTTAATATACACCTTTTGGTTGGTATTTGGTAATTTCAAGAGAGAAAAATCAAAAAATCGAAATAAAAAGAAGAAATGGGAATGAAGAGAGTGGGTATGAGTAACTTTCATTTCTATGGAAGTGTCAGATAACCATCTTGCATTCGTTGGAATAAGAAGTTAGACAAGTATGAGTATTTTTGTATGAATTCCTGAGAATCAATAATATATGGGAATATATTTTTAAAACTTGTAACAAATTTTAAAATGTGGCATTCCCATGTTTACTTTCTCGAAAATGATTTGTGATACTTTGAAACAAACGCCACTTACTTTCTCGAAAATGATTTGTGATACTTTGAAACGGGGGTTTGGATATAGTAAAACGGGTTAGTATCTTATAACGTGATAAATTAAAGTTTAAATTTTTTTATAAGAGATATATTTTATATTTAGTATTTGATCGAACTTTGAATAGGATTATTTTTTTGAAGAAGAGACATATGAAAAAAATATTCAAATCAAAAAGGAAATTCTTCTCTACCAAACCAAAGGTTCATTAATATAAATTCCAAAATAAATAAAAAATAATCAAGTTGTAGAGCATATCTAATGTGTTTGAATTTTGGTAAAAATTACGGTACATAAAATTCTATATAAATTTAACAGATAAAATAAGAATGATGATGTTTTTGTAAACATACATTTACCTCAAATATATATTTATAACCTTCTACTCAAAATGCACACTTAAAAGTGGGGAAAAAAATGAGATGAGGCAGAAAAGAAGGCCAGCAAAGCAAGGGTGGGAGGGAGAGAAGCTGAAGCCCCCCACAAGTCCCAACCAAACCAACCATAATGGCATATATATGTTTCACTTTCTCGCTTTGATTTTAAATTGCAAGTTGTGTGACATAAAAATGAGGTACCGAAACGTGGACCGTACGTATAGAACAGAATGATTTAGATCGGACGGCGGAGGAGAGTTGTGGGACAGACAAGGAATCTCCGGACAACACGGCAGCAGATCAGATTGAGGATTATCAGCGGATCCCGGTGGTGGGGCCCACCGCAGAGGAGAGGCCAACTTGCACTTTTTTTAATAATAGATATTTTTATAACAATGATTAAAAAAATATTTATTATGAATAATATTATAAAAAATATTTAAAAATATAGATAATATAATTTTATGTATTTTAATAAAAATATTTACTTTTAAATTTGTAAATAATATTTTAAAATATAGATATTTTTTATTTTAATAAAAAATATAGATAATAAAGAAGAGGTAAATCCTGACACATCATATCAATTATATTTTAATAACTTATTAGTTGATCATAAATTTAAATTTAAAAATAACATATTTTTCTTTTCTTCCCGTAATATGAAACCATTTAACAACTAATTTTTTTAGTTTTTTTTCTAATTAATATTTTAAGATACTGATTAGCCTTTATTTTTTGTTTTTGTTTTTAGCGCGCTGCTGCAGCGGGAGAGTGCCACGCGTCCCTGCACGGTTCAGGAGAGGACCAAGTTGCACACACGCGGTGACGTGGCTAACGTGATTGTGGTGAGAAAAGCGTACGTTGTGTGTCAGAGAGACGTGACGGGTGGAGCTAGCCCCCTACAACTAGCGAGTCGTTTTTATTTCTTCTCTATGTTGGACACGTGTCTGTTTAAGGTCGCACCCATCCCTGCTTTGCTGTATCCCTTTTACTTCCTTTTAAAGCTACTAGTAGTTGTAGAAATTTCAAATGAAAATGACGTTTCTCTCAAGCAGCCAGATTTTTTATGAATCCTAGATTTTTTTTGGTTTGTTTAGAAGATGAGAAGTGCTAATATACTCTTGTGAACAAAGTCTGTGTGTTTATACAATAATAAAAAATTGATTAAAATATATTTTGATGCAAGTAAGTTAATAATTTTTTATTTGCTATTATTGTAAGGTTTTTTTAATTTAAATTTTAGTTCAGTTGATAATTTTTAATTTTGATCTGTAAATTATTTTATTCATTTCCGGTATAAGTAAATTTATATTTTTTAATTTAGTTAATGTAAAATTCTAATTTTTTATTTGTAATTTACACAAGTTCATGCTTACAAGTATCAAAATTAAAAAATATAAATTTACATAAACTAAAAATGAAAAAAATATTTTAGAGATAAAAATTGAAAAATACAAATTTACAAAAATTAAAATTAAAAAAACTAATTTACAAGAATAAAAAATAAAAAAAATATTAACTTATAAGAATCAAACACATATTTAAGTTTAAAAAGTGTGTTGCTATCATTTCTATTAGAGGAGAAAATATTCAACAAAAGAAAAAGAAAGATGGAAAGAATATATAAATAATAATATTTTTTTATATAAAACATAAAAAAAAATCATATAAAACATTACATATCTTTCACATTAACCTTTCCTCTGCGAAGATAATTTTTCATATAAAACATTACATAAATTTTTAATTTGTGCTAACTTAAAATATATGCATTGTCCTGTAGGTTGTGCATTGTTTCTTGAGTTTATTAATTCAACACAATTTGCATGCTACTAAAATTGCTTGCTTTGGGCCTATAAATTTGCGTCATATGGTTGAAGAAAACGTTTTCGACACTTATTGGATGAGTTCATCAAACTAGGAAAAATACTGACATTGATATTTTTTTTCACATTCTAAGACATATATACATGTACCAATAGATCTTTCCTAATTATATTCATACCATATCCAAACGGTTGATGCATTCAATCAATTCCATTAATTTGACAATTTTCATAGTAGATAATATTGCATGCAAATCAGCATTTTCATTTTTTACTATCAGTATGTAATTGAGGAGATATGACCCATTTAAATCCAACTAATAAGTATTGCATTCCCGTCTAATTTTCAAGTCAAGTCACAGCGTTTAAAATTTAAAATGCAAATAATTATTGCACCATTTACCACATTATCTTCACCCTTTACCAATGTACACATTTAACTGCTCTTGCTCTTGGTTATTCACCCAGTTTCCATTTAATTCTTCCTCTGCAGCGCCTTCCTAGACAGATAGCATATAAAAAAACATAAAACTTTGACCCAAGTCATTCCTAGATTTTACAAGTATATCAAAAAGCAAAACATGGAACCAATAATAACCCTTTTTAAATTGAAAATCTCAACTTAGATATAAAAATGTTGCATCATAGCAACAAATAAAAAAGGACTGATGGTTAACCTACTACCAATTCCAGTCATAGCATCTGTTTCAATTTTTAAAAAGAAAAGACTATATCTATTCCTGATCACTACCATCCCACTAAAATCATAGCAATAATAACAACTAGAAATACTACAACTGTGCAAATGCAGTGAAAGAAACATGAGAAACTTTGGAAGGTTGAGAGTGACCAGATAATTCCACGGATTTCCATGCCTGTGACTGACCCAAAAAAGGGGGTCAAAAACCTCCCAAAAATCATCCCAGTATTTCAGTTAGAAACAGCATTTTGTTTTTGTCCACTTGACCAGCCACCTCTCCCTCTCCCTTGGTGATAACCTTCTCCATGACCACGACCTCTACCAGAAAACTCGCCACGGCTTACATAATCATTTCGACTGTATCCCCGACCACCACCATAATTCCCACGACCCCGGAAAGAGTCATTTCGTAACCCACCCCTACCAGGTGGGATTCTAGGTCTTCCAGTACTGTTAATGCCACTGCCAACTGAAAGAGAACAAACAGCATTGTCAACTATCATGGAGCTCTTAATATAATAGCAGTTGGTTCTCTCTCTTTTTATTCTGTTGAATGAATGACAACAATTTTATTTGTAATAGTTAACTTCAAATTACCTCGGGTAGTGGTTCTCTTTATCTCAACTACAGCTTGATGCCCCCCAATCGGAACAGGTGAAGCCTGAGAAAGTAAACTAACTGTCTTAAATAATGAACAAAGATCTGAAGATTTTCACATCAATAAGTAACAAATGAGGAATCATATACAAAACACAGACAATTTCAGACATAATATAAAAATTATGTATATTATGATGGGGCAATACAAATTACAACAACCAGTCGACTGTTATACTAGGCTGGAAAATCATGCTGCATTCCATTCAATTGACCATTTGGCCTAATATAATACTCTTTCCCTTTGGAGACAAGGAGGAGACCATAGATTTGCAGGTAATATGTGACCAACAGTAAAAATTATAGCAGCTAGCATACTGAATATTAATGATGGTCAGAATTCTATTCTCAATAGCAGGGTAGTCTGTTCTAAATGCTTAAATATGTCCAACCAACCCAGTTAGGCCCTTTTATTAAAGAAAGATGACACAGAATTTTGAATTCATTTTATTTATGGGCTTATCTTTCAACTTCCTCGATTTGAACCAGAACAAAAGCCAATACTTATTTTGAACAAAGGGTTCAAAGCTGGTTCCCCAGGTTGGATGACCAGCAACTCCACCGTTACATCAATCAATGTACCCTGCTCCAGATTCAACAAGAATAAAGGATAAAAAAAGCCAAAAAAAATGCATCCAATTGAAAGGACTCTATAGATAAATTATACAAAAGAAAGCGGGAAAGGGGGAGGGTTCAAAAACAGTGGACCAGGGCTTAATTGCCCAAAAATTAAAAAATACACACAAGAGGAATTGGCATTTATGAGAATAAGTGCAAATGATAGAACAAGACTCCCAGCCTCCAATGACTTGGGAAGGTCAGATGCACACAAGTGGAATTGTGTGTATTTTTTAATTTTTGGGCAATTAAATAGATATACAGGGTAAAATATATTTTATCTCCATAAACCCAAGAATTATCCCCCTTGATATCCAGTGAAAATGTTAGTTACATAGTTTAGAGTTAAAACAATCTTTTTTTCTTGTTTCATGTGCCTTGTGATTTGCAGAATGAGCTGAAGTACAAAATTTGGTTAAATCATTCCTAAATCTGCATCAACAATTCAAAATAAACTGAAGGAGCTAAATTTATCAGAAGGCATGGCTAAAAGCCACAAGTTGCAACCGTCAAAATAGCTTAAGCTTGATCAATTGGAAGTTAAGTAAGGATCCATTCTAGGTAGCTGACACTCATCTATGTTAGTCTACTGTGTGGTCAACTAGGAAGCACATGTCTAACACTAGTACAACTACCTTTGAAGTTTTAGTGCTGGCTGACTAATGATTGTTGTAACTTCTGGTGAGGTAGGATATCTTCTTTTGCACAAAGTAATTAATGAAAGGAAGTAATGCAAAGGAAAGATGGGAAGGAACAAAGATTGGAAATACAGCTACAACATTTTTTAATACAATGGATAGTACTTGATGAACAGTAGTATTTTATTTAACATTTCATGTCATATCCATCCCTAAAGTAAAGGGCATTCATTAAGTGAAGGGAAGAAAAGCACAATACTAAATTGAGTAAAACATGAAACAACTCAAAAATAGCAGAAGGGGAAAGCAAGTTGAATTCATCAGCTTAACATCGGGAGAACTTCAGTTTGGACATTTTACACCCGCCCCTCTCTCTGGAATAATAGTATGAATCTCAAATTCAGTTTGTACTGAGAATTCAAAACACAGCACCATCCTCATACAGTTTAGGCATTAAAATTGAACTTTAAAGACTTCAAGAATTGTATTTCAGCACAAAATGATTGGATTGTCATTTTGCTTTAATTTCTAATTTAATGGATCCATAAATTAAAAGTACCATAGGTTTTCCCTAGATATGTACTTTCCAACAATTGTCTAAACTATGATACATTTTTCAATTTCTTTTACTCTTCCACAAAATATAAAATGTTTCAGGTTTTATTTGTTATGCACATCTGGTTCTTTACTCTCAAGAAAATATCATTTTATTATTCATAATATTTTTTGCAAATACTAAATCCAAATTCCAATAGTAGACAAATGAATTAGATGCCATAGCAAACCAGATGAAGATGGAAAAAACCCTGAGAACACTAAACCAAGATATTACTAAACAGTAATAGCATAGGACAGATTAAAGATCTGCTATTGTTTTAAAGAATACGTTTACTGAAGTTAAAATAAGGGATACAACTTATTCAAGTACCTCAAGCAAGTGCAGTACAGAAACTACCACCAGCTAGATGCAGAAGTAATGCACTACCTAGAATATGAGTCAGCTATAAAGGAGCTGAGTAGGCTGACAACTAGATGAGGGATGGTTGAGGTTTGTGTCAATAGACTATGTAAACAAGAGAATACGTTTAAGTTTCAAGTGATAATTTTTTTATAATTTTCTATATATAATTCTTATGCCAAATCATTACCATATATTGAGAGCAGTGACAGAATTATAAATTATATTTACAACAGCATCCAACTTGAAATACTCCCAAATTAGCAAGCAGCTTTGACAGAATAAATAGCATGATTAAAAGCCAAAATTCTAGAAATCTAAGTTATCCACTGATGAGGACTATACCTGAATTGCACTATTCATGGAATTTAGAGATAGGAACTCAACAAAGCCAAAACAGTATCCCTGCTGCTGTGACAACAAATAAAGTGTTTCCAACAAAACTTCATTAGGACTGAAGAAAAAGCAAAATGGTAATTTGAATGCGTTGTTGACCTGATAATCACCTTATTATTTCTGACTTGGATGCCTCCTGGCTTGATGGGCCCAAATTTCTTAAACTCCAGTTCCAACTGAGGAGCCGTCACATTTAAAGGCAAATTTCGAATGTAAATGGAGTGCCCCTCAACTGTTGGAAGAATTTGTTTATTAGAAGCACAAATATGTTTGAAAAATATTTGGCCGAGTTGCAAGCAGCCAACTTAATGACTTAAAAAAATAAAATGATAGATTGCTTTAAAATTCATTTTCTCCAGATTTTGAAACACAATACCAAAGCATGACATATGTGAAAATTGAAACAAAGAACATGTACCTTCCTCATGAGAATCACTACTTTCAGGGTTGTTAACACTATCCAAAGCTGCTTCAGGCACGTCAGTAGATTCTACTGACTCAACTACCTTGTTCTCAGTTTTGTTAGGCCCCCCTGACTTTAGTGTATCAGTAGGCACATAGACTTTAGTTGCAACTGAACCCCCTTTTTGGACTTTCACCTACAACAAATTTAATAAGCTTCGAAAACTGAATAACAACAGTGCTTATAAGTGAAAGGTTTCTAGCGATACTCACAATTGATGCATAAGACTTCTTCTCTTGAGCTGAAGAAGCCAATTCTGTGGCGTGAAAATCATCATTACCATTTGACTGAAAATGTGGTTCTACATTGTCGTCATTCTCAACAGGTATCTGTCTCTCATGATGATTAGATGGCTCATAAGCATTCTCAGCAACAGTTTGACCTTTGTTAACATGAGAATTTGTGGGGTCTGGTGCAGAAGAATCAGCAACATGACTGGGTTCTGTAAAGAAAGGAGAACAGCATGAATACAACTCTTGAATAAATTTTGAAAGAGAAGATACAATTTTTTGAATTATAATCTTGCCTGGTTCTGGTGTTACTGTAACAGCAGCTGCATCACCATCTCCAGTAACTGGAAGCAGTTCTGATGGTTCATGGTCTTCTACATACCTAAAAACATCATTCAGAACAAAATAGCCATTGTCTTGTGGAGCAAGAAAGAATGACTGCGCAAATTTTCTTCTCAAGTTATCCTTGCCAGTCAAGCATCCAGTCACCAGCACAGTCACTCCTTCCTTGTATGATTTTTGAGCATCTGCAGTCTTTATCTCTGCTTTAAATTCCTTGAAATTTAGTGATAGAATCTTCTCATTAATGCCCTGCACCATAAACCCTTAGACTTAGAGATCAGCAGAAAGCCTGAGATATATCTATTAAATATTTACAGAAGCACAATAAAATCTATATGGATAATGTTTCATCTTCCCAACTTTATAAAACACAAGGAAATAGAAGTATAACCCATCAGCTGCATGAAGCATATAATATGAACATGAACGGGATTGAAAAAAGTATTTCCAGAAGCATTAAAGTCTAGTGGATAGTATGAGCATGTAGCAATTTTAACTTGTAATTCAATAGCAATGAATTATAATGGACATCAAAAGGTGGCATTACTTTACATCTTACAAGTTACAATGTTGCTTCTCTGTGATGAAACATCTTTAGAAAATCAAAGGAAGCTATATAGGCACCAGTTTTGTGCCAGGAAACTTACTTTCATGGTCGTAACTGATGTCATCACACCACTGGAATCAGGACGGCTTATCACACTAGAGTCCTGGTAAAACCGATAGACCAAATCCGGTGAATGGTGAAGAATATGGTAATACTGCTCAACAAATGCATTACCAACAACTTGGGCACTGGGAGTAGTTGGAGGTGTTGCTGCTTGCAGAGCCATCTGTCCAAAACCAGTTGATCAATATTTGTAATGCAAGAACATTTTAGATACACATAAAAGTGTAAACAACTAGGTATCACATTCCATTTAGATCTAAATGGTCTCTACAAAAGAATTGCTCTAATGCTCTTGGACGGAATACAGTGGTGTCATTTGATCGAAGTAATTGATCTCACCTATTGAGAAAGGGCTTTTGTTTTTGTTGAGAACGAGGATGAATTATTTTCAATAAACATAATCCATATGTTCAAAGTTCAAATATGTATTAATAATAAAATACAACAAATCTCAGCTAGGCATAACATTTTTAAGATCACCATGTCAAGATACTCATTACCACACAGAGGTGTAAACAAGATATGAACCATATAATTGCTGTAGGTACATACAATCAATCTTCATCCATTGTTTTTGTAGGACTTGTAGGCACAATGGGATGAGACAAATTGAGACAAGGCAAGGCAGGGAGAAGTATTAGAAGATGAAACCTACCTTAATAGTCATCTGCTAGCTAGAATAAAGCTGAGGGGATTTGAACAATAGAAGCCGTCCTTAAGTAAAGTCTATTAATTTTACCAAGTTGGAGGAGGTATCAACAATTCAACATACTTAAACTAGTTGCTAATCCAAGACTTGTTATGCTTCAGTAACTGACCATGATCATTAATTTTCAATTATATGACCACTTGAAAAACTAATAAAAACAAGTAACACATAATGTTCATATAATCTATAAACAGTGTTCCCTATAATACTGAATGCAAGAAAAGGAACATGGTTAAAGTTGAAGACACATAACACAAATGGAAATTGGTTTTGACTAATCTTGAATATAATTAAAAAAAAAAGTTCAAAAATAAAATAACTAATGTTCATTCCCCCACAAGAGAAACTTGTGAGAAACTAAGAAAGACAGAATATAACTAAGAGAGAAGGCAACATAGAAAACGACAACACAGCAACACGCATTCTCAAAATTAAGTGAGATAATCTTAATCTATCATAACCAAACACATACACTCCAACGAAAAACAATAATTAAAAAGCCTAATTGTATTACTGTACTAGCCTCAAGCACATTACCCCAGACGCAAAGAGAAACAAAAACCTCAAATCTGAACCCTAAACCGAACTCACAGCACGAAACAAACAACACCCATTTGAGCTCAACGCCCCCAGCAACCGAATCAAACATTACCCACAACGAAAAATCCAAACTTGGAAGCAAAGAACAAAACTTCACAAACAAACACAGTCCACTTCAATCTCCAAGTTGCCACAAAGGCAGTCGAATCAATAATGTCTGATCAATACTAAGAATAATGCCATTGTCGGAACCGTTAACATAAGACGGGCGTTGCCCATTTGCAAAGATTAAGGAATTGGTTAAAAGGGAAGAGAGAGAAAAAAAAAGTGTTGAAATTGTGGAAAACGATGGAGACCCATTTGAGAGGAGATGAGAAAAGAGAGAATGGGGAGTACCTGGGAAGGGTGAGATTGCGAAGATGATGAGAGATGTCACAGTGAGAGTGTGGGATTGTGAATGTGAAGTGCAGAGGGAAGAGACCAACGGGAACAGCTTGCGCACGAAAAAAGGGAGTGTGCGAAAGCGAAAGCTACTGTGATCAGTGAAACGCTTAACTTACTGTGAAGTTATCATTTGGGTCAGGTTCATTTAGCATACGGTTAGTGCGGTTCACCACTTGGGAAACTGCCAACAACACAACTTACATTTGACTTGACTTTTAAGGTTAATAACTCTCACGTGTCACGTCCACGAATCATTTCATTAGTTCACAAGTCCTTTAATCTAATGTAGGATTAAAGTCTCGAAAAATTGAGTTTGTAAAAGCAATTTAAGTCTTGTTTTTACAAAACTAAATTTTAAGGCAAAGATTCAATGTATAAAAATGTATAAATGTACTTTTATAAGTATCTGAATATATATTATGAAATTAAGTTTACTCTCCCAAAGTACATTTAGCATCTAAAAGTAATTTTTAAACTATCAACTTAAAATGTCCCTGATCCTGGTACTTATAATATAAAAAGAACTTTTTAGATTGTTATTTTAAATAATAATAAAAATTATTATAAAATCTTCGCCAGCGTGATTTTTGATGAAATGATAGTATAACAAAACTTATATTAGTAAAATAGTAAAATTAAAAGTTAAATTCTAATTAGTTAACCCCCACGTTGCACCTTCACTTAACATTTTGATTATTTTAATTTTTGTTATAAAAAATGCTTCACTCCTAAGTAAATGATATTTTATAAAATTTAAAATTAAAATAGTTTGTTGTATAATTTTATGAATTAATTACGATATTAGTCTTGCATTATATCGAATAAGTATGCAGTTCATATAATTAAAATTTATAATAAGTAATTTTTTTTTATATATAAATTATATATTATTAAAAATTTATAATAAAAAATTGTCTTTTAACATATAAATTATATTTTAGCTTTTTTTGCGCATCATTATATTGTAGATTAATAATGAATAATTTAAATTAATATATAAAGGTTTTAACTATTGACAATTAGTATTTTAGTATAAATTTTTTGAGCTTAAAAAATATTCGCAAAGCTATTTATATTTATCTTACTTCACACTCATAGAGAAAATGAGTATAAATTTGAAATTATTATCGAAAGAGATGTGAAACTTTGTTTTCCTCCATTCTACCAAAAGAGAGTATTCCATTTCTTCTCTTTTTTCCTTCTTGGACTGATATAAGAATAATTTCTATTTCAAGATTCGAGTTTAAATTTCTTTATATAGCTCTTGATTATGACTCTTATACTACATATAATGCATTGGTTTTTTTGCATAATGTTAAAACATACACTTTTTATGCGTTAACAACAACAAAAACCTTATTTCACATAATAAAGTTTGGTCACGTAAATCACATGATATTATTAAGCTTAGTTAAAAAAAAACAAATTATACTTTCACACATTCAATCAAATGTTGGATTTCTATTTCTCATTTTCCTATCAATTCTTCTTTTAATTCTTGCCTCGATTTTCAACAAACTATTTCGGTGGTGCTAACAAATAAATATATATTGCAACTTTATTTAGTTTATAACAAGCAAATTAACTATTAAATTGATCGCAATTTTAGTATTTAAGGATAGATCTCAATAAGAGACAAATGTCCTGTCAAAGGAGATATTTTGTAGCTCTGGAATCCTGCTTCCAAGAAAAGTTTCTTCCATTCTTCTTCACTTCTCTCTTTTCCATTAATAAGACACGCCATGTGTACATTCATAAGGAGCTTTAGTCTAGTAACTTCATGCTCATCTTGATTTTCGTTTATCACAACATCTATGACAATTACTTTTCCTCTTTTGCCTTTACTCGAAATAATAGCTTCTTTACAATTTTCTAATATCTTTCTGCAATCGTTGTCATTCCAATTATGTAAGATCCACTGCAAGAATACAAAAAGAAAGGATGGGTGATTAGAAATTTGTTAATATATAACTTCACACAAGAGCCATTATGATATTTTATGAGATCAGTGTAGGAATCAAGAAGATTAGTGTAGGAAAAAAAAATTAGAAAAAAAAATTCATAAAACTTGACTGAGATTAGTATAATTTGCTCATAAATTTACTGTAGCTGTGAACAAGTTTAGAAAATCTTTGTTTACACATGCATATAGACATACCTTAAGTAGAACTGCATCAGCCTTGGGAATAGATTTAAACATGTCCCCACCTACATGTGTCAAATTGTTGAATCCTGACAAGTTCTGATCTACAACATGTGGACGTTCCAACACAATGCATTTCAACTTAGGAAATGCCTCACAGATAATCTTGGCTGTGATTCCAGTTCCACCACCAACATCCACAATGGTCTCCAGTCCTTCAAAGACCCAATTGCAATCTCTCAACGCCAAGTTCATCATCTGAGAATCACTAGCCATTGCCTCATTGAATGACTTGTTATGTGCAGGGCTTTTATTGAGAAAGTCCCACAAGTGTGACCCTAATGAGATACCAAAGAGTGTGAGATCATCCTCATAAATCCACTTCTTCATTTGATGCCATGAACTTGAAAAAATTGGGTCAAGAAAACACTCAACTATTGGTGCTAAACAAAGGTCACTGCCTTTGACAAGAAGCTCTGATGCAGCAGTGAGAGCATATGCTTCCTTTTCTTCCAAGTTGTCATGGATTGTGACTATCTCAAAGAACCCATTGTGTGCTAGATAACGCATGAGACTCTGCAAGCCACTAACTTTATTTGGTGGAACTTGTAGAATTGACACCAATTTTGGAAGAGTAATGGGTTGACCGTTGTTGTGGATTATGTTTGGTATTCCAAGCTCAACCATACATTTAAGAAACATAGAGTCTACATGGGCATACATGTGTCTGTATAAGAGAAGTTGACCTTGAAAGATCTCATTTGCTTTACGGCCATTATTTGAAGCCATAATTGAATGTGAATTTGGTTTTGTGTTATGTGGTGTTTCAGAATTTGCTGCTGCCCTTTTATATAAAGTCTCAACAAGCTAATTGATTATATTCTAAATGCAATGAATATTAAAGAATGTTAACAAGTGCTCAACTTGAATGAATGCAATTATCTTTTCTATATATTTAGAGTGCAAGAGGCTGATATATGAATAAAATAGAGAGCTTATATAACTCTGTTTAGTATTTTTTTTAAGAGTTTACATTTTCAAAAGTTATTAGAAAATGACTGAATTGCCTGCCTTTTTATTTTAAGAAAACGTTTGGACGTACAGGGAATGGAAAGGGAAGAATATTATTAAGTTACTTCGTTACCAAATACTCGTTATAAGTAAAAATGTCTTTTAGGGTATGTTTTAGATATTGATTTAAAACAATTATTGATGAACAATTCTAAACTGCGAATTTCTAGCTAGATAGTAGTGATATTTTACAAATATAAATTGAAACCTTGGAAGAGAGAAAAAAAATGCATAATGGAAATCGTAAATTAATTATACTTCTTACAATTAAAAATTCTAGAAAATTTATGAATGGGTTAATTTGTAATATTTCAAAGATTACGGGTCGAGGTTAATTTGGAGCAATTAATAATGATACAAATCGCATTGACTTGCTAGTGTACATTAATTTTAGTCAGCGTGTAAATAATGATTGCGATTGGGAAAGAAATTCAAACTTGTAATATTTCAAAGATTAGTAGTGAAATATTTTGTAATATTGATTGTGATTGTGATTGTGATTGGGAAGAATTCAAACTGCAAATGAGTCAGGTCTCGAGGTTAATTTGGAACAATTAATAATGATACGAATTACATTTTGGTGACCCTGCAAAAGCTATAAGTTTTAAACAGCCGAAGTTAAGAAAATTGTTTCATTTCAATGAATTTTGTCCACCCCACCTAAAAAAATAACGAAAGTCTCACCGAGTAGTTGAAGAACATGATCATAGACCATGACCCTCCAGGAAAAAAAATATTAGGTAATCGTGAACTATTATTTTGTACCTCCACTCATAATATAGGATTTAATTATTTTTTACCTCTTTTATATTTAAATATTTAAATATTTAAAAATTAAAGCAATTACTTTTTATATAAGGGTTTTTTTAACGATTAGATACTATTTGCTTATTAAAAAAAATAAAAAATTACTTATTTTAAATAAAAATAATTTAGACAAACACATCACAAAATTATAAAACTATTTATTTGATTTAAGCAAACACTTATTTTAAAAATAAACTTAAACAAATTAGTCCAAGATAAGATTTTCTAATTTTTACTTTTTTATTTTCTGATGATGACAGGTAATAAGTTTATTTCATTTGTTATTATTATTTGGTTATTATCATATTACACTGTCTATTTCAACCATTTAACTATTTATATTGTTTATTTTATTATTTTACGTTATACTTCAAGATATTGATAATGTTAGATAATAGGTTTATTTTGTTTTTGAATACTATAATGATTGAAAGTAAAAGCATATAATTAAAATAATTGATATATAAATAAATAAAAATTACAAGTGTTTAAAATTGATTAAGAACTAAAATTAGAAATATCCAAAAAATATTTTTATTAATAAAATAAAATTAAAATTTATATAAAATATTACATAAATATATTTATTTATGTAATTTTATATTTTTTAGTTATTTTAATACATATTTTAATCAAACACTTATAATTCAATGACTTAATTTTACAATTTTTAATTATTAGTTAGCTTTTCAACGTTGATAAAGGTTAACTTTGATAAACTTAAACCTTTATTTGGTTCATAACATGCAAATTAACTAGTAAATGGATTGCAACAGTAGTATTTAAGGGTAGATCTCAATAAGGGACAAATATTCTGTGAAGGGAGATATTTTGTAGCTCTGGAACCCTGCTTCCATGAAGGGTTTCTTCTAGTCTTCTTCTCTTCTCTCTTTTCCATTAATAATACATGCCATGTGTACATCCATAACTCCATAAGGAGCTTTAGTTCAGTAACTTCACGCTCATATTGCCTTTCGTTCATCACGGTTATCTATGACAATCACTTTTCCTGTCTTGCCTTCACCTGAAATAGCTTCTTTACAATTTTCTAATATCTTCATGCAATCGTTGTCATTCCAATTATGTAAAACCAACTGCAAGAATACAAAAATAAAATGGAGGATTATAAATTTGTCAGTAACTTCATGTCAGGTCCATCTAGACATTTTTATAAATTTGAGACAAAACAATAATCAAAATCTCTTATATATAAATATTTTAAAATCTAAATATATATATATATATATATTACATAAAAAATACATGTAATATTATTAAAAATGATGTGCTTTATTGAATTAATTAGTTAATTAAATAAATATTTTATTAATAAATCTCAAAAAGATTTATCATATTTTTTTATTCACTTTACTCCTGTTATGATCTCTTGTTAACAAAATATCACCATTTTACATTAATGCTTACATATCTCCTTTTTTTTTTATTAATGTATTAATTTTTAGTTTTGTTTTTCTAATTTGAATTTTGAATTGTGGTTCTTATCTTGTTAATTAAAAAAAGTAATCACTTTATGCCTACGCATGGTTATATGTCTGTTATATGCTGATATGCTATTATATATAAGTTGGAATTGATTTAACGTGATTTTATAAATGAAACGCATCATATGCCCCCAAAAAATAATTAACAACTAACATAATATTGCTTTTTAATCACATATCACATCTAACTTGAATATAAAAAATGAGACAATAGTTTCAATTAATTTACAAAAATAACATTAAAATCTAGAAAGAAGAAAATTCACAAAACAATTTTCTGGACTTTATAAATTATTTAGGTCCCTCCCAATCCGGGTTATAGGCCATGGCCGATCTGCTTCATGTGGCATGTGATTTGTGATTAGGAATAAATTAAAAATTTGTTATAGCTAAACAAGTTCAAAAAATCTTTGTTTACACATGTGTACCTTGAATGATTCAGAGAATTTCTTTTTATAAATTTGATCTCATCTACTAATAAAATTAACATTCTAAAAGATAACACTTGTAGTTAAAAAAAAAATGCAAACCTTGAGTAGAACTGCATCAGCCTTGGGAATGGATTTAAACATGTCCCCATCAACATATGCCAAATTGTTGCATCCTGACAAGTTCTCTACAACATGTGGACGTTCCAACACTATGCATTTCAGCTTAGGAAATGCCTCACAGATAATCTTTGCTGTGATTCCAGTTCCACCACCAATATGTCCACTATGGATTCCATTCCCTCAAACACCCAATTGCAATCTCTAAACGCAAAGTTCAACATCTGAGAATCACAAGCCATTGCCTCATTGAATGACTTGTTGTATGCATGATCTTTATTGATATAGCCCCACATAGGTGCTCCTAAGGAGACAAAAAATAGTGTGAGATCTTCCTCATGAACCCACTTCTTCAACTGATTCCATGAACCTGAAACAGCTGGGTCAAGAAGATGGTCAACCATTGGAGCTAAACTAAGCTCACTGCTTTTGAAAAGTAACTCCGAAGCAGCAGTGAGAGCATATGCTTCCGTTTCTTCTATGTTTACTCTTTCAAAGAATCCATTGTGTGCTAGATAACGCATGAGACTCTGCACCTGACGAGTTTTAGTTGGTGGGACTTGTAGAACTAACGCCAACTCTGGAAAAGTAATGGGTTAGCCATGGCTGTGGATTATGTCAGGTATGCCAAGCTCAACAATCCATTTGAGACACTTGGAATCTATGAAGCCAAGCAAACGTTTGTACAAGAGAGCTTGATCTTGAAAGATCTCACTTGCTTTACGGCCTTTGATTAATGATGAAGAAGCCATAATAGCAAACGAATTTATGTTTTGTGGTGTTTCCGAATTCGATTTGATTCGCTTTACAACTACTACGTACGTACGTGATCCCTACTCAAATGTCAAACTATGGCTGTTGAATGTTGACTAGTAGTCTAAATGAAATGTACCATGCATGCAGTGTATAACTATGTTAAAGGGCCTTGTAATTGATTGAGTAGAACTGCTTAGATTATTATAATTTTTTTTACACTATCTTGATTCCTACAAATCAAAAAATAGTGTATAACTATGCCACGACAAATTAGTTGAACAAAAGGTTGGAGGCTAAAACTTTATACAACCCATAATATAAGTAGGAGTGTTCATAAATTTTGATTCATCAAAAATCGAAAAAATCAATACAAAAAAATTGAAATCCCGAATAAATCAAAAATCGAATGGATAAAAAAATTGAGAAATCAAATTTTTTCATTAGATTGAATCAAATTTTAGATTTGATTTTTAAAACATATCTAAACCAACCGATCGAACTTGTGTATATGTCTATATTTTTACTCTTAATTTATAATTTATAATATCACTCATTTTTATTTTTATTTCGTATATATTTATAAGATTATTACATAACGCATACTTATTCATGAAATTTTAGTTGAACAGTAATTTAACTTTGGATGAACAGTGATGTGCGTTGTGCAGTGAGGACGAGGGTTTGAATCTTAAAGTAAAATAATAATAAAATTATAAAGTTATTAAACTTGGAGAAACAGTAGACAAATGATGGTTTTAAAAAATGAGATAATGTGAAACCAATAAGAAAGAGTGTGTTTGAGAATATGATTCTAGCGTTCCTCTAAATTTTATATCCCCAAAACCATCAACTACATGAAAAATCAAATGCCGGAATGAAAACAAAATGTCCAAATAGATGGTTAAAATTTGTGAAAAGAATTTTTTTTCATAATGAAATGCCGCAATAGCTGTGATCCACAATGTACAAATTTAAATAACCATTCAGGATAATAAAGATGACTGTATAATTCTACTAAATCTCCGTAACAGAACTTGCTTTGTCTAAGAAGCTATTTAGTTCGTTTACTCTTTGCCGGGTTAACGCAGCACAATCCTGAAACCACAAGTATCGTTACAACTATAATTTCAAAGATCATTTTATATACGTACTATTATTTCACGCCCTTCAGTAAATTATTCATATCAGGTACAATACTAAACTTTACTGTTTTGTATCAACCTACTTTGTCATAATTTCACCCTTCAAATTTAAAACTCAAAATAAACCTCTAAAATGAATGAACATTTAGGAAAATATTGAATCAGAAAACTCTAGTACAATTAAACATTGAAAGATGATTTTGATAAATAAATTTGAACTTCAACCAGACAGAAGCAAGCCTAAATGTGGTCCCACTTTCATTATCAGTCGGGGCATATGAAGGTCTCAGAGGACCTCAAACATCTTATAATACCTCCGACCCTATTTATAAGAAACAAGTTATAGTGTAAAATATACTATCATTTATTTCTTATAAAAGGACCGGAGGTAGTATTCATTTAAATTTGGAGGACTGACTTAAAATTTTAAAGTATTTAGAGTATTTTTTTTAAAATTGCTCACTAATGCATCAATGTTAATGCTATAACTGTCATATTGTTCACATCGTTAGTTCCATTCCATTGAAATGTGCAAACTAACCTGGATAGCAGAAGTATAGGCAAGAACCGGCCCACCAGGCTTGTAAAGAGATATTAGTTGACCAGATGTATCCAAAACAACAGTCACATGGGTTTCCATAATGGATTCTTCTTCTGCAGTAGGATCTGCCAAGATGTAATTCTTGTGAAGTATGCATGTTAATGAGAATGGAATGCTTCTTAATGTAAGCTTTCTCTTCTCTTTATTGACTGGCTCCTGTGCTCGCTTTTGTTCATTTTCATCAGACACGAGTACTATTTTGCCATCATCATTCATGGCAACAGCAGGAATTTGCACTGTCAACGCAGAAATTCATATTAGACGAAACCAATATGGTGATACCACGACAATGTTGAAAGGCATCACATTGAGAACATCAACAGCAACACATAACTTCTCTTTAAGCACTAGAAAATCTATCTTTTGAATGATTCTGTTAGGAACCTTAGCTATACAGTAAAGAAGGAATAACTTTATATGAATACAAGGTTTACAATAATGACACAGGAAGTGTCCTCTACTAAAAAATCCAAATTTTTTTGATAAAGGTGACCAAGGGTTACCCCATAAGCATAGCACACAATATCAGTGCTATGGCGCCATTGCAGTGCAGAGCAGCAGCGGGCCACTACATAGATGCTGTCATGACTCATAAGGCATTTTGGTTGTTGTGGGTATCGTGGCTCCGTAGCACACAATAGTGGCACAATGTTGATGGGTTACATAAACTCAATCCTAAGACCCCCCCCCCCCCCCCCCCCAACAAATTCAGCAACAAACATGACACCCTTCTCTACTCTCTCTCCTCTTCTCCAACTGATTTATCTGTCTGTCAACCCATCTTCGCCAGAGACAACATCATCTCCAGCCATTCTGGTGACTGTGAGTGTGGTGAAGGATTGCAGCCTTTTCATCTCAACAGAACAAACTGGTGAGACTACGTTTTCTCTTTGATGGTCCTACCAGTCACCACCCACTATTGTCTCTTACTGTATAGATAGAAAGAATAACTATTTCATTCAGAAAGATGAATACAAGGTTTAGAGTAATACCCAGCAAACCCGTATACATCAATCTGCGGACAAAGTGTCCTTTGTTTCTACTAAAAAATCCAATAGTTTTCATAAAGATTACTGAGCGTTTCCCATAAGTAGCATCGTTAGCCAGTGCTACATAACAAGATATAACAATCTCCCAAAAAATACACTGACAAAGTAACAGAACAGAATAACAACTAAAAGATAAACATAATAATTGTAACAACCCTATTCTATCTAAGGCTGATATATCATCAGCTGGTTTATTTTTCTTCTCTTTGTTCCTAAATTTCCTCGTGTACAGTTTTCAAATGTGGGAGTTATTATTCTGAATAAGGGGTGTAACAGATTCATAATCTGACTGAATTATACTGAAGATGCATTACATACAATGAGATAAGGCAGCAACGGCAGAAAGTAATGCAGCATCAAAAAGAGCACCATCAGCATCCAAACAATAGATATCCTGCATGATAAAGAGGGCAGCATTCTGTCATTCAATAGATTGATAACAACACAATCAGAGCAAACAAACTAACAAAGTCAGTGTACCTCACACCAAATGAGGTGTGCTATACATTCTTTCAATGGTTGATACGTGAAATTTAGTTAATGTAGTCCATATACAAGCTTACCAGGTAAGCCATCCACGCGGCTTTTCCACTGACCAAGGACAATTCTTTCAAATCAATCATTTTGGAACTGCAGAAAAAAAGTATAGGTTAAAAAAAAAGGATAGGTTAATTTCAACTGGAGTCCAATTTGACAGATCAAACAAGTTATCCAGATTATTGATCACCGTGAATGTTAACATAGACCCTGTATGTTTGGATGGAGGGGCTTTTGAGGGAACGGGAAGGGAATGTAAAGTCTTCAATTTTTATTAGAAGGTTTCATGATAAATTGATAATCTATTATTTTATTCCTATTATTCTAAAAAACAATATTAAAAAATGTCAGCTTCAAAGAAAATTTTACTCCTTCCTTTTCCCTAAAAAATCCTGTGTCCAAAACATATCATTAAATGATACAAATACAAATCCATAAAGACAGCAGGAGGGGCAAACCATAGAAAGGATTTCAAATTGGGGGGAATTTTTTTATCTAATCTGCTAACCACTTTAAACGGCATACTTTCAGCTAAATGTTCCTACAATCTCACGATCACAATTAACATTCATGATTCAATGTACTTTAAAGTAAGAATATATCAAAAGATGTGCCAGGGGGGAGGCACAATTACTTCTGCACATCCTTGTTCAAAAAGGGAACATTTGCGTTGAGTATAAAGCTTACTCAAGGAAAGGAGGGTGAAGTGGCTTTGGAAGAATTCAAAGAAATAAATTACAAACAGATATCAACAAAAAATTTCTTCATATCTTAGAGCCAAATGTAAAACATTCCCTTTTTATTTTTCTTCTGCTTCCTTTTTTTATTTAGTGGTAAACAAAAGGTAGTTGGAGTGAATTTGATAGAATTAGTTTCTTGGATCATCTGAAATATTTGAACCTAACAGAGTAACACCAAAGATTAAAACATGCCTTGAAATGGTGTCGGACACCTGCTTTGACACCACCGGTGATGCTTCAGCTGGTCTGCCAGGCCTAACAATTGGAGAACAAATTGGAGGCATGTGGAAATCAATAGCTGAAATGACAGATATTAACATGTTAATTAATTTTATGGCATATGTGAGCAGAAGACTAAATAACTAACATATAAGTGGCCCAACAAGCAAAAGCCAACCTAGACAGCCCTCATCTGGTGACTCCAAGGACGGAGTCATAACTTCCATTTTAATAGCAGTCAACATAGTCTGAGCAGAGATCAATTATGAAATCGTTAAATCCATCCCATAAAAAAATCAAGAACCTAAATTCACAACGACATTTAACCAAAAAGACACAAGAATAGTGACTAACAGTTGATCCAATCTTCACTAGAGCAGACCCATTAGTGGATGCAACAGCACCTGATCAAATGAATTAGCCAACTAAGTTTTGCTCCAAGTGTGAATAACACGCTACATGCCAAAGATTTTGCAGATTGTAAATTAGAAGGAGAAAAGTAACTAACCAAGAGAAATACTTGTTTCCCTAGCTTTTCCAAGTGGTCTACCATCAGGCCTTATAGATTCAGCAAGATGACGCTCAAAATATCGAAGTGGAAAAAGGCGTTTAAAGGCATCAACCTCCATCTCCGATGACAAGTCCTCAGAAACATTTGGTAATCCCATATTTTTTCAGTTCTGTCAACATAAAGAAAGGCAGAAGAGTAATAAAAAATGAAAAAGTAACAATAGCTGCCAGAAAATTGAAAAATGGCATTCAGGTATTTTTTTTTTTTGGTTTCCCACAGATTTTCTCCTTTGCAGGTAATCCTGTTCAAGGTATGATCGAGCACTATATGTGGGCACCAGTCCCAACGGGGATTTGAACATTGGATCACAAGCCCCTTTCGCTAGACCCAATCCCCGTTGGTAAATGGCATTCAATTAAGTACATGGAAGTATTGCGGAATCATAAAACATGACCAACCATGTTTCTTTTTGTTTTTGTGTGTGTACAATTGTGGCAACAAGGTTAGAACCTAAGACCTTGTGCAAACTACTAAAATCCCCCTACACCACTTGGACAAACCTAGTGGGGTTACCTTGTTTCTTTCTCGAAACAAGAAGAGTACTAGACACTACTATAACACCTATGAATCAGATATAAAAGACGGACCAATAGATACTCAAAACCCAATCAGCATTTTCGAAACCTATAAAGGAAAAGCTACTGGTAATTGGAATAGACATTGTATCAAACACCTTAAAGGAATATAGAAACCAAAATACAAGGACCTAACAAACCAACGCTAATAATAAAATGAGCCTGAGATAAATAAATAATAATAATAATAATAACGGAACCAAATAACAGCAGGTTCTTACGGCAGTTAGAGCAAGGGTGAAGAGAAGAACCTTTGGTCGTTCCGTTGTGTCGAGACTCGAGAGAGAACTTCAAGTTGTGAACCTTCCGTTCAGTCGTAGAGAAATAAACTACGTAGGAAATATTGGTCTTTGAGTCATTAAAATATTGGATTGGTCCACTGGTATAATTAAAAATTTTAAACAGAATAGCTACTTCCTTAAAAATATTGGTCTTTTTGGGTACATATTCTGAACGCAACTTGGTTGGAATTGTTAGGATTTCACATATTCGAATATTTTCTATTAAGTGATTGATTAATTGTCACGATTTTATTTTAAATAAAAAGTATCTTAATGATTTATTAAATAAATAAAAAGTATTTCAATGGATTATAAGAAAAGTGTGTTTATTCTTTATGTATATATAAAAATTTATTAACTAATTTAAATTAAGAGGGAATTTTTTTTTATAAAAGCATTAATTCCTAATTATGTTTTTTATTACTATCTTTAGGTGTGTTTGGATAAATTTCTCTAAAAAAACTTCTAAAAAAAGAGAATAAGAAAAAAAATAAGATGAATATTTTCATAAACAAAAATAAGATCTTCATTTACTAATTTTTAGAAACTCATTATTATATCTTCTCTGAAAAATGAAATGATATCTACAAATTAATTAATAAAAAATTTATTTTAATTTATGTAGAAGTTTATTTTACTTTTTTATTCTAAAAGTATTTTTAGAAAAATTTACACCAAAATGGACCCATAGTATTTATCTACAATTTTTAACAACTTCTAAAAAAAAAAATTACAGCTCATAATTCACAATAACAGTGAAATATATTTTGAGTGTAAGTGCCTACAATTAGAATAAAGATCGAGTTGTTGTCGATTGATATTTGATGTAAGTTGCATTGCTCATCCCAAATTTGGGATGTAAATTACTCATCCTCCAGGTAGGGAGGTGTTCTAGTATAAGGTAATTTGGTTATTATTAGTTAGAAATAATTTGGATATGATTCAATTCGTTTAACCCCATAGTGTTCTTATTACTTTATTACTCTTCTTATATACTGTATAAGTTACACATGCATTGGCTTTTTGCATCATACTAAAACATAAATTTCCACACATCATAATCACGTAATATTATTAAACTCGGTTAAAAACTAAATTCAAATCTCATAAATATATCCATTCTGAGATTTCTTTTAATAAAACATACACTTTCACATATTCAATCAAATTTCAGATTTCTAATTCTCATTTTTTTCCTATCAATAATTATTCTTTTAATTAATTCTTGCCACATTTTCAACAAATAGTTTGTTGGTGCTAGCAAATAAACATGGCAACTTTATTTGGTTCATAACATGAAAATTAACTATTAAATAGATTGCAGCATTAGTATTTAAGGATAGATCTCAATAAGAGACAAATATCCTGTCAAAGGAGATATTTTGTAGCTTTGGAACCCTGCTTCCACGAAGAGTTTCTTCCATTCTTCTTCTCTTCTTTCCTTGCCATTAAAAAGACATGCCATGTTTAGATCCATAAGAAGCTTTAGTCTAGTAATTTCATGCTCATCTTCCTTTTCGTTTATCACAGCATCTATGACAATTACTTTTCCTGTTTTGCTTTTACCCGAAATAGCTTCTTTACAATTTTCTAATATCTTCCTGCAATCTTCGTCACTCCAATTATGTAAAATCATCTGTAAGAATTAACACTAATAATGGATTAGAAATTCGATAAAAACTTCATGTCAAGTCTATTCTGGCATTTTATAGATTTGGAATAAAACACTAAACAAAATTTCTTATATATATAAAAGGAATTTTAAAATATAAATATATTTTGCATAAAAAAATACACTCAGTTTTATTAAAAATGATATGCTTTATTGTATTAGGCAAATAACATTATGTTTAAGGTTGGCCTGCTTGGAGTGAGAAGTGAGTTATTCTTTGAAGAGAAATACTAACACACTCTTTCTAGTATATTTTATCAAATTGATTGAAATTTATTAAAAAATATTATTTTTGGTGGATTCCACATTTTAATCAATCACAAAGATAGTATTAGAAATTTTTTTGTCAACATTTCTCTTATTTAAAATAAACAGGTTCGGATTAAAAAAATAAATAAAACAGATTTAGTAGTTTAGCAAATCTTTGTTTAATTTACACTGCATACCTTAAATAGAACTGCAGAGGCGTTGGGAATAGCTTTGAACATGTCCCCACCAACATATGTCAAATTGTTGCTTCCTGACAAGTTCTCCACAACCTGCGGACGGTCAAACACAATGCATTTCAAGTCAGGAAATGCTTCACAGATAATCTTGGCAGTGGCTCCATTTCCACCACCAACATCCACAATGGATTCCAGTCCCTCAAACACCAACTTGCAATCTCTCAACGCCAAGTTCAACATCTGAGAATCACTAGCCATTGCCTCATTGAATGATTTGTTATATGCAGGGTTTCTATTAAGAAAGTCCCACAAATGTGATCCTAAGGAGATCTCAAATAGTGTGTGATCTTCCTCATGAAACCACTTCTTCAACTGATGGAATGAACCCGAAATATTTGTGTCAAGAATATACTCAACCATTGGAGCTAAACTAAGCTCACTGCTTTTGACAAGCAGCTCTGAAGCTGCAGTGAGAGCATATGCTTCTATTTCATGGATTCTTACTCTTTCAAAGAATCCATTGTGTGCCAGGTAGTGCATGAGACTTTGCACTTGACTAATTTTAGCTGGTGGAATTTGTAGAATTGACACCAACTCAGGAAGAGTAATGGGTTGGCCATGGTTGTGGATTATGTCTGGTATTCCAAGCTCAACAATGCATTTGAGACACTTAGAATCTACATGGGCAAACAAGTGTTTGTACAAGAGAGTTTGACCTTGAAAGATCTCACTTGCATTACGGCCATTGATTGAAGAAGCCATAATTGCAAACGAAATTTGATCTTGTGTTTTGTGCTGTAACAATATTTGGTTTGATTCGCTTTATATAATGCTACAGCATACGAATTGCTCCTAGTACGTGATCCCACTCCAATTAATGTTAAACTACGATTGTTGACTAGTCTAAATGAAACATGTACCATGAATAGTGTATAAATACGACTAGAAAATTGCATGATTTTCTAAATAGTTGTCCATGATTTTCGTCAAAGTTCCCTACTTTTTTTTGTTGTTTTATTGACTTAAATATATTTTTATCTTTTAAATTTGATTTCCATTGTTTTTAGTTCTTCAAATTAAAAAATATTTTTTTAATTCCTCAAATTCCAAAAATATTCTTTTAATCTCTCTTATAATCAAAATTCATTATAAATTATGCATTTAAATCATAAAAAAATAGTTAAAAGGGACTAAAAACATTTTTTGAAATTAAGGAATTAAAGAAAACAAATTAAAATTTGGGTGATAGAAAATAAAGATAACTCAAATTTAAGGGACCAAAACATATTCATGCTTTTTTTTATTGAACTTTTTAATCAATTAAAAGAAAACAATTATTTGATACTTACTTTTGTGAAGACTAATTTCGTAACATAGAGCATCTCTCGTATGACTATTCAACAGAGCCAACCAAGTTGGAACGCTAGTTAGTCCGTTAATAGACTATGGATGCATCTCTTTCTGTCGATGGGCTATGTTGGCGTTGGGTCAATGTAATAGCGACAGTGAAATATTAATGCTAAAATAGGCTGTCATAATATTAGATACAAATTGCAAAACTTGTTTCTTGATCGTTTAATTAATTAGGGGAATTTACCTCGGACTTCTATTGTTCATAAATTTTATAAAAATAATATTTTTTAGGAGGGATAAAGATTTAGAGAATTGGAAGTGAAAATTTTGATTTTTAGGAGATAATACTGGATTTTTTCATATTGTAAATATAGATGAGAATTTGGTATATCATTTAATGGTCCAGCCGATTAATTAATGGTATGTGACCTCTTCCAGTTCTGTCCGGTACATTTCAATTTCATTCAAAAAAAAAAATTAAAGATTGTGGGGGTTATGAGTAGTCTTATTGTCAGCTCTCTTTGTGAAAAGTGGTTTGATTGTTGAAGAATTAATTTCAATTTAATTGAAGAATTATTACATGTTTAATTTTATGTTGGAAAACAATTTAAAGTTTATTTTAGGTTCAAATTGATATTGAGTTGAAGTAATTTTAAGTAATTTTGTGTTGGATAAATAATTTTTAATTTTATATTACCCGTTTATTTGTATCTATAGTGTAAGGTTGTTTTTTAAAAATCAATAAGTGAAATAAATTTTCTTGACTCCAATAAAATAGTTGGAAATCTTCCTATTTCACTCTTTCCTCTTTCTACTTCATAATAAATACATTTGTAAATTAATTAAAGATAAGAAAACAAGTAAGAATATAATTGATAAAAAGGATAATTCATATGATCTTAAACTTTACAAACAACAGATAAATCAGTGAGTTTTACTCCCAATTTGATTCTTAATGTAAACATCCAAATATAAATCACATTGCTTCAAATTTAATTTTATTCAAAATTAATTTTGTCAAGTGCCCATCCAAACACGCACTAAGGTTATCTTCAATAAGACATTTCAACTAACATCTAACTTTTAACTAACTGAAAAGTTTGTTTGATTGTGAAAAAACTTTTTTTTATTAACTTCTAGCATTTTTTAAATACTACTTAAAATAACACTTTTTAAAATGTTAGTTTCTAGTTTTTTTATATTTTTGTTCATTTTATTTTTATTATATTTATCCAATTTCCTGATTATCTTCTTTAAATAAATTATGATTTTATTATTTTTTTGTCATTTTACACTTTTAAGCTATTTCAATGACTAATTTTAGTAAACATTTATAATTTAATAAGTTAGTTTTTCAGTTTATAGCTTCTAAATTTCAACTATCGACTAAATTTTCAGCTTCCAGGCTTCTAGTTAATTTTGCCAAACATAGCATTGTAATTTTTTGAAGATTATAGCAATGAATTCAAACAACATATGCGGGTTAGAGCTTGAGATTTAGAACAATGAATGATATGAAACCTAATTACTTATTAGGTTTAAATATATTTTTCATATTTGTAATATAGTCAATTTTGATTTTAGTATGCCTAAATTTTTTTATGTTTGATTTTAGTACCTGCCACCATTCAAGATCCATTAAGCAATGATGTAGTAGACTAACATAATGTATTTGAAAGGTTTGTAAACTTTGAAAGGCTCGCATACACTATGTGTCATTCATAGTTGTGAAAAATATAAAGACAAGGAAACCTCTTGGAATTAAGGATGTTCATGATTAGATTGGATTGGATTTGGAGAAAGATAAAACACAAGTCGATAAAATTTTATTGGTTTAGAGTGAGTTAAAATTTTCCATTTTTGTTAATAACTCGAATCAAATCAACCTAATTAATAATAGGTTGGTCTAATTTTGATTAATCAAGTCCCCTCTTATACAAATGTACAAAATGTTATATTTGGTCCTTTATCTTTTTTTTAATTCATTTTAGTCATTTAATTTTTAAAAAGTTTATTTTAGTTATTTATATTTTTAAACTGATTCAAAATGATTTTTCGGTCCATCTAAAGTTAATACCATTAATCAAATTAAGATATTGACAACTAAAAATCGACACAAAATGTAACCTTCCTCTTCTTCTTCTCCCTTCATTTCCTTTACACCCTTCTCCTAAACAAAAATAATCAATTGTTGATAGATTCTTATATAAACAGCAACACTTAACCTATAGAGACAAATTACACTTAGATGTTCGTAGATTAGATCTCCTTCTTAGACGTGATCTAATTATAACAACAGGATTAGACTTTTAGAAACAAAGCTTTATTGAATGCTGATAACGTTTAGTGTAGTATAGACTAGAATTTCACTTTTCAGGAGTTCAAAAATTTAAATAGTGCCTAAGTTCTTGAGTCATGAGTTGCTGCAATGAAATTTCACGCAAGGGTATGCTTAATGGTGTGAGCTTAGAGAGAAAACACTGAGAGACGCATTTCATGGTTGGGCGAGAGGAAGGATTGGGATGTAAGCACGCAAATGCCACAATGGCAAGACGAACTATGTCCAGTAGAAGTGCCATTGTTGGGTGTGGAAGGCGTTGGTCCAATACTTCACATAATGTGATGCCATTGTCTTTAGAAGCTGATTGAAGTGACGACAGTATTTCCTTGGGATGCTTTCCGACCAAAATTTCAAGTGCCACCATTCCAAAGCTATACACATCACACTTTTCACTCACAACCATTGTATATGCAAGCTCTGTAATTATAACATTAACATTAGTGCATTTAAAGATCAAAAGGACAATAGTTTAAAAGTTAACAACTTGCATATACTATAACAAACTAGTTCTGTATCAAATTCTTTTTTAGGCAAAAGAAATGGCAGAGGAAAAGGAGCAAAAGAGGTTGGCATCCCAACTATATTGGCACCCCAACCCTAAAGTTCCAAAAAAAAACCACCACCAAATATATTAATATAAGAAAACTGAGAG